>OZ020607.1:98151512-98601512 GCA_963971545.1 Philophylla caesio | reverse complement strand
AGCAAACTGCTGCTCACGCTCCAAGTATGTACACGTTTTCTAATGCGGCACCTCCAACTCTCGCTCCATCATCCAGTTTAGCGCTAGGTTATAACGCTACCATATTTCCCTCTTTAGGTATGACCGCACATGGCGCACAAACCAATGATACGCTCAATCGCACAGGGTCTGTAGCATTCCTCCCATCAAATATAACCTACAATTCAAGAGCAGATATAACGCTGTCTGCCTCCCACGTCGCCGCTCGCCAGGTCATGACCAAGGATCTACCCACTTTCTCGGGCAATCCCGAGGAGTGGCCACTTTTTATTACTAATTAGGACCAGTCAACCGAAGACTGATACGCCTTCAGAAATGCCTTAGAGGGCCTGCTTTAGAGGCTGTACGCGGAAAGTTGATGATGCCGAGCACTGTTTCATATGCCATCGAAACCCTTCGCATGCTTTACGGTCGACCGGATGTAATTCACCAAACCTTTCAAAGAAAGCTGCTATTACAGCCAAGTGTTACGTTAAAAAATTTAGACTCGTTGATAAACTTTTCTTGGCATTGGAAGATATCGAAGCAGCACAGACTGAGGACTCCGAGTTAAAACAACTTATGCTAAAATTACAATTAACGAATTTCAACGACGGTATCAAAGTATACTGCGACGTTTCTACGCGAATAATAAGGCCATATATACCATCGTCATTACAATACGCTGTCTTTGCATCAGTACATAACTTGTCGCGCCCTAGTGGGAAAGCAACACTTCAGCAAGTGCAACGAAAGTACATTTGGCCGTATATTAAGAAAGATGTAACGATTTGCGCGCGAAATTGTCTGCCATGTCAACGTGCGAAAATTAGTCGACACAATACGCAAACACCAGAGAAAATTGTATGCCGGATAACCGTTTCGACCATGTTCATATGGACATCGTAGTCCTGCCGCTATTTAATGGTTACCGGTATTGTCTAACAATGACAGACCGTTTCTCGCGATGGCACGAGGCAGCTCCATTGAAGGACATGTCTGCCCCCACTCGATTTGGATGCCCAAAAACTATTACAACGGAAGTTAGAATTTGCGTTATTTCAGTCGCTGGCGAAAATGTTAGGCAGCAAACATATTCATACCACTGCCTATCATCCTCAATCGAACGGCATGGTGGAACGTTGGCACCGCTCTTTTAAGGCAGCATTAATGTGCGACTCTAATGCAAACTGGATAGAGTTATTGCCAAGAGTATTACTCGGACTTAGAACTTGTTTCAAAGCGGACATCGGCATTCGACTGTCAAACGAGTTTTACGACAACGTGTATGCTCCCATCAATCTTCACGATTTTGCAACCAAAATTCGAGAAGATATACAGTTAGTTCGTTTGCAAATATCTGACAGATTGTTCGCACGTAATGTTGAGAACAGACAAATCACTCAAAAAAAATTTGTGGGGTTAATGCCGCAAAGATAATCTGATGTTTGAAAACAACGAGGATATCCTATAAAATAATAACAACAAAAAAAATTGATAATTCTTCACAAATAATCTGTAAACGTATGTGTACTAATACGAATTTTGCCTCAAGTAAATAGAGTAAATTTGATTATTTTGTTATTTTGTAAAAAACAATGCATTAATTTTATGTTTTTGTTATTGAACCTTACTATTATTGATTTTCCTTTGAAATAAATTAATTTTAACCGATTTTTTTAAGATGCATTTGAAAAAATAATGATATTTGTTCTTATGCGTAGGTGTACTAATACGAGTTTTGCATACTGTATATCCGTGCGTCTTACGGATGCGCCCCCCGCGTCGGTCGGATGAGTATGGAGGGACTAAACCGTTGGTTATCATTATTATAGAGTTTCTCCATCTCGGCAGGATCCGCATTTACCGTAGATAACATTTGTCCCGGATATCGAAATCAAGGGACAATGTGTTTGGCTTTTACTGGTTTCGGAAGGACTTTACAATGTTGCATGTGTTTAGTATGACTACTTTTTGAATTGTTGCATGCATTTTTTCCTCTATGTTGAGTTAGATAAGATTTTTTATGAAATTTTTATGTAGTATTCCTGGGTTTAAAATTATTAGTGGTGTTATTTTTACTTCATTTTGTTTCCAGATTTTTTTGATTTCCTGTGGTAACTCGATATAATTCTCTGTTTTTTCTGTGTATTTATCGTGGATGTTGTTATCGTTGGCTACACTTATTTCAATTATGTTAGTGGCTTTTTCTCTTTTGTTTATTATTGTTATGTCTGGTCTGTTTCATGTTATTGTTCTGTCTGTGTATATAGTTCTGTCCCAGTATATCTTGTAGTTTTCGTTTTCTACTATAGTTTCTGGCATGTATTGGTAGTAGGGTGTTGTGTCATTGGCTATATTCGTGTTTATTATTTGTTGGTGTATTATTTTCGCGACTGTGTCATGTTTCCGTGTATATTTTGTTCCGGGTAGTATTGGACATCCTGCTGAAATATGATCTATTATTGTTATTATTATTATTATTATTATTATTATTATTATTATTACCTTTTCATATTAAACCGTTTTCATAAGAATATAATTAAAGTTTAGTATTAATAAACATTCGACTCCAGCGTCATCTAGCGAGTTTTCTAGTTGAAACAGTGGGAATATGCAGCCTATATTTTAAGTTAGACTATGAAAATAAAATACGAGGGATAGTATTTTCAAAACGGATAGTGTTGCCAGTGTTCAAAGCGAGATCTTTACGGCGAAGCAAAGGTTATAAAAGTCGAACATTGAATAAGAACGTTTAGCCATCTTAAGAAGGTGCCTCATAAAGTTTTTATATCCAAATTTTTTTTTTAAATAGAAAAGGCTGGACTACCATAAGCCACTTGAAATAAAATCCTTCAGGAAACTGAACGAGGCTGTGTTTAGGCTATGCACTCTGCGAGTGACTTCTGCGTATAAACTAGGGATGTCAACGCACAATTAGCTGGAATTCATGTCGTATTTATTGGTCTTTTCAATCAACAAAATTAAATAAATAAAGTAATTTAAATTCAAGTACAAAAATACATATTTCTGCTGAACCAAATATGTTTATTTGATATCATTATTACATATTATTATATGGTATAGTATTTTTTGTAAAAAAAGTAATACATCAAGTAAAAATTTAATACATCACCCATTCCCTTTTGAGCGAGTCAGATTTATTCTTTCTTTTATCATAATTAGGTCTAAAAGAAATTAAAACTTTAACTGTGTTATTCTCCAACCTGGACCTAAATTGTTTGCATTTAAAACCTACAGTGGAGAAGCACAGCTCTGTGTGTTTGATTGTCGACAAAAAGTTAAATGCTTTATGCTATCGCCCCCAACACAAAAAATATAAATTTATTTTATCAAAGCTTATAAATTGTATACTTTTCTATAATTGGACAATTCCGAATTGTTGTGAAAAATGTATGCAATTTATCCTTGAAGCTCACTCCTTATCCACCTCAATCACCCCGTCGTTAGTGTTTCATAGTAAGGCTCAATTTCTACATCAAGGAGGATAATCTTCAGCTTCTTTCTAATGGAAGTATCATTAGAAGCTTCAGAAAAGTCATATTTAAGATCATACCAAGGCACATTCAATAGGTAGCAGCAGTAAAAAATTTGAAAAAAAAAAATTTGAGCCGTGTATATTTTGTTTTTGCTTTTAAAAGCTAAACTTTCAAAAATATTTTATCAACTACCTTGAATTGTACTGAAAGCATTCTTATCACAACGAAATTCAAAATTTGACAATTCAAATTAAAATAAAATATGAAAAAAGTTCAAAAAAAAAAGTTTGCTGCGGCTACCTATTTGATGTGCCTTGGATCATACATATATGTACATATATTATTTAGATTAATTAAAAAATTTACACATCTGACAGAATTGTCGTCCGTTGTTTGAGCCTTGCAACGAGTTTATTGAAAAAGTTATTACTCAAGGTAGATTTATTCCTTTTTATTATCTAGCATTAAATTTAAAGCGATGCCACATTTGAATAAATGCATGTTGCGAGTAAATCTTCAACAGTAACTTTGGTTGGGTGGCGCTGTATTATCAAATAAGCAAACAAGTAAAGCGCAACCAGTGTTAGAAATAATGCTATGTGTTACACTTGAAAAGAAGATATTTGTTATAAAAAATTTTTAAATGTAAATGGCTATTAAATGAATTGTTTTCAGCAATTCCGGGATGTGAATAGACTAATCGCGTTATATTCGGGAATGACATATTGGCTTAAGATAAGAAGAGAATATTTCAGCGGAACAAATAATACGACAAGACTGGGGCGTTTGGTGTTCAAGAAAAGGCGGAGCGCTGGGATAATTCCAGAAAAGATAGATGGGTAAACCGAAAGTACGGTGAAGCTAACTTTCATCACAGGTAATGACTGCTACCAAAACCGCTTCGGTCTGGTTGAGTCTACTCTCTGTTCAACGTGCAATGAAGAGGAAGACGCGAGCTAGTCTTTGATTGAGTTCACCAAGTTTTTAATTACTACTCTTCGTATTTTATTCCACTATTCTTGAAGGACAACTTTTAATTGGTACGATTTCCGTCATACCTGGACAAATTTGGTTTTGTGGCATACCGGTTGCGGCGTTGTGCCATCTTCAGTGTCGTTTTCGTTCTCTTAATTGGTCCTTATTTCGTGTCGAATGATTATGTAATTGACGCTTTAAATGATCCAATAAATGTTGTATAGGATTTGTAGAATGTTCGATTTTTGCTTGGTATAATTATCTTGCTGGAAGATGTATGACCTCTCCAAGCCCAATTTAATAGCGCTTTGTTATAAAATGCTTTTTAAATATTTAAATAACCGTATCGACCCATAACGTTTTCGATAAAACCAAATTTCTCTCCCCAGTCGCCGCCATGCATCCCTCACCGATGATCATCGGATCGAAAAATATTAGACTTGAATTCATCTGAAAATATGATCTTGTTCCAGAACTTCTGGTCGTACTTTTCATTATGCTTCGCGAATGCGATTCGCTTGCGCCGATTGTCGCTACTCAGAAAAGACTTCTTTCTTAGATCAAATACGTCCATCATTACCTGCATTATACAACCCTCAGCGAATAGTTTGTGTACTACATCGTTTTTTAATCTCATTTTCTGCTTCAGATTTTAATTTGGGAGCACTAAGCTTCAGATTTGTTTTAATTAAGGGAGTATATGCAAATTCAAAACTTCCCAGCAGTTTTTCTCGGTTGTTGGGTTTTGAGTTATGACAGTATTTTTTTTATTTTATTTATTTTATTTCAATTTCGGCTTCGATCTAACACAACAACCCAGTGCTTTTAAGTTAATGAGCCATATGTTAATAACAAATTTCTTGTGCAATTGTAAGAGGGTTCAAAGTTTTACATTTTTTTGTAGTAGCTTAGTATTAAAAACTTAAATGAAAATACTTTGAAAAAAATTTGCAAACTGGAAAAAAAGTTTTGCCAAATCCGTTCTAATACAAAAAACAAACTTTTGGTTTTGGTATAAAATTACCAAAGTGGCAATGCTGTTCTGCGGGCTCTCTTCCACTTTTAGTCTTCTTTGCTGCATCTTTCCAAAGGCAATACTGGTGTATAATTACTTAAGTGACTAATTATATATTTGAGAACTTATAAAATCAACAACCTTAATCTTTTTTACCCTTCGGTTTATCTATAACGCGGACGGCTTTTCTATAAAACTATCTATGTAAATATGTACTTCGATACATACTATAATATAAAACTTCTATACTTCCCTTTCTAACTCTTAGGGAATCGTCAAAATTTTTACTTTTGCCTCACGCACATTGATGCTGTTTTTATGTGCACACTTTTGGGAATGCTAAAGGCTTTGTTACAACAAGAATACCGATTTCATGAAATCTTATCAAAGCACGGTAGTTTCACTAAAATGGAATTTGTCTCCTGAAAAGCAATATATGTACATATATAAAAATAAACGTGGAAAACCTAACTTCATTCTTAAACTTTTCAAAATAGAAAACCACTGTAAAGCATATAAAATGTTTGCAATTTTAATTTAACTAGCTATTGTACAATCATTAAATTGCAATTGAATTGATAAAAAACACCAAAAAAAAACTTACTGCAAATACCAAAGCTATTCACCACATTAAAACGCATTTAGCACTTGTCATCTTTAAATCAGATAACCATTTCGTTAATTTATTGCTGCGTCTGAACTGTTGATCCCCTATAGCGAATTTAGTTTAATGACTTCGACCAACAATAACATAACTTAAAAGGTGAAACAGTCTGACGAGCAAGTTAACTTCACCTTTTAACATAAACGACGACATCAGCTGCTTGCTGTTGTTCATTAAACAGTAGAATTTGCACCACCGACTGGCGGAGAAGCATGCTTTCGAAGGAAGCAAAAGCCAAGAAGAGATTTGTAAAACAAATTAAAAGCACGATTTTTGCGCCATTAAGTTAATTTGAAAATTAAGCGATTTCAAATAGCTCAAATAAATCCCAATTAACATTTTTCTTAAATCTCAATTTGAGTTGCATTTAAAACAAGGTCCTTTCCTTACTTTCCTTACATTTTTTTTTTTTTTTTTTTTCAAATCGGGAAATATTGAATTGTCAACTTTTTTCATATATATGTATAATACTCATGATTCAATTATTAAAGGTTGGGTAAATAATGACAGCCAAATTTGGTTCTATCTTACAAAAGGTTGCATTTACGAAGGAAGCAGAAATGGGGCAAAATGTAATCCCCTTTTGCGAGAATGCGGTAGAAAAGTACACCAAGTAGGTCATTGGTGGTAGAATGTAAATTACATAATAACAAAATATATTTTTGAGAAAATGGTACTTATTATGATTTTATGCAAGAGGGTGCCAATACGGTGCTACACTCGGACAGAAATACGGATCCAAAACCTGAAAGGAAAAAGTTCTTTTTAATATTTTCATATTTACATTTAAGCTGCGATTTGCTTGGACTTAGTTGTACGTGTACAAGTGAAGTACTCGGGCCGGAATACACTCACAAACAGGTGCTGAACTGGGCAGGAACACTCCAGAAAAGTAGCGACAACATAACATATGTGCGCGTAAAACTATGCTGTCCTCAGCAACGCGACGCGTCGTGGAATCTAAGTTAATCGTGATCTGCAAGAAAAACTTTTGCATTGATGTTTTTATATAAATGTACACTTCTTAGCGCCGAGTTTTCCATCTCCGGTTAAAATTGCAAGTTGTTGGCTACTATTTTGCGCCTACTATTCTCACAAATGGCCTTAACCCGCTCTTGTTGCTCAAAAAAGTGCTTAACCGGAGATGGATAAACCGGCCCTTATAAGAAAAACTTTGTTTACCTTACTTGCACGTGAGACGGTTCCCCGGGGCCATCAGGAGAACTTGTGTAAACGTTGCGCGACGACGACTGGCAATGTACTTCAGTAGGAAATCCTGTAAAAAGGTTTAACAACATTATCATTGTGAAAAAGCCGGAATGCAACTTACTTTAATACATATATGCTTACATACATCTTTGGCCAAGAAAACAGCAACAAATCTGCGAAAAACAGCACAACTCTGGGGAATAAGCAGCTAACGAGATTTTATGACCTAATGAATGTAAAATATATAATTCTATTTCAAAATATCTGAATTTCTTGTAAAATACTTACTCACTTCACGCAATTTGAAAAAATATGTTTAGCGAATAAGAAAAAGTCAAACAGTCAAAACGAAAAAGTGATGTCAATTTCCTATTTTCTGTTAAAAATTTAACTTTCTACCACGATTTTAAAATATTTTAGAAAATTCACACAAAAACATGCTTAAAAAATGCACCTATGTTAAATAAGATAGACCACCTGTTAAGAGTAAGGGAGAACACTGCTTAGTTATCCAACCTTTAATAATTGAATCATGAGTATTATTATTATAAGAATTATTGGTGGTAGAATTTTAAGATGATTAATTTTTCCTACCCCTTATATAATTTGTTTACCAATTTATAAAAAATTATTAACATTAATAGTATGTATTTTAGGAGGAATTTTAGGTTATTTAATTTCTAATGTTTCTTTATTTTATTTAAATAAATCATTAAGTAATTATTTAATAATTTATTTTTTTGGATCTATATGATTTATGCCTTATATTTCTACATATGGTATTATTAAGTATCCTTTAATTTTAGGTAATATTTTAGTTAAATCATTTGATCAGGGTTGATCTTTTATCTTTTATTATTTGTATTGTGGATTATTTTTTTTATTTAATTTTATTTTATTTTATTCAAGTAGCTTAAGATTAGAGTGTAACATTGAAGATGTTAGGGTAATTAACTTTCTACCACGATTTTAAAATATTTTAGAAAATTCACACAAAAACATGCTTAAAAAATGCACCTATGTTAAATAAGATAGACCACCTGTTAAGAGTATTATACTCATGATTCAATTATTAAAGGTTGGATAACTAAGCAGTGTTCTCCCTTACTCTTAACAGGTGGTCTATCTTATTTAACATAGGTGCATTTTTTAAGCATGTTTTTGTGTGAATTTTCTAAAATATTTTAAAATCGTGGTAGAAAGTTAAATTTTTAACAGAAAATAGGAAATTGACATCACTTTTTCGTTTTGACTGTTTGACTTTTTCTTATTCGCTAAACATATTTTTTCAAATTGCGTGAAGTGAGTAAGTATTTTACAAGAAATTCAGATATTTTGAAATAGAATTATATATTGTACATTCATTAGGTCGTAAAATCTCGTTAGCTGCTTATTCCACAGAGTTGTGCTGTTTTTCGCAGATTTGTTGCTGTTTTCTTGGCCAAAGATGTATGTAAGCATATATGTATTAAAGTGAGTTGCATTCCGGCTTTTTCACAATGATAATGTTGTTAAACCTTTTTACAGGATTTCCTGCTGAAGTACATTGCCAGTCGTCGTCGCGCAACGTTTACACAAGTTTTCCTGATGGCCCCGGGGAACCGTCTCACATGCAAGTAAGGTAAACAAAATTTTTCTTATAAGGGCCGGTTTATCCATCTCCGGTTAAGCACTTTTTTGAGCAACAAGAGCGGGTTAAGGCCATTTGTGAGAATAGTATCTAGGCGCAAAATAGTAGCCAACAACTTGCAATTTTAACCGGAGATGGAAAACTCGGCGCTAAGAAGTGTACATTTATATAAAAACATCAATGCAAAAGTTTTTCTTGCAGATCACGATTAACTTAGATTCCACGACGCGTCGCGTTGCTGAGGACAGCATAGTTTTACGCGCACATATGTTATGTTGTCGCTACTTTTCTGGAGTGTTCCTGCCCAGTTCAGCACCTGTTTGTGAGTGTATTCCGGCCCGAGTACTTCACTTGTACACGTACAACTAAGTCCAAGCAAATCGCAGCTTAAATGTAAATATGAAAATATTAAAAAGAACTTTTTCCTTTCAGGTTTTGGATCCGTATTTCTGTCCGAGTGTAGCACCGTATTGGCACCCTCTTGCATAAAATCATAATAAGTACCATTTTCTCAAAAATATATTTTGTTATTATGTAATTTACATTCTACCACCAATGACCTACTTGGTGTACTTTTCTACCGCATTCTCGCAAAAGGGGATTACATTTTGCCCCATTTCTACTTCCTTCGTAAATGCAACCTTTTGTAAGATAGAACCAAATTTGGCTGTCATTATTTACCCAACCTTTAATAATTGAATCATGTATAATACTCATATATTGGCAGTAACCTATACGTTGTGCGCATGCGCAGGTTTTACATGTTTGACATATCTGCAGTTGCGGCAAAAAATAAATTTGAAGAGGGTTGCTTCACTGTGGGGGGCTTATACCCTTTTTTGACAAAGTTTACTCATACAAAATAAAGTGTGCTGGTCAAACAAAAACGATTTGATTTGCATTCATAAGCAATTTTTTATATGTGAATGTTTAATTCATATGCATTTTTTTAAATTGCATTTTCAGTGAGTAAAAATTTAATCATTGACTATTCAACTAAAGAGAAAAAACATTTTGTTGGCTCAACTCAAAACGGAAGTGATATTTTTACAATATTCGCAATGTCGTTCATTTGGAATTTGTTTGTTCATTTTTTTTTATGAAGATTTCTAATTTTTGCACATAGTATATAATTTAAAAGCATATGGTTTTTGTCAAATGAACTATAATTTAAAATAAAAAATAAATAAACGAAAAATTTTGAAACGATAAAAAAAATTTAGAGTTTGAGAACTAATTTTTGGCTAGACCACTGGATTTTTTTGACTTACGTTTACTCGGTTTTCCTTTTCTAATTTTAGATATCTGTACTGTAATGTTTGCTGACTGCACTTGCTCATACTGCCAATATATGAGTATTATATATATGACTTTCTCAAACATGCGAAGAGCACTGAACAAATAGTTATCCAGTTACTTTAATTGAAGTACTGATATTGAGCTTCATATGGTACTAATAAATCAATTTTCACAATTCGGAGAGGAACTGAGGGCTACAAGTTGTATCGCAAGTGCTTCTCACACGTGTAGGAACTTTTTCTGCGGTGTTTGCTAGGATGTTTGTCTTTATAATTTTTTCAACGTATGCAGCTTAATATCGAAAAATCGTTTGATTTCTTGAAAAAGGTACTAAATCTTAACGTACCAAGTTGTTTTACAATGCTCTTCATTAAATAATGAGCATCAGTAAATTTTGATAGCGAATACAGAAGGACTTAAGGGCCGTACACATACAACTTTCCTCGCTTTACTTGACAATTCGAAATTTAACAACAAAGCATGAGGTGTAGAAGGTTTGCTACATAGAACGCTTTGACAGTTTCTACGTAAGTGGTTTGTTTTCAATTGTTATTTGTGTCTATTCCAAATATTTTGTTTAATAAAATATTAAGAAATGAGTTTTACTTATATAATTAAGTGGTAGTTATGCTACTTATGTATGTTTCAAAGTCGCGAGTGTAATAAACTATATTGAGCATATTTCGACAACATAAATAAAAACCGATCAAAGAGGTGTTTTATTTGCTATTTATTAATATTTATCTTCTTTTATCTTTTTAAAAGTAATTATACACGCAAAAACTATGAAATACTAGTAAATTTTCTGAATCGTGTGTATATGTACACAGAAATAAAATGGAAATGCAAACAGTTGGTTGTCAAAGTGTACAAATGTTGAGAGTTCGCCATGATTTTGCTTCGTTTTGCTTTGCTTTACTTTTCTCGCCTTGTATTTAGCAGCACTCATATAACATCAGGTCTTCAACTTATCTGTCAAAGCGAAACTCTGAAGCAAAGCAAAGCGAAAGTCTTATGTGTACGGCCCTTTAAAGTGAACGTCTTACATATATGATGAATTTCATATCAAATCCAATATGCGTTGAACCCGACCCCCTCAGAATTTGATGAAATTTTGCATGTAGGTACATCTTACCTACCCAAACACAACCTTATTCGAAATATTACGATAATAGGTACTTTTAAAGTGTGATTACTACGGAATGGCTTCACCGATTTCAAAGATCTTCATACCATTAGAAGGGTATTGAAATAAGCTTTCAAAAAAATACCAAAATAAAATTTTAAACTGAAAAAACACTTCAAAGATCAAGCGATTTTGAAAAATAAAATTTTATTTTAGAAAGGTCTATTTAATATATATAACATATCTGAAAACTAAAGTGGGGTGTTTTTTCTTTTTTTATACAGATACAGATACTATGACTAAGTATTCTAATAGATTCGAACAAGAATCGTATTATCAAATTTTTCAGACCCGCACAATAAATTGACGTACACTTGATAAAGTTAATTTTTTATTTTTATTTATTTAGATTTCATATACAACTTTGCGCAGCTCATACTGCTGACTTTCGGAATATTTGCTTACTTTTAGTGATGTTTCATCTAAAGGTACAAAAGAATGGAAGCTTTGAGTTCCTGAAATAGTTTTGGAATTTTTGTATCTTGAAAGTAGCTCTTCTTTTGTTTTGTTGTATTCATCAGCGTCTGCGTAAGCAACTTCTATGGAGGTGTTATACGTTTGTGAAGCCCAATGATAAAGGTCTTTCGCCGTTTGTATTTGGTTTTTATTTGCCATGCTATAATTCCGAGCGCCTCTTTTTAATGTCCCACCTATACCATCACATGCAGATTTTCCATGGCTGGTTGCGTAAAAGTGCCACTCAGCGAATATTTCGAAATCAATTTTATGATGAGATAAATTAATTAAGTTGTACTTGTTTTTGTACTGTGCTCCTGCACCATCTGACACGTAGATAACTTTCGTAATTGAATTGCTTATATTAGTCTTAACAAAATTAATCATTTTTGAAATATATAGATGAACTGCTATGCTATCATGGATATTACAATCGGATATTATGGCAAAGGTTCTATGAATTAAATTATCGTTATCTTTGTAATAAATAACGAACGGATGTATCGTGGCTTGATTATTATTCCAATGATATCCTTGAATGGAATCTTGTATAACAAACGCATAGTTTTCAGCGAAATCCATTTGAATTAGCAGTTCTCCTGGCAGCAGTGTCATTTTTCTTTCACTTACGAAGCGGGACTGGCGCTTAGCTGTGAAATGATGTGACACCAGCTTATTGATGTGTTGTACAAAATCGTCAACAAATGTGTTTGTAGTAGAGGAAATGGTTTCGAGATTACATCTGAGTGTTGTGTTCCATTTTTTGTAAATGACTTCTTGAATCGAATTTTTTTCGTAATATTCCAACATCATCGTTCTAAGGTTCGTTAAATTATCGTAGCACCGACCACACATTGATACGCAACACTCGCTGTTTTCTATATTACCATTACAGACAACGAATTTAATAACATCTTTATAGTTTCTGAAATTATGTTGACCTTCCATCGATTTCAAACCCGATTTTTCGAACATCAGTTTTACATTCTGATGCAATGTGCACACACAAACATTTTGCTGGTTTCCAACCCCAAGTTTGATACAATTCTCTGGTCGCAACATGGTAAATTTTGTAAATCCTAATTGAAGTGAAGGATTTTTTTTTTCTAAATTTATAGTAAGTTTCACGAAGCGATGACAGCATTAGTCTTTTTTGAAGTTTCTCGCGTATGTTTCCTTGTCTTACTACAATTGAGTCCTGTGACCCAGGCGTTATTCGGCTGATTTCATCATCTTCATAAAACAATTTTACTGTGTTTAAAGTTTGTTCAGATAAACTACGTCTGTCCATGCTAAAGCGTTTGACGTCCGAAAACTTTGTTTTATTTTTTCGTATATCTTTGCTAATTTTTATCAATTTGTAAGATAAATCATGCCCAAAAATGTCTTTAATTTCCTTAGATGTCATGGTGTTTGGTAATAGAGATAATATTTTTTGCTTATCCAAATTATTTGAGCAGTTTTCGATTTGATATTTCATGTTCTCCAAAATTTGTTCGTAGTAAGCTTTGATCTTCTTTTGGTCTTCTGATAAAGTTGACAGTGAACCACCTCCAAGTGAATCCGAAATACCTTGCGCAAATTGCTGTGTTTTTTTTGCAGTATGAATCCCTTTCTAAATATTTTCGCTGCATTGGCGATGGATGGCTTGCAAGATGAGGAATAACATGCTTATTTATATTGTCGACGAGTTCGTTGCGTTCGAGTGATTTAGTATAGCTGCTACATGTTGGAACTTCCTTATATTCTTGATACAATTCACCGCTAGCCAAGTCATGTAAATCCTCAATTTCCGTTTCAGTAGAACGCTGATTATCAGCAATCTTGATAGCATCCTTCAGTTTAAAGCGACAATTTTCGCAAATACGGCAACAATGAGTGTTGGAGACTGCTGGAAAATGCTCAGATATCACCGCTGCTTCGTTTAAGCTAATTTTTCGAAGTTTAGAGGAACATTTTGTTGATAGCTGCATACATCTGTATTTATTAGTTGATTCCATATCTATTTGTAATTTAAGGAGAAACTAAGCACGAAGTATAACAGCCGTTTAAACACAACTAAAATTTTTACTAGACGAAATTAACGTACATTCGCTTTGAATTTGCAATGGCAACTGAAACGAATTCACAGAATATCGCTATGAAGCTAACAATCAGGTAGAAATAGTATATACTTAGTCATTAAAAGTTTATTGTACTATCTAACCGAAGGGTGTATGTTTATGTTGTCCAATAGATCCTAGGTACGTTTCGCCACTACTATGCATAGGATCTATTGTACAACATAAACATACACCCTTCGTTTAGATACTATTTCTACCTGACTGTTAGCTTCATAGCGATATTCTAGGAATCTGTTTCAGTTGTTGTCGTAAACAGCACAACAAACAGGTAAAAAAAATTATTTTCGCTACTGATTTCATGTGGTGGAAGGTTGATCCGCTGTATCCTTTGATGAGTGGTTAAATTTTTGTGTTACCAAGGTCATTAATTTTATATTTTGGGAATGCCTGAAAATTTGACAACAAAAATTCTTGTTCGACTCTATTAGAATAAAAAAAAATCTGTATAACTTCCAAAGTATAGCTAGGTACCTTTTTTTGTCACACAATAATATCAAAATAAAAAAAGTTAACAAGAGATGCATTTACTTAAATAAATTTAAAAAAAAAAAGAAAAAAACACCCCATTTTAGTTTTCAGATATGTTATATATATTAAAAAGACCTTTCTAAAATAAAATTTTATTTTTCAAAATCGCTTGATCTTTGAAGTGTTTTTTCAGTTTAAAATTTTATTTTGGAAAATTTTTTTTTTCAGTGTACTAAAAAATTTGTACAGTGTATTTTTTTGAAAGCTTATTTCAATACCTTTCTAATGGTATGAAGATCTTTGAAATCGGTAAAGCCATTCCGTAGTAATCACACTTTAAAAGTACCTATTATCGTAATTTTTCGAATATTTTCGAATATTTCGATACCTTGCCACGCCCACAATTTTTCGAAAATCCATTTGCTAAAAATAAGGTTGTGTTTGGGTAGGTAAGATGTACCTATATGCAAAATTTCATCAAATTCTGAGGGGGTCGGGTTCAACGCATATTGGATTTGATATGAAATTCATCCATATACGTATTTACATATATTTATATACTCGTACAGTACATACATATGTATATCCATATGCATAAGTAATGAAAAGATTAGCGCGTACACTTCCTAAGAACGGTTTTTTAACGGTAAAGCAAGATTTTGAGGGTGTTACAAATTTTCCAAAAACCGTTTTGAGTTATATTCGACCAGGTGAACAATTTCCAATATGTCACTTTAAAAGTTCATTCAATTTTTTCCATTTTGTAACACTGTGTAATTAATTTTAAAAAGAGAAAAGAAGAGAAATATGAACAAATAGCAAATGAAACACCTCTTTGTTAACCACCCTCATCGTTTTCCTAAAATCCCCTGGATCGGTTTTTATTTATTTTGTCGAAAGATGCTGCAAGAAGACTTGTTGCATCTCAGTCTTAATGAAGTTTATTACACTCGCGAATTTCAAACATACATAAATAGCTGTAAAACACATTTATAATTCTTTTATTAAACAAAATACTCGGAATAAGCACATATCGCAATTCAAAACAAAAAATTATCGCAGAAACTGTCAAAGCGTTCTATGTAGCAAACCTTCTACACCTCATGCTTTGTTGTTAAAGTTCGAATTGTCAAGTAAGGCGAGGAAAGTTGTATGTGTACGGCCCTTAACAGTGATTATCAGGTTTATCAGATTATGACGTTCATATGTACACGTCTGTTAACTCAAATTCTCTCTCACCAGAATTGTCACAAAAATTGCCAATGCTGTTATGAGAATGAGAGCCTTTCTGTTCGTACATTCGCACGTTTGGTCTAGTGAGAAATCCTATAATTTAAAACAAACGAAAGTCCTGACGAGCGGTGCAGTTGTGAGGATGCTGCAGGCATAGTAACATCCACGTTAGTTTCGCTTATGCACCAGTCAGTGCCTCAATTGGGTCTGTATTGTGCCGGATGCAGGCATCGAAATGTCTGAATGCATAGAGAAATAAATGTAAAACCAGCTAACCTTACGTGCTACTTCAAAATGAGTGAACGATTGGTTGAGTGGCAATGTGCAGTGTATGAGCGTAGTGAGGAGATTGTGGAGGGCAAACCCCTCTTGCGTTTGCATACGTGCATGGGATGCCCACTTGCACGCGACTGCTGACCCACATTGATGACAGTGTGTAGGCAACGTACGTGCTCGGGATAAGGAAAAAATATGTACTTTTTAAAAGTGTGTGATGAAAATGCAATTGCGTTAATTTAAGAAATGCTGTAATTTAAGAGTAAAAAAAATGTATAAACGATTTGTGCAATAAATTACTCTAAGAATATGGCATCAAGGATCTATAATGTTCGAAGCAAAAACAGGAACCTTTACAATTGAGGCTCGCTGCAAATGGTGAGTGTTTATTGGAGGGTAAATTGTGGAGCGTAATATCATCGTAAATTAGTTATTTATTAGTTAATTTGTTTCAAAATAAGGCTTCTAAACAAAAAAACGTGAAAGCGAAGAAAAGCAATAATTTCTAGCTCATTTTGAGACTTGCCCGAATTCACTTACTGATTATAATCTCAAGTTTGAAATTTTAAGGCTACATATGTGCGAGATATTATTGCCTTTCCTCGCTTTCACGTTTTTTTCTTTTCTTTTTATTTTAATTTATTGTGACCTGGTGATTCAGTAAGTAGTCTCATTATTTAATAGAGAGAAAAGTCACAATTTTTGACCAGTTGGCATTCATTAGTTTTAAAATAAAGCTTCTAGTCTTAAAATAAAGTTTTTAAATAGTGACCTGGGGGTGAGAAAGTCATAAAAAAATTAAAATAAAAACATACGAGAAAAACGTGGAAGCGAGGAAAAGCAATAATCTCTAGCTCATTTTGAGACTTGAGATGATACCAAGTTACTGAATCCGGGCATAAGTCTCAAGTTTTAAAACTTGAGATTATACCAAATTACTTAATTCCGGCATAAATGTTTTGAAGTCAATATTTTTTTCTTTACTTTTTATAAAACTTGATAATGAAAGTGCTCATAAAAGCTGGTAGAAATTTGTGTTTGAAAATAAACACGACGCACAATTTTCTAGAATTTTCTGAAAAAATCCACTTTGCTGGAGGTCGAAAAGACTCCTTCTTCAGATAGATAATCGATTAAAATGCTCTACAAAAGAGTTTATAACATTTTCAATATAAATTCAAACAACCTATTTAGCCCATTTTAGGCAACTAATTGCAAATTTAAATGAGCAATACAAACGTTTTAAGTGAGAATGCAAAAAATTTGCAAGTTTTACTATATTGATCCTGGATTTCTTTTGTTATCTGTTTCTATGGCGTTTTTTGAAAAAAAAAACCTCCCTAGTAATCGATATGCAACAATCAGTTTACATTCCCTAAACCGATACGAAGCTCTAAACAAAATAAGTTGATTCGATTTATTCTGAAGCACAATATTCCCTTGGAATTTTAATAATATTGAGTAAAAGGGTTCTACAAAATTTCTCGCTATTATTTACTATGTATACCCAGATAAGATATTTCACTCCGATATAAATTTGAATCTTAATTTTCCCATTACTATAAAAGGCAAAGCATGGCTAATTAAAATTACCATACAAAATTTAACCTGAGAATGAAAAAAGATTTGGAGGCTTTACTACATATATGGATGGAGGAGCTTTGTCCTAATATCTACATAATCTCGGAGTTTACCATACAACCTTTTTTCTGGCTTGCCTTAAATGTTAATGGACATGCAAACCCTTTTTTGATGGTTGATTGTTATGATAGTTCACATAAGAGAAAATAAACAAAAATTGTCAAACTAAACTCAGAATTTTTTAAACACCCGAATGTGGACGAAACCTTTAACTCGAGTTTATAATATTTTGTATAAGTAGTAAGCTTCCAGACAATCACTACATCAATATATTTAGCCTGTAATACTCATTATCAGGGGCTGTTTTGGACGAATAAAACAGCCTGCAATGAAGAATTTATTTCAATGTATCAGCCAAAAGATCCACGGGTACACAAACCTTCGATTAAAACAATTTTTATATCATTCGTGACACACTATAGGCATCGCGGATTATTTTGTTATTAATTCCTTGATATCGCTAAGAAATGCCGACGCTCACTTGTTTGCTATTATTTATAAAAAGGCAGCAAGAATATTTGAAAAAAAAATTACGAGAAGCTAGAAATCCCTTGCATATTTCTAGCTTCTCGTAATTTTTTTATTTACTAAACAAAATCAAACGAAGTATTGCACATATAATGTATTATTATTATTATAATTAATATTTACAATTTATTTATATAATTCAATTACATAAACAAACTTAAAGCTAGGCAACTAACAACTAAGGTCTTCGGCCTCGCCATAAAAATTCATTAAATCAAATAATAAATATCACTTTTCTTCAAATGATTAACTGTATTCTTAATATTTTCAAGACTAACATTTTTCAGTAGTTCTGGTAGACAAATTTTATTAAAAATTGGCATTTGTTTGCTTTTAACAAAGTGTCAATTATGGATTAAGTGGTAAATTGTGAGTTAAGTAGAGGTGGCATCCTGGCGGTAGGGCTCTTTCCAATAGGTTACGATGAGTTAGTCGTGTGTGGCCTAAACTTAGCCGAATGTATTTTTCTAGATCCATCCTTGAGGCCTCAAAACTCTTTCGTCCATCATATTGTAGTGTTGTTTAACTTTTCTGAGTGTATCTGTTTTGTTCAATGCGTTTTTTGATATTATAGGAGCAGTGATGGCTTGTTTAATTTTTATGGTAAATATTGAGAACGGCTCTAATTATGGATAGGGAGTCGGAGCATATCAAGTAATTACCTCTAAGCGTGTAAATTGCGTAATAACCGCATCAAGAAATGCCTCGGCTTCAGCTGTGAAAATTGAGTTTCAGTTTTGCAACTTACAATTCGTTGTTCACTATTGCATAAGAAGTCCCATTTTCGGATTTTGAACAGTCCGTGTATGTTAGTTTCCACCTTGCCTCAACCAATTTCTCGATCGTGGCGTTGAAAGAAATAGTAATGACTTGTGCGCTGCAGGATTTATTTGACAAATGTATAAGGTCTGTAGATATGCTATTTTTGTTATAATGGCAAGGTGGTTTTGATGGAAAATATTTTTTTAATCAGAAGCTGCTTTTTAGCTAATTTTCTCCGTAGTTTACAGATTTACGTTGTTTTTTCTACAAAACGCGACTATATTTATTAAAATGAGCTTTGCTTCTGCCGAGAAATTTAAGAGAATCAGCTTTCTTCTCTAAAATTTTTCATTTGTCGGTTACGTCATTTTGGCGGTTATGCTTCGATAAAATTTATGTTGTTAGATTTCGATGCCAATATCCATGGCGTTTTTATACCCGAGCGTACTTGTACACAAAGGTATTATAACTTTGCTCGCATAACGGTTGTTTGTAACAGCAAAAATTAATCGGGACATATACATATGTATATACTAAAATGATCAGGATGAAAAGAGGAATCGATTTAGCCCTGACTGTCTGCCCGTGGTTACAATAACTTCAGTAAAAATTGAAATTTGGTACACAGATTGCTCTTTGGACAGGGTAGGTTATTGAAAATGGTTAAGATCGGTCAATAACCACGCCCACCTCCCATATAACAAAAGTTTTTGAAAATGCATAAACTCCGTTTTTTCGGTATCTATTACAGCTAATTGAGTGAAATTCGGTATTTGGAGCGACTTTCAACTAAGAAATTAGGTGTTTATGAAATTTCGAAAAATGGGCGTTGCCACGCTCACTTATGAAAAATTTTCTATATCTCTACAACAGTGTTAGGTATCGTCACAAAATTTGGTGGACATATTTCCCTTGATGTCGCTATTATTATCGTATAAAAATTTTAAAATGGGATCATTACACCGCCCACCTCCCATACGAGTATAACGGAAGTTTTGGCAAATGCAAAAAATTTGTTTTTTCTTTATCTATTGGAACATATTAATTAAAATTTGATATTTAGAGAGATAGTTAATTAAGAAACTGGAGGTATCTCAATAAAGATGTAAGGTATCGTCACAAAATTTGGTGAACATATTGGTCTTGATATCACTAGCATCACCGTCAACTTTTGAAATCGGACCATAAGCACGCCCAACTTCCGCATAACGCAAATTTTGAAAAAATGCAAAATACTTCGTTTTTCAGTATTTATTGGAACAAATTGAGTAAAGTTCAATACTAGCAGCGATTTGAAACAATGAACCGGGTTTTTTTGGTCAATTGATTTATGTCTGTCACCAGTTGTTTTTCAGTGTAAAATAACAGCTTGGTGATACATCTCGATGTGATAAACTCAACTCTATGTTCAAAGGTTGGTAGTCCGGATTTGGTTAATATATTGGTCACATGTATGGTTCCAAAGAACCCAAGATTTTTCGAGATAATATATGTGCGAAGACGAGTTATATTCGTTATTGAATTCACATATTCAATAAACATATTATTTACTTAAAATTACTTTAATTACAATTATTACTGTCATTGAAACGTTTACAAAATTGTAAATGAATGAGTAGCGATCACTACCAAATAGTTGTGAGTCAACATATCGTACTATGAGCATTGAAATGCCCTAATACATAGTAAGGTGGCTTGACCGTTTTGACATATAGATTGTATTTCGTTAATTGGTAGGTTTTTTTTCGGATTAATGTAAACTGACAATACGACAAGTTTTGAGTCAGCTTTAATTTCTGCTGAAACTGTACAAATATTTAGTGTTGGTGGTAAAAATACGTGTTGAATAGATTTCCTGATAAATAAGGCAACACCGCCTTTGGCGTTAGCTTATGTTTGTGTATTGCATAGGAAGTGGATGTAATTATTTAAATTTATTAAGTTGATATTAAGATGTGTCTCTTAAAGAGCTATTATGTCAGACGAGTGAATGTTGATGAGTAATTTGAGCTCGTGTAGGTTATTGTAATAACCGTTTAAATTCCATTGCAGAATTTTGACTACCATAATAATGAGAGTGAGTGTGAGGTGACCCTTCCTGGGTCAAGTAGGTCATAGTAACTTCGTCCCGAGGAAGCCGCCATTCCAATTAATTATGAATTTAACTAGTTTTAAGCACTCAAACGATACGTAATAGAAAATTAAACACTACGTGTATGTAACAAATCTGTCGTTAAATTGAATGAATTCTCTCATAATAACTCCGTAGATAAAGTTACTTTCAAATTTGGTTGTTGTGATTTTGCTAAACTTAACCCTTGCTTTCTTAAAACTAACTGGGAGAACTTGTTTTCTGGATTAGATGTTGATAGTTGTTTCTCTGAGTTCAAATATAGCGTAAATGAAACTTGTCTTAATAATATTCCAATTAGGAAACCAAAGCCCTACAAACTACCGTGGTATAATTATAAATTAAAAAGACTAAAGAATCAACGCAACAAGTACTATAATAAGTTCAGGAAATCTAAGGCTCAGTCTCATTTTACTAAGTACCAGCATCATTTGAAAAAATTCAACTTTTTAAATAAGTTTCTCTACAGAAACTACATTCTCAGTGTAGAATCG
Organism: Philophylla caesio; assembly: GCA_963971545.1. NCBI lineage: Eukaryota > Metazoa > Arthropoda > Insecta > Diptera > Tephritidae > Philophylla > Philophylla caesio. The sequence goes on along the minus strand of OZ020607.1, from coordinate 98,579,904 downwards.
AACATTAAATCGAATCCAAAAACTTTTTGGCACTACATTAAATCAAATAAATCTAATGGTAGCATTCCTTCAGCAGTATGTCTTGGAGAAAAATTTGCTAGTTCACCTTTAGAAGTCGCCAATTTATTTGCTGAATTTTTCAGTTCTAATTTTTCTAATGATGACATTGAAGATTCATTCCCTGTGTGTCATTATAACCTGCCTTCAGCTCTAAGTTTTGGTTCATTAAGTCTTTCCTCTGATGATATAATTAGGGGAATTAACTCATTAAAAGTCACTACCCAGACCGACGTTGATGGTATATGTTCCGCCCTTCTAAAAAAATGCCCAGCGCTAATATTACCGCTGAAATTTATCTTCAATATGTCGCTAAATACAGGAGTATTTTTGGATAATTGGAAGCTAACATCAATTACTCCAATTTTCAAGAGCGGTAAAAAGAATGATGTCAAAAACTATAGACCAATATCCAAGCTCTCTACAATTTCAAAACTTTTCGAGTGTATAGTTAAGGAAAAAATGTATTTTGCTGTTAAGAGTTTAATTTCCCCTCACCAGCATGGTTTCGTCGCCGGACGGTCTACGTTAACTAACCTAGCGGTTTTTAGTGAATACTGCATTGACACATTTTCTTCTGGGCTACAGGTTGATTGTATATACACCGACTTCTCCAAAGCCTTCGACAAAGTATCCCATTGCATATTATTGCGCAAGCTATGTTTGGTTTTCACTCTATATTTATTGAGTGGTTAAAATCCTATCTAAGTAATAGGTGCTGCGTGGTCTCGATCGAAGGGGTAACCTCTACTCCCTTTATTGCATCATCTGGTGTACCTCAGGGAAGTATCCTAGCACCTTTGCTCTTCGTTCTTTTTATAAACGATATAGGCAGCTGCTTTTCGTCTTCGAGATTCCTGCTTTACGCGGACGACCTAAAAGTTTTTTCTTCGATTAAGACCCCTGAAGATGCTTCTCGAGTTCAAAATGAAATTAATAGCCTTTACTTATGGTGTTGTCGGTCTCACCTCCATCTCAATATCAACAAATGCTATCATGTTACGTTCTCGAAAATACGAAACATTGTTCGAACGTCATATAGTATCTCTGGTACTCCCCTTCAGTCTGTTGACGAGACCAAAGACCTTGGGGTAATTTTCGATGCCTCTTTTTTATTTAATAATCACATAAATTCAATCATATCAAAATCATATGCTGCGATGGGTTTTTTACGTCGAAATAGTTCTAACTTTACTGATCCATACACTCTGAAATTACTCTACACGTCTTTTGTTCGTCCAAAACTTGAATATGCTGCATTTATTTGGAGACTTCATAATAATTTTGCTATTAATAAAATTGAACGTATTCAAAAGATTTTTCTTAAATATGCTTTATCTTCCCTTAATTTTTCCACTCCCGTCCCTTCCTACAATTCCCGAATCCTATTGATTGATCTTAAGACTCTAGAATGCAGAAGGACTATTCTTTCTTTGACTTTCGTGCATGGATTGATAAGTGGCGAAACCGATTGCCACTCATTACTGCTCTCTATTCAATTTCTTATTCCTGCGAGAACACTTCGTTTTAACTTTCCATTTTACCTCAAGACCCTTGGCACGAATTATGCAAGAAATGCCCCATTAGCGCGTTCACTTCGAGAACTCAACGAGATTTCGAATTCTACCCTGCTTGATTTTTCTTTGCCAAAGAGTGTGTTTTCTAAATTATTAAATTCTATTTTGTTTTAGTGCTTTCTGCACTTTAATCCTAAGTTTTAGTCATAAGAACCTCTGTAGTATACTCTAATTGTTATCGTTTTAGTCAGTAAGAACTTGTAAGTTATTTGACTTTTGAAATAATAATAATAATAAATAAATAAATAAAATTGCTGTATTTTTGAAGACATTGGGAATGAGCGTGTTTCTGAGACGGGTATGTATACTTTGCTATGCTACAGTCTCGCTCAGGGAAAATGGGCGTGGGCTAGTCCCGGTTACACACTGCGAAACTCGTACTTTCGTAACGGAATACAGGGATAATCGAGCTGGAGCAACCACGAACGGAGGGAGCAGAAAGATGGTTGCCTGGGATGCCGGCGTGACTAGGAACCCACATTACTTTCAGCTTGTTTGGGTTTTGTGTGATTATGTTTCGGATTCCCGTAACTGTTTAATTTTTATGGTAAATATTGAGAACGGCTCTAATTATGGATAGGGAGTCGGAGCATATCAAGTAATTACCTCTAAGCGTGTAAATTGCGTAAAACCGCATCAAGAAATACCTCTGCTTCAGCTGTGAAAATTGAGTTTCAGTTTTGCAACTTACAATTCGTTGTCCACTAATGCATAAGAAGTCCCATTTTCGGATTTTGAACCGTCCGTGTATGTTAGTTTCCACCTTGCCTCAACCAATTTTTCGATCGTGGCGTTGAAAGAAATAGTAATGACTTGTGCGCTGCAGGATTTATTTGACAAATGTATAAGGTCTGTAGATATGCTGTTTTTGTTATAATGGCAAGGTGGTTTTGATGGAAAATATTTTTTTAATCAGAAGCTGCTTTTTAGGTAATTTTCTCCGTAGTTTACAGATTTACGTTGTTTTTTCTACAAAACGCGACTATATTTATTAAAATGAGCTTTGCTTCTGCCGAGAAATTTAAGAGAATCAGCTTTCTTCTCTAAAATTTTTCATTTGTCGGTTACGTCATTTTGGCGGTTATGGTTCGATAAAATTTATGTTGTTTGATTTCGATGCCAATATCCATGGCGTTTTTATACCCGAGCGTACTTGTACACAAAGGTATTATAACTTTGTTCGCATAACGGTTGTTTGTAACAGCAAAAATTAATCGAGACAGATATAGACATATATATTAAAATGATCAGGATGAAAAGAGGAATCGATTTAGCCCTGACTGTCTGTCCGTGGTTACAATAACTTCAGTAAAAATTGAAATTTGGTACACTGATTGCTCTTTGGACAGGGTAGGTTGCTATTGAAAATGGTTAAGATCGGTCAATAACCACGCCCACCTCCCATATAACGGAAGTTTTTGAAAAATGCATAAACTCCGTTTTTTCGGTATCTATTACAGCAAATTTAGTGAAATTCGGTATTTGGAGCGACTTTCAACTAAGAAATTAGGTGTTTATGAAATTTCGAAAAATGGGCGTTGCCACGCTCACTTATGAAAAATTTTCTATATCTCTATAACAGTAACACGGTATCGTCACAAAATTTGGTGGACATATTTCCCTTGATGTCGCTATTATTATCGTATAAAGTTTTTAAAATCGGATCATTACAGCGCCCACCTCCCATACGAGTATAACGGAAGTTTTGGCAAATGCAAAAGCTTTATTTTTTCGGTATCTATTAAAACAAATTGAGTGAAATTCGGTATTTGGAGCGATTTTGAACTAAGAAATTATGAAAAACTAAGTATTTATGAAATTTTGAAAAATGGGCGTTGCCGCGCCCACTTAGGAAAAAATTTCTGTATCTCAATAACGTTGTAAAGTATCGCCACAAAATTTGGTGAACAAATTTTTCTCAATATCGCTGTTATCGCCGTTAATCGGGCCATAATCTCGCCCACCTCCCATATAACGGAAATTTTGAAAATGCAAAAAATTTGTTTTTTCTTTATCTATTGGAACATATTAATTAAAATTTGATATTTAGAGAGATAGTTAATTAAGAAACTGGAGCTATCTCAATAAAGATGTAAGGTATCGTCACAAAATTTGGTGAACATATTGTTCTTGATGTCACTAGCATCACCGTCAACTTTTGAAATCGTAGCATAAGCACGCCCAACTTCCGTATAACGCAAATTTTGAAAAAATGCAAAATACTTCGTTTTTCAGTATTTATTGGAACAAATTGAGTAAAGTTCAATACAAGCAGCGATTTGAAACAATGAACCGGGTTTTTTTGGTCAATTGATTTATGTCTGTCACCAGTTGTTTTTCAGTGTAAAATAACAGCTTGGTGATACATCTCGATGTGATAAACTCAACTCTATGTTCAAAGGTTGGTAGTCCGGATTTGGTTAATATATTGGTCACATGTATGGTTCCAAAGAACCCAAGATTTTTCGAGATAATATATGTGCGAAGACGAGTTCTATTCGTTATTGAATACTAAACCTAATATATTTATTGAATTCACATATTCAATAAACATATTATTTACTTAAAATTACTTTAATTACAATTATTACTGTCATTGAAACGTTTACAAAATTGTAAATGAATGAGTAGCGATCACTACCAAATAGTTGTGAGTCAACATATCGTACTATGAGCATTGAAATGCCCTAATACATAGTAAGGTGGCTTGACCGTTTTGACATATAGATTGTATTTCGTTAATTGGTAAGTTTTCTTTCGGATTAATGTAAACTGACAATACGACAAGTTTTGAGTCAGCTTTAATTTCTGCTGAAACTGTGCAAATATTTAGTGTTGGTGGTAAAAATACGTGTTGAATAGATTTCTTGATAAATAACGCAACACCGACTTTGGCGTTAGCTTATGTTTGTGTATTGCATAGGAAGTGGATGTAATTATTTAAATTTATTAAGTTGATATTAAGATGTGTCTCTTAAAGAGCTATTATGTCAGACGAGTGACTACCATAATAATGAGAGTGAGTGAAGTGTCACCTGGGTCAAGTAGGTCATAGTAACTTCGTCCCGAGGAAGCCGCCATTCCAATTAATTATGAATTTAACTAGTTTTAAGCACTCAAACGATACGTAATAGAAAATTAAACACCACGTGTATGTAACAAATCTGTCGTTAAAACTGCTGTATGGTTGAAGACATTGGGAATGGGCGTGTTTCTGAGACGGGTATGTATACTTTGCTATGCTACAGTCTCGCTCAGGGAAAATGGGCGTGGGCTAGTCCCGGTTACACACTGCGAAACTCGTACTTTCGTAACGGAATACAGGGATAATGGAGCAACCACGAACGGAGGGAGCAGAAAGATGGAATTAGCCCCCCATTTCTATACCCTCCAAACCTGTTAACGGATTGATTTTAATTCCCTTAACCCATTATAGAACTAGCCCATTTTTCCCAAGCTGTCCCTACATTTCGTTATCCAAGAAAAAGATTTACGTTTCCATCGGTAATATAATACTGTCACTATTCACGGACAGAGTCTGGATGACTTTCTTTATTGGCTTCAAATTAAGACTGAAACTTTAGATACATAAAATGAATATACTCAGAATGAATATTGAATGAACATAAGTAGCAAAGAAATGAATACAATATAATAGAATAAAATGAAGAAGCAGAGATGCCACTCGAGAATGAAATATAGTGATGACAGCTCGGCCTCTCCTGACAGAAACTCGTCCCGAGTTAGTCATCGTTATTATCATCTTCGGGATTCCCATCATCGTCTTTCTCAGGAAATAAGGCGCACCACGGTTTCATTTTATCAGACGTTGCTATTTGACTGTAGTGACGTTGTGTTCGCTGCATGCCTTCGATATCTTCGACGACATAACGATCGAACCTCAATATTTTCTTGACAACGTAGGGGCCCTTGAACTTCGGTTGCAACTTTTTGGACTCGCCTGTGATTGGAGGAGGAGCCTCGATGAGAACAAGAGACCCTTATTTATACCGAACTGGTTTGGTATAACGCGCATCGAATTTGGCTTTCCATTTGACTCGTGCTAACTCGATATTTTGAATTGCTTCTTTCCGCCGACCATTCATGTATAGCTGGTCTTCATCTTTTTGGACTGCTGCTAGCATCATATTGCCACTCAGGTCGCGAAGAGGGAAATCATACACCAAGTCGATTGGTGCAAACTTAGTTGTTGCATTTACCTTGGTGTTTAATGACCATTGCAACATACGAACATGTGTGTCCCAATCTTTCGCTTCACTGGTCGAAGCTCGCAAGAACACCAATACCGCTTGGTTAACACGCTCGGCTAAACCGTTTGAGCGAGGTGTCCGCACAGCTACCTTTATGTGTTGTATCTTATACGATTTACAGAAATCGCTAATTGCTGCCGACGTAAATGCGGTACCACGATCTGTAACGATTCGTTGTGGTAAGCCAAAATACAGCGTTAAATCGTTTAATGCATCTACAACCGGTTTAGTTTTAGTTGATCTGGCTGGCACAACGACCGCGTACCTTGTGAGTGCATCCACAATAACCAAGGCATATGCATAACCTCGTCGACTTTTTACAAAAGGACCTAGATGATCCAAGTGCAGCGTCTGAAACGGTAATGTTGGAATATCCATACCGTACAGCTCGCACTCCTTTCGCTTCGGTTCTCGACTGTAACAGCACTCAATGCATGACTTCACAAAGCCCTTTGTAAAGTTTCTCATACGAGGGAACCAAAAATTCTGCATGATTCTCTTTATAGTCCCATCGACACCAGGGTGACCTACATCGTCATGGCAAAGCTTAAGTATACGCCACCGCACCCCCTTTGGAACGACGAGTAATGGGCGACCATTCCCCATTTTCCGGAGTAATCTGTGATTATTCAAGCAAAATCCAGACCTTATGTCACTGCATTGATTACCAATATCATTACTCTCCAAAACATCGATAATCTTTTGTAGGTTATTGTCCTGCCTCTGCATGGTGCACACCCAATCGTCAACTGACAAAGTTAAAACTTTACTACCAACGTCATCGACCCGCTCTTCCCCACTTATAGGTGCACGACTCAAAGCATCGACGTGACCCATCCATGAGCCAGCCCGATGCACAATATGGTATTCGTACTCTAGTAACCGGAGTAACCAACGTGCTACTTTCGGAACCATAGGTTTAGACATTTTCGCTGTTGTCAAAGATTGACAATCCGTAACAATGGTAAAGTGCTTACCAAGTAAAAACATTCTGAAGCGTTCACATGCTTCAACGACAGCAAGCACCTCCAACTCGTATGCATGCCAATTAATTTCCTGCTGTGTACACGCTCGGCTATAATAAGCAATTGGCTTCAGCCCACTGTCTTCTCTTTGCTTAAGAATAGCGGCGACACCCGCACTCGACGCATCTGTATGGAGCTCATGATCCTTTGTGATGTCGTAAATTGTCAATACTGGAGCTCTAATAATTAATTGGATTAATCTTTGGAACGACTCTTCACAATTCGAATCCCAAACAAAATGTGTGCTCTTCTTCGTAAGCTGGGTGAGATGCTTAGCGATCAATGCATATCCGGGAACAAACTTCCGGAAAAACCCTGTCAACCCTAAAAATCTTCTAACTTCTAGCTGATTTTGTGGTTTTGGAAAGTGTTCAATTGCTGCTGTTTTTACAACACCCGGCCTAATACCATTTTCATCTACCTGATGCCCTAAAAACATAACTTCACGCCTCATGAACGAACACTTTGACAGCCTTAACGTTAACCCCTCTTGTTGAATTATTTTCAAAAACTCTTCTAAAAAAAATAAATTTTCTTCTTCAGTATCGGTTGCTATTATCACCTCGTCAACATAGCTAACCATTGCTTTCTTCAAAGGTGCAATTAACTGGGTCATCATTCTTTGGAATGTGCATGGTGCATTCCGTAACCCGAATGGCATCCTATTGAACTCATAGTGTCCATTGTGCGTAACAAATGCGGTGAAAGGTTTAGCGTCTTCCTCCAACTCAATCTGGTAATATCTAGACATTAAATCTAAAGTGGTGAAAAACTTTTTCCCCGACAACGTCGCAAGAGCACCATCAACTGTCGGCATCAACCATGGTTACTGCATTGAGTTCACGGAAGTCGACGCACAACCTGTCCTCCCCATTCTGCTTACGCACCAAAACAATTGGTGAAGCATACGTTGACATGGACCTGCGTACAATACCCAAATGCAATAACTCGTCCACAATTCCCTCAACAACACGCTGCTTAGGAATTGGAATACTATAAGGCTTCTTAGATATTGGTTTCGGTGAAGTTAATTTGATGTTCATTTTAAATCGCCTTGATTTTCCTAATTCCGGCAACTTTTCCCCAAAACAGTTCGCGTATACATTTACCAAATATGCATTGTGCATATGCCTCCTTCAATGACTACCTTTCCTTTACCGAGAACATCGATTCCAACAATTGCGTCATATGCCATCACTGCATCGTCTATCACCAATAACTCGACAGACCGAATGAATATTGAATGAACATAAGTAGCAAAGAAATGAATACAATATAATAGAATAAAATGAAGTAGCAGAGATGCCACTCGAGAATGAAATATAGTGATGACAGCTCGGCCTCTCCTGACAGAAACTCGTCCCGAGTTAGTCATCGTTATTATCATCTTCGGGATTCCCATCATCGTCTTTCTCAGGAAATAAGGCGCACCACGGTTTCATTTTATCAGACGTTGCTATTTGACTGTAGTGACGTTGTGTTCGCTGCATGCCTTCGATATCTTCGACGACATAACGATCGAACCTCAATATTTTCTTGACAACGTAGGGGCCCTTGAACTTCGGTTGCAACTTTTTGGACTCGCCTGTGATTGGAGGAGGAGCCTCGATGAGAACAAGAGACCCTTATTTATACCGAACTGGTTTGGTATAACGCGCATCGAATTTGGCTTTCCATTTGACTCGTGCTAACTCGATATTTTGAATTGCTTCTTTCCGCCGACCATTCATGTATAGCTGGTCTTCATCTTTTTGGACTGCTGCTAGCATCATATTGCCACTCAGGTCGCGAAGAGGGAAATCATACACCAAGTCGATTGGTGCAAACTTAGTTGTTGCATTTACCTTGGTGTTTAATGACCATTGCAACATACGAACATGTGTGTCCCAATCTTTCGCTTCACTGGTCGAAGCTCGCAAGAACACCAATACCGCTTGGTTAACACGCTCGGCTAAACCGTTTGAGCGAGGTGTCCGCACAGCTACCTTTATGTGTTGTATCTTATACGATTTACAGAAATCGCTAATTGCTGCCGACGTAAATGCGGTACCACGATCTGTAACGATTCGTTGTGGTAAGCCAAAATACAGCGTTAAATCGTTTAATGCATCTACAACCGGTTTAGTTTTAGTTGATCTGGCTGGCACAACGACCGCGTACCTTGTGAGTGCATCCACAATAACCAAGGCATATGCATAACCTCGTCGACTTTTTACAAAAGGACCTAGATGATCCAAGTGCAGCGTCTGAAACGGTAATGTTGGAATATCCATACCGTACAGCTCGCACTCCTTTCGCTTCGGTTCTCGACTGTAACAGCACTCAATGCATGACTTCACAAAGCCCTTTGTAAAGTTTCTCATACGAGGGAACCAAAAATTCTGCATGATTCTCTTTATAGTCCCATCGACACCAGGGTGACCTACATCGTCATGGCAAAGCTTAAGTATACGCCACCGCACCCCCTTTGGAACGACGAGTAATGGGCGACCATTCCCCATTTTCCGGAGTAATCTGTGATTATTCAAGCAAAATCCAGACCTTATGTCACTGCATTGATTACCAATATCATTACTCTCCAAAACATCGATAATCTTTTGTAGGTTATTGTCCTGCCTCTGCATGGTGCACACCCAATCGTCAACTGACAAAGTTAAAACTTTACTACCAACGTCATCAACCCGCTCTTCCCCACTTATAGGTGCACGACTCAAAGCATCGACGTGACCCATCCATGAGCCAGCCCGATGCACAATATGGTATTCGTACTCTAGTAACCGGAGTAACCAACGTGCTACTTTCGGAACCATAGGTTTAGACATTTTCGCTGTTGTCAAAGATTGACAATCCGTAACAATGGTAAAGTGCTTACCAAGTAAAAACATTCTGAAGCGTTCACATGCTTCAACGACAGCAAGCACCTCCAACTCGTATGCATGCCAATTATTTTCCTGCTGTGTACACGCTCGGCTATAATAAGCAATTGGCTTCAGCCCACTGTCTTCTCTTTGCTTAAGAATAGCGGCGACACCCGCACTCGACGCATCTGTATGGAGCTCATGATCCTTTGTGATGTCGTAAATTGTCAATACTGGAGCTCTAATAATTAATTGGATTAATCTTTGGAACGACTCTTCACAATTCGAATCCCAAACAAAATTTGTGCTCTTCTTCGTAAGCTGGGTGAGATGCTTAGCGATCAATGCATATCCGGGAACAAACTTCCGGAAAAACCCTGTCAACCCTAAAAATCTTCTAACTTCTAGCTGATTTTGTGGTTTTGGAAAGTGTTCAATTGCTGCTGTTTTTACAACACCCGGCCTAATACCATTTTCATCTACCTGATGCCCTAAAAACATAACTTCACGCCTCATGAACGAACACTTTGACAGCCTTAACGTTAACCCCTCTTGTTGAATTATTTTCAAAAACTCTTCTAAAAAAAATAAATTTTCTTCTTCAGTATCGGTTGCTATTATCACCTCGTCAACATAGCTAACCATTGCTTTCTTCAAAGGTGCAATTAACTGGGTCATCATTCTTTGGAATGTGCATGGTGCATTCCGTAACCCGAATGGCATCCTATTGAACTCATAGTGTCCATTGTGCGTAACAAATGCGGTGAAAGGTTTAGCGTCTTCCTCCAACTCAATCTGGTAATATCTAGACATTAAATCTAAAGTGGTGAAAAACTTTTTCCCCGACAACGTCGCAAGAACACCATCAACTGTCGGCATCAACCATGGTTACTGCATTGAGTTCACGGAAGTCGACGCACAACCTGTCCTCCCCATTCTGCTTACGCACCAAAACAATTGGTGAAGCATACGTTGACATGGACCTGCGTACAATACCCAAATGCAATAACTCGTCCACAATTCCCTCAACAACACGCTGCTTAGGAATTGGAATACTATAAGGCTTCTTAGATATTGGTTTCGGTGAAGTTAATTTGATGTTCATTTTAAATCGCCTTGATTTTCCTAATTCCGGCAACTTTTCCCCAAAACAGTTCGCGTATACATTTACCAAATATGCATTGTGCATATGCCTCCTTCAATGACTACCTTTCCTTTACCGAGAACATCGATTCCAACAATTGCGTCATATGCCATCACTGCATCGTCTATCACCAATAACTCGACAGACCGCGTCACTTTATTCATTCGAATATGTGCTAACACTTTTCCGTGGCATGTAAATTTACCACCCGCAAAACCAACCAATTTTTCGTTGCACGCAATGACACATAAACCGCACTTTGTTGCTATCGATCTCTTTACCAAAGATCTGCCACTACCGGAGTCAATAAACGCTTTACACTTTACATTTTCTGTGCCTAAAATCACTACCTCCATGCACAATTCCTTACACTCACTTTCGTCAACAATTTTGTTGACTGACGTATTTTTTCATCAGCTTCTATGTACACTTTCTGCACTTTCGCTATTCTCAATCCGATACACTCGATCGGCCTGTTTCACTTCGTTCTTCTTTTTGGCTTTCACACAATTTCTTGCAATATGCCCCCTCTCCCTGCAGGTGAAACATATTGGCCCAATTGGACTCTTGCTTACACTACCTAACACTTGTGGCACTTGCGGCTGATTACTTCTTTGAGTAACTTCACCTTGTCTATGTTTATATTCGACACTTGTTGGTATATTCAACAATGATTGCAATAAATCAGAACATTTACAAAACTTCATAGCGCTTAACGTTTTGCGCAAATTATCATCAACCAACCCATTAATAACATATCGTATTATTGACATGTCGTCAATATTATCGCGGCGGCCTATTGCCAACATCTTATAATAAAATTCAACCAATTTCTCACCTTTACTTATTTTTATGTTTATCATTCTCATATGTGTGTCAGCAGAATTTCTGACGTATGGAAAGTCTGTCAAAAAGGAAACTACAAAATTACTCCACTCTCGGAATACTGGTTGAGAATCAGCCCATCGCTTCGCAACTCCCCTCAGCCTACTGAGAACAGCAAATATAACAAACTTATCTTCCCAGAGATACATTGCTCTCAGCTGCTCAACTCGCTCAATAAACTGCATTGACGAGTACGTGTCGTCAACGGGGTTGAATTCGGGTAGAATCGCTGCTATTTCTTTTGGCGTATGTGCAAATCTATCTCTAGCTGACTGTGCTCTTGCTCTTCCATACTCAGCAGGCGTTGAAATTTGAATTCCACTGGCGTCTACTGCTTATGGTGTTGCAAACGTTGACATGTTTGTTCCTGGTAACGGCTGTGCTATTTGTTGCGTGATGAACGGTTGTCCTGGCGACAACGAAAACGGCTGCTGCAACGACGACTGCGTATATAACTGCGACTGCGAAGACGACTGTGCATATAACTGCGACTGCGAAGATGACTGCGTATATGTTTGAGAATGTGCAAGCGCATGTGCGTGTGATTGTGCTGGCGTATATGCGTGTGACTGTGCATATACATACGGCTGCGAATATGGAAAACAATTTGGAAGGTTTCGTTCCATTTGCGTCGCAATTGATGACGGCAGCGCCAACGCAATTGGCATACTTGCTGCTTGTTGTACACTTGTACATGGCGCCTGCGTAGCGACGGGCAGCGACGAAATATGTGCCCCGCCGCACGAAGCGTTTGGTGTACACTCTACTGTACCTGTTTCTGGAATATTCGGAGTTGTTGAACGCAGAATCTGCAACTGTGCTGTTAGCGTTTCCACGGCGCCACATAACGCACTAACCTGCACCTCCAGCTGCTTCCTGACTCGAACGTCGTCCATCGACTGCTCCTCATTCCCATGTAGACTTGCACCATTTCGCTGCATTGAATCGGCGCTCAATGGTACACTTGACTCCACGATCTGCTCCAATAAACCTGCCTCCGTATCTTGGAGTCTGCTAATAAGTTCGGCTTTTGAGCCACTCGTTTTCAACTGAAGCTTTTGCAACGCTTCTGTCAGTTGTGTAACATTTAATTTATTAAGGTCCATCTTCACTTCTGAAGTCTGTCACTATTTACGGACAGAGTCTGGATGACTTTCTTTATTGGCTTCAAATTAAAACTGAACCTTTAGATACATAAAATCAATATACTCAGAATGAATATTGAATGAACATAAGTAACAAAGAAATGAATACAATATAATAGAATAAAATGAAGTAACAGAGATGCCACTCGAGAATGAAATATAGTGATGACAATACAATTATTCTTAATTTTATTGAATCTAAAAATCGTATAAACATGGAATATGGACTTGATAAATTACTCCGTAACCCAGGTAATAATTTTTATATTTGAAATTCAACAGAAATAATTTTAATTAATCTACGATTTTCAAAAAAAAAAGAATCCCAATATTCGCACGCAGAACTTTTAATTTAATTCCACTGTATAAATACATGTCTATATGTGACACTACTCCGTTTTGTTGTTGCCAAAAATATGCTTACGAAAAGACTTAACCACCGAACCCGTTTGCAAGCAACAAAAGAAAATCAAGTACCTACTAATATATTCGCATGCGATACTGATATCCCCTCTTTACGTATATATACATTAGGGTGACAGTTAATTTCGAAAGTGATATTTTCTTTGGTCTCAGTATTTTTTTGTGTGTAGTTTTATTTAAAAAAAATTCTAGTAAAATTTCAAGGTCGTAGGAAGAGGATTAGGGGGCGCGTCGGCCCCCCAAAGTTACACAAAATACGTTTTTTCACGCAAATTCTTACTTTGACTGCTTGTAACTTTCTCTGTGTTTTTTTTTTTTAACATTACTGGCGAAAGATGTTCATTAATATGTCTACAATAACATCTGTCAATAACATTTTTGTCTAATGTTAATATTTAATGAAAAAAACTTAAATATAGGAGAAAAAGTTCGCCTCAATGTCGATTTATTATACTTAAATAAAATTACTTATATGATTCAAATTTTGGATTTTGTTCAGATTTATTTAATTAAAGATTCATATAGAAAATTTCTTATGATTTACGTAAGAGTAGCTTCAACAATTATATACAGTAAGACCTCGCTAGTCCGAACTTCAGACTTTTTTTGTTTACTTTTGTTTTCAAGTGTAAGAATTGTCTTTAAAAGTTTGCTTAAAATTTTTTTTGCCTGTATGCTGAAGCGATCTATAATATTGACAATTGTGACCGAGAATATTCCCGTTACAACCTCAACAATATTATTCTCAATGCTTGCGTAAGCTACCGACAAAAAATCAGCACCAATGTTTCTCGGAAAATAGATTCTTATTTTACAGTTATATGCAGCAGCCGCAAACATTTTTTAATAGCATTAAATTTGCAAAAAATCATTCGAAGTGAATATTTGAATGTGAAAAGTCGAAAATGTCTGCTAGAAATTTACGTGAACGCATATATTTAATTGGTTATTGTACCAACTCATTAACGGGAAGTAAACTACCCTCCAATATAGAAGTGTTGAAAGTTTTGTTTTTCAATTTACGTGTAGTAAAAAAAAATTTACGGGAAAGTTCAGATTTAGTTGTAAAAGAACTATTCGTGTTCTGGGAAAAAGCCCGCATTCCGGTCAAGGATAAACAACACTGCATTACAAATGTAGAGAAATTGTATAAAGAATGGCAAAGCTTTCAAAAAGATTCAAAGAAGACTTCTAATTTCCATAAGAGCAAAGTAAACACGTGGAAAGAAAAATTGGATATGCTTTTTGACGTGGCGCATGCAAGTGCATTAAAAATAATGTCGAATCAAGAAGATATTGATTTCTTGATAAGTCAACGAAAAACGGGGCGCCCAGGCTTTATGTATGGTATCGATTACGAAGAAGTACGCCGAGAGTGCCGACTTGAAGAACGCAACAACAATTTATTACAACAAGTGGAGCGGAATAATCGTGAAATTGCATTAATTGGTGCGTTGTATGTTATTGTTTATTTTTTATTTTCTTTAAATTAAGTCGTTTTTATTAGATGAAACTGCAGAGTTGCTGTCATCTGAATCTTCAGAGAATGATAACAGTTTTCCAGATATGGAATGTGACCCACGTTGTAGTCAACCTCCAGCCAAAAAATGTAGGGGAACAAATAAAATACTAACACCAAAACTGGCGGCCGCACTCGATGTCTGTAAAATCAGTGACAGACATGCGGTTCATCTAATAAGCGCAGTCGTTGAAGCTCTGGGTAATAATGTTGAAGATTATATTTTAAACCGAACGTCTGTACACCAGGAAAGGGAACAAATCCGTGAAGAAAGAATTTCAGCATTAAAAAATAAATTAAAATTAAATGAGCTCGACGCTATCTGCCTTCATTGGGATGGTAAACTTTTGCCGGCGCTGACGGGAAATGATAAAGTTGATAGGTTGCCTATAATAATATCGAGCGGTAAAGTTGAACAGCTTCTTGAAATACCTGCACTTGATTCCGGTACTGGAAAAGAACAGGCATCCGCTGTATGCGATGCTATTTATGAATATGGTCTGCAAAATCACATCAAAGCTTTAGTGTTTGATACAACAGCGGTCAATACTGGGCGTTTCAATGGTACCTGTACGTTAATTGAAAATAATTTACAAAGACAACTTTTATGGTTACCATGCCGTCATCATATATACGAGATTGTTTTAAGATGCGTTTTCGAAGAAAAAATAAGCTGTTATGGAAGTCCAAACGTTAAAATGTTTGAGAAATTTAAAAATGCTTGGGCTAAGATTGGTGTGCGTCTTTATATTATACCACAAATGGAGGGACCTACAGTTTTGAGCCGACTATGAACGGCAGATGTATTTTATGAGAAGCTTTTTCATGGCAGAAATACCCTCAGGGTTTTGCCTCGAGCTCACCAGCATATCGATTTATAGCACTCACCAGTACCGACTCGACCACAGTGGTCACAGTAAATCTACCATAGACCAGATATTTACAGTACGCCAAATACAAGAAAAGACCCTAGAAAGAAGAATCGACACACACCACCTTTCTGTTGACTTCAAAGCCACTTTTGACAGCACAAGATCAGCACTAATACGAAAATAATGTTGAGCAACAGCACCAGCTCCGTCAGAATTGGAAAGGTCCTCTGCGAGCAGTTTGATATGAAACGAGGTTTCATGGTGACTCTTTGTCGTGCAATTTCTTTATCTTGATGCTGGAGAAGATAGTATGAGCCGCAAAACCGGTCAGGCACTATTTTTTATAAGTGTCCAACTTCTAGCGTACGCCGACGATATTGACGTCATCGGCCTTAACAATCGTGCAATAAGTTATGCCTTTTCCAAACTAGATAGAGGAGTGAAGCGAATGTGTCTGAAGATGAACGAGGACAAGATAAAGCATTTCTTGTCATCACATAGACAATTAGCCCATTTGCGCAAGGACACTCACATCACTGTAGCCTTTAACAAATTTTAAAAAGTATAGAACTTTGTATTAACACCATTAACAACGTCGGCATTGAAATACAATGGAGAATCTCTCTTGATAACAAGTACTACTACGGACTAATTGGGCAAATAAGCAGTAAAGTCCGTTCTCGACGGAGAAAAACCGCACTCTATAAGTCTCTCATTATGCCCGTCCTATTGTATAGCACAGATGCATGGAATGTGTCAATACTAGCTAAGAAGGCTCTTGGAGTCTTCGAGAGAAAGATTTATGGACCTTTACGACTTTGCGATGGCGATTAATGCATAGGATGGAAGGATGAGCTTTATAAACTTTATAACGACGTTGACATAGTGCAGCGGATTAAAAAGCAGCTGCTAGGTCGTGTCGTTCGAATGGATGAAAGCGCTCCAGCCCTGAACGTTTCAGTGCCTGCTGGTGGTAGCAGAGGAAAAGGAAGACCTTCTCTGCATTGGAAAGACAAAATGGAAAATTACTGCAAAAGATAGGGAAAGCTGGCGTGCTATGTTGAGTTCGGAAAGAATCGCTTAAATTAACCGCTTAAGTAAATAATGAACAAAAGGATATTGTCAAATGTCAGGCTCTCCAAATATTTATGTACGGAATAGAAACAGCAACTTAACTTTGGTAGAATTTACTTAAAAGTGTTTAATCTTTCCGCAAATGTTTACAAAACTCCACCATGACTTTGTCTTCAGCTGTTAATTAATTTAAAAAAAGATCTATTGTGCTAACGCTTTAAGTTGTCACTCCATCCTTAGGCTATTTATAAAATTAAACACTTTGGAAGGAGACAACAGTCGCTCTCCAAGGTATATAAGCCTGAGTCTGCTTATACTCGGGCATTCACACAGTATATGCTCAGAGGTATCCGCATCTAAGCCACAAAACCTACAGTTTGCCACCTCCGAGAGTCCTATTTTGTGAAGATGGTATCTCAGCCTACAGTGACCTGTTAAGTACCCGGTGAGAGTTCTAAGACCCTCTCTGCTGAGATTGAGAAGTTTTACAGAGGCTTCACGGGAAGGACCTATGAACCTCTTAGATTGTATATTACCCTTTGACTATCGCCACTGCCACGGCTGCGATTCTCGAGTCATCTCTCCTTCTTAGAAGCCCTGCTGTGTATCACTTAGAAAGACCGCAGAACGGCTGAGGACTGTAGAAGCTCTGTTGGGCCCCTTTTTTTGCGAGATAGTCCGCCCTTTCATTTCAATCCACACCCTCATGACCCGGAACCCAGCACAGAGTAACTCTGTTGTCAGCTCAGTTTGTACTCCAAGGCCTTTTCAAGTACTTGAGTTAGGCCGTGTATGGCAGTAATAGTAGACTTCCCTGGTTCATATGCTTGTTGACTTACACAAAGTGGTTTAACGTTTAGATAGGTGTCGCTGATGTGAAAGTCAATAAGTTTTTCCAGTGTGTTTATCACAAATAAACTTAGGCTTACAGGTCTTAATGCCTTCGGATGTTGATTAGAGTTCTACCTGGCTTTGGGTATGAACACTACTCTAACCTTTTTCCAAGGTGAAGGAATATGGGTAAGAAGCAAACTTGCCCTCGGTATTCTAACAAGGATTCCAGATATGGATTACATAGCCCGCTGAAGCAGACATGGGTAGATACCGTCTACATAGACCAGGGGATTTGTATGCACTGAACGTTGAAATTGCGCTCCTTCCCTGTCGCAGTTGGCAATTCTTCTCGCTAGACCTCTTGTTCTTTTGTTAGCACACACTATAGCAACAGTGGTTACAGTAGGACTTGGAAAAAATACATCCTGGAAAGTGGGTTTCCATTAGAAGCCGGTTAGTTGTCTCAGGGTCATTTGTGTAGCTTTACTTTGTGTGCATAACCCATTTGTTTGATCCAGTCTTAGTGCTTTTTGTAGACGCTGAGCAACAGGAATGGTGGAGATACCATCACAGTGCTTGCGCGATGTGGCCCATTTGGACTCCCTTAGCTCTATGTTATAGGCAGTGAGGGCTGTTTTGTAAGTAAACCAGTCACCAGTTAGTTTAGCCCTATAAAATAGCTTTCGAGCCTTTTACCGAAATTTGCGGAGATTGCCGTTCCACCATGGGACGTCCCTTTGAGATTTGTTTGATCTTAACTGGACAGCTCACTTCAAACGCTAGTGTTCAATTATTTTCAAGCTGTATTGATTCAAATTCTAGATCGTGAGTAGACATAATGTCCGCCGAGGCCGTATAAGCCTCTTGTTCAATAGATAAATGAAAGAGGTCCCAATTTGTTTTTTGGGTTTCTGTAGAACTGGCTTGTCTCCGTTGCGGCCTTTATGTCGAACGTTTTGTGTTGATGGTCCGACATGGATACCTCATTGGAGACATGCCAGTTGGAGATTAATGTGGACGTATTAGACATGCATATATAAGGGTCTAATACCTCGCCCCTACTGGCATTTAAAAATGTCGGCGCATTTCCCCGGTTTAGGATGTGTAAGTTGTTACCTCTTCTCTTACCATCGCAATAATTGAGGCCTTTTTTATAGCCTTCTTGAAAACCCAGGGTTCTTGGATGAATGCGGCAAACAAGTTCTCCTGGTTAAACTGCCAGCACAAAACGTCTAAGGCCAAGGCGTGATGCAGGTTCACGTGCAGGCACTTGCTATGCTTAGTATGGCTTAGGGGGTCTGCCATCGTTTGGGCACTTCTGTTGCGCCAACAACCTTAATTGGCTTAAGCTTGGGAGCCATATTCCGGAGCCACTCCGAGATCTCTGAGTCCCCACAGCTGATGGCCAGCCACCCCGGCCGGAAAGAGCAGCTGCACCCATCTTTTGCAGGCACTCGACCTGACACTGCCCCGGCTACCTGAGCAACGGTGTCACTTGGGCCCTTTTTTCGGTCGGACCCGCTTTTCGATTTGGGGAGATGTGGACATTGCAGGAGTCGGTCGTTTCCGACCTATCCCTCTTTAAACAACTATACAACATGACAGCAAGCTCCCGCTTTTCCTTGGTCATAGGCAAGAGGGCGAGCTTTCTCGCTTCAATCTCCCCAACTCCTTTGGGGCGGTAGAACTTGTAACGTTTCTTTCCCGCCCCAGAAAGTTATAAAGCTTGAGTGCTCGTCTCCTCCAGCTGGGATGAGGGCATGAGCTCCTCCTTATTCGTAGGGATCTGAGTATCGCTGTCCATTGGAGCTGAGTCCAAGTTGGCCATTACAATATCCAGGCACTCCGTAACACCACTTGGGCCGTTTGGACTGGGGTTCTTTTCGTCCCTCGTATTCGATGATCTAATAAATACTTTTGTTAGTAATTATTAAATTAAAATTTTATAATTTGAGACAGTTGAGACGGTCCACACTAATAATAATAATCATTTTGGGTTTACACTATATAGGTCAGTATTTGGCCGAGCTTTTCCTCTCATTTGTGGTGTGTATCTTTATATTATCCCACAAATGGAGGGACCTGTAGTTTTATGCCGACTCTTTTTCATGGCAGAAATACCCTCGGAGGTTTGCCATTGCCTGCCGAGGGGTGACCGCTATTAGAAAAAACTTTTTCCATGATTGAGATTTTGCTTGCCCACACTGAGATTCGAATCTCGAATTCAGCGGCATATCGGGTTATATCACGCACCACTACCAACTTGACCACAGCGGCCTAAGAGGCATTCCACACTATTTCAATGAAAAATTTATTTGGATAACTTACGACAAAAAATAATACTTTATATAGCGTTTACAGACATTTTAGGGACTCCTCTGCAACATATCCAAAATTGGCGAAAAGTAGTTATTGACCCATTCAAATAGTGTGGAATGCCACTTATACTTACAAAATTATAAATTTGTACGAAGATTTAAGAACCCCCACTAGCTTGCCCCGAGGCCTCAAATCTCACTATATCCGGCCCTGGGTAAAATAATAATTTGTTTATAACATATACAATATTTAAATCGTCAACAGTTGTTAAGTATGTTCTAAATTAAACAAGCAATTTTTTTTCTTTTTTTACAGCAATGGAATCTAAACTAATTTGGATATTGGCTATATTTTATTCAACACTTCAGCATATCGGTTCCGCCTCAACGCCTTGTAAGTAAATACATAAGATATTTCAACTTTATTTACATATTTTTATAATGATGCCTGAATGCATATACTAGTATACTCGTACATTTGCCTATATTTTTGTAAATGGTTTAAGTCAAATCCCAGCTCTTGTTTTTAAGCAACTAAATGCTTTTGTAAATCTTTCTATCGTCATAACCTAATGGCAAACCTTTATCTCTTTGGACGATGTAAATGTTTTGGTATTCTTTGACAAAAGTAAAAAACTCTTTTTTCGATAAAAATCTAATAATTCTCCTAACTTTTTTCAGAGTAAAAATTTTATTCCATGGTACAATAAACAGGTAGTATAATATTAACACCTGATTGGAGTTTTTTCTTATATGTGGTCGATAACAAGTCAAACTTTGTTTACAAAACTAACTTAAAAAAAAATTTGTTTACAAAAAACTTTGTTTAAATTTTGTATATTTATAATTTCTAATTTATAAAAAATTTTCCTTAACGTGATTTAGGAAACATACATCCATATGTACATATGTACATACTCAGAAATGGGGCATTGTGTTATAAAATACGGGGAAAGATCGGATTTGGTTTTTAATATCCAATTGGAAAAGAGCTTGGGCATGCCGCTTTCTGCAAACAGTTGGGTGCTTTCCGACCATTTTTTTTTGCTTTTCTGAAGGCATACCATGTAACTATTTGTAGAATGTTTTTACCAGGAGCAATGCTTCCTGAGGATTCGTTGTAATATGATGCGTCTTGCACTGTTTGCGTAGAAAACAAATTTATTTTTCAAGCAAAATGAAGTAACGCCTAAATTTTGTTTACATTTAGAATTATGAAACTCGTCAAATTTGATTGATGTATTCTGACGGGTGATGGACCACAAAAAACCATAAAATATGCATTTTCTTTAATGCTGCTACCTGTTTAATGTGTCTTGTTTTATTCTATTCAATTTCCATCAACTTTAATTAAAATTAACTATTATTCTATTCAATTTCCATAAACTTTTAATAAAATTTACTATTAATGCATACAAAATCATACCCTTTTTTTGCAACTCTCAAGTTAAATAAAGACATCATATTTGATATTTGTTTTTTGTTATAAAAAGAACAGTTAAAAAAGAATACAAGTTTTTACTCCACACATTCACGTTGTATGTAGACGGGTATTTAACAACCCTTTTGTTTTGTACAGTCAAATTACAAATAAGATATTTAATAATTATTGTTACAGAAGAGCCCTTCTTTGATTTGACAAAAATAATATGAACCTTATAATGTTTCTTGATAATTTCTTCTAAATGGAAAACGTAAACACCTTGAACTGCCAAAGATAGGCAAAATATTTTTTATTCCTCTTACATATATGACATAACAGTTTAACCCGAAACTTTAAAACTTCGCCAGTTTCCTCACGGTATGTTGGTGGGCACTCTTGTCATCATTGCCCATCCATTGGTGCCCAGTCGAAAGATATTTCCAACGGAACATCATCATTTGTACAAAAGAAATATCCAAGCCATCATAATCGTTGAATTTTTATGTGCTTGGCTATGTCCATATCATTATACAGCACTTACAGATCCTTATTCCATCTTCTTCGGTACCGGTCTTCCACGCGAGCCCCCAAAACCTTTTCATCATGATAAGGGATTTGTGGAGCGAGATGTTCATTCGTCGAGAAAGGGCTATTTTATTCTTCGCTTGATTTCTATGCTGCCATTATTGGTGGTGCTTATGCTGGATCCTAGGTATACAAAATCCTTGACTACTTGAAAGTTGCAACTTCCAATAGTGACGTAGGTCCAAACACGCGAAGAGTTTTGGTTTGTTACCAAAAGGTGCTTTGTTTTATTCTCGTTGCACAAAGTTCACTGAGAATCCAATCGTCTGGCATGTACCCGTTTTGACCAAATTGTGCTTAACAGTTGGCTTTGAACAGCTCAGCCGGTCTGCTCCAGGCGCTTGTTGTTGGTTGAGTGCAGGGACACGGTGATCATCCCTAAATATTTTTCTGGGCTCCTCTTCTTTAAACGTGTCACCAGAATTTATGTTTAATAACATTGAGAAAAGCTTCTTCCATACGTAAAGTGTGCTCTGAACGTCTGTTACCAGATTTCCCCGTCACCTTTGCAGAAACCAACCATGGTCTGGAAACCAATTGTTTGCACCCTTCTTTCTGATTTAATTTTCCTGCTTGCCAGCATCTCAAGCTCTTCTCACTCACATCTTTCCGCCCCTCGCTTCTTTCTCTTGAAAATACGTCTATTTTCCCTCCCCTTCTCCCGGTATTGCTCGATGTTTGCACGCATGGTAACTGTGACGGTTAAACTGTCTACAAGGTGGCTTTGTATGCTTCGTATTTATCTGCTGGAGTGACACGGCACTCTTCGTCATACCAACAGTTTCTACTTGGCTGGTATATACTTAACACAAACACACAATTTCGTAAATGTTCAGACAAGCTACTAATCGCCTGAAGAGGTATTCTCATAAAACTCTGTTCCAGACAAATTTCCCTTTTTTAATAAATTCGCCAACAAATTAGCAAAATCCATTTTTCCTGCAATTACCTAAAAAAATCCTGAGCAGATTGAGCTATTATAAAAAACTCTGGGCGCGTTTCTAAAAAGAGTGTAGATAATTCGGTTTTTTTTTCGTTTGGTGGCCTGAGACTAAATAACAGTCATTCATTCTGATTGGCTGGCAACGCACATAATTGTCCACCTAAAAGATATTTTTTTTTACCACCTCATTGAAAAATTTTATTTTTTTAACCTTTACCGAAATAAAATATATTTTGACAAACCTGAAAGAAGCGCTTGTATATTCTAAAATATTCACATGAGGACGGAACCGTTTTCATTAGTATAAACTTATGCTTACACATTTGTCGCAAATATGTAACAAGTAATTTTTAAAAAAAGCAATTGTTAGTTTTCTCATGATCCAATGAATATTCACCTTTCCGATAAAGCAAAAATTAAATAAAACTATTAAAATAGGTTCACGGGATCTTAAGTTATACATAAAAAAAGAAAAAACTATTCTGACGAATTGATAAAATTTTCGATTTTTTGAGTCTCTTAACATTCTTCGGGTTCAGTTACACAGTTTTATTATTTTGTGTGGACTTGGAACTCTTTTTAAATACAATATTTTTAAATTTGATCAAACTCCTTTATATTTAATAGTAAAACGTCCAAGAGCAGGAGATCCTTTCGACACATTTCCAAAAAATTTTTGGCAGGAATTCTCATCTCCTTTTACGGACACACCAGAGGACGAAGAATCAGAAATAACAGAGACTACAACCCATGAACCCTTTCCTTTTTTTGCCGATCCCTACACAACGGTAAACGTCAGCACTCAATTAAGCTCTAACGTGCAACTACATTGTAAAGTGAACGACTTACAAGGAAAAACGGTAAGCAATATCAATCTTAATCGAATCATTAAGCGTGTTTTATTTGACCATCACAAGCTAATTTGTAAGCCTTTGACAAATAAAACGTACCTAGCTTAAATTATATTTTTCCTTAGTGTTGACAATGCAGGCAAGAACTGTCAGGTTAATTTTTTTCAACGATTATCGGAAATGGAAAAACTGTAAGTTTGAATTTTTAAATTCATAATTTCGTCATCTTCTTCGTTATTTAATGAAGTGAACGTATTACCAAGAAACTAAATCACAAAAAGTTTAAATTTTTTTTTAATTTTAACTCAAAATCCATATTTACCGCCTCTTCTTTAATTAATTTCTCCATTTCATACATTTAGAAGCATTTGTTTGTATTTTTGGTTTGTTTACAATTCATCTGTCAGAAAAGAGTTTATGGGCATTGCAAACTATTCTTTTTTTTATGCAATAACCCAACTACTGTGAATGAAAAAAGCACTGAACTGGAAATGCCTCTAGTTCAAAATGCAAGCCAAGATAACTTTTCAAAAGTAAATATATTTATGTTGGCTAAGTCTCTCAAACAAAATAAGCTAATAGCTTAAATTGTTGGTCAAATAAAACACGCCTATTGTTTGTTCATAATTTTGCAGGATTTAATTTGTTATTTCTTGATTGATTTTAAGTTCATTAAAATTTAAATGTTACTATTACACAACGTCGATAGAGATCAAATTTTTTTAACGCTGCTATTGAGTTTATGGCCACTTTTATTAAATAAAGAATTTATTAAGAATACAAAAATATCTCAGGCGCTAGAAATTAACCACATCTCCTCATAACACTACTTTTTTATTTATTTTTATTTTACATCTTCCTCTTACAACCGACTCCAATCAAGAGCACCTAATACGGCACTATTCAAACTTGTGTTATCGCTGTTGTGTTCAGCAAATCCATTGATTTTCTAACCTTAGAATATGCGAAAAGCGCGATCCAAAATTGAAGATCCTCATAAAGAAAAATGGATATTTCCCTAAGTGACCGACGAAAAAAGTGAAACATAATTTCGTAGTACAGGAACAGACCAAGAGCATTGGCTCCATTTTGGATAGGAAGCTCAACGAGAAGTCCATAATATCACAGATAGAGTGCGCAAAGCAACAGTAGCGCTATACTCCTACAGCAAGACAATTAAAAAAAGATGAAGAATGGAACCCAGGGCAACACATTGGCTCTACACTGCGGTAATTAGACCAATTCCATGTTATAGCACGGTGGTATGGTGGGATTACCTGGAGAAATGGGTAAACTTTAAAAATATACACAAATTTCAAATATAAAGTTCAATTGTGTCTAAGTTACTACTTATACACCCTACATACTTAACCTCCTTTTGAACGACTTGCGTGCCGAACAGGTAGCGGGTGGTCTGCAAATTTGATTGAAACCTTAAAAAAGTGAAACACTATCTACGGATGAGTCAGGATGATGTATGCCCTGCTGAACTCTCTTTTTACATAGATGGATCAAAGCCCAGCATTTAATTTAATTTTCGTCTTCCGGATCACTGTTTCCATCTTCAGACGGATAACAATATCTGAGGTTGATAACTACATTTACACTGATGGCGCAGCTGTGCACCAAAATTCCGGTTGAGGATATAAGTGATGTAATAGGCATACCCTTACAAAATAGCAAATAACAAATGGCAAGAAGAAGCTACCAGCAAAATAGCAAGGCAACTGTGATCGGCACTAAGCGTTAAACGCGCAGGTTCTTAAACAAGCTTAAAACGAAGATAATAATATCTGTTATTACGCGACATCGTTTGATAAGTAAGCATTCATTTGGATTTGGCTTGAGACCGCATGGCTCCTGCAGTAGTTGTCAAGGCGAAGGGGAGGAAGAAACGATGTTGCACCTTCTGTGCGAGTGTCCTGTTATGTCCAGAAAAAGATTCTCCATTTGGGACAGACAGTTTTTCGACGCCCTGAAAGAATTCAGATATGGGGAGGTTTCTTCAAAGTAAAAGTGTTTTGGGAGATGCTGACTCTTGAATATGGTATCATAACACTGCGTTACAAACAACGCGTTACACACATTCTGTCCTATGAACCAAATATACTTTTTCGAAAAGGGGAGAAAAAATAAAAATATACATACGTGTATCGGCGATTTTCATGTACACGTCAGACTTTTTTTTTATGTATCAAGTATTTTTTCTATATATTCTTTATATACTTTTATACATAAAAAAAAAAATTCTGACGTGTACATGAAAATCGCCGATACACGTGTATTTTTATTTTTTCTCCCCTTTCCGAAAAAGTATATTTGGTTCATAGGACAGAACTAAAGCTCGTTTTTGTAACGCAGTGTAATGAGCCCTGAACCTAAGTGTGTCTTTAAGGACAACCCCAAATCGCAATTATTTCAGCCACTGTCACCTTACTCACCTTAACGAAGTTCAAAGAATATTGATTACAAGTTTCTTTAATAAAGCTCTCATAGGCAATATGTATGTGCTGAGCATACTTTAAGAAATAAAGGAATGAAACTTATGGATTCGACAGAAAGCCCGTTGGTTATCGAGTAGTAGGACGATTAATTTTTAAACAAAAAAAAACAGCTACAACTAGATAACGTACAAATTTGAAAGTTTGCAATTCATATCCATCACATATACAGCTTGAACATGTTTTAAAACCCATTGGTTGAACCTATTTATATTTTTCTTTTTTCTTTTCATTTTTGTGGTTTACTTGTCTATTAATTCTAATATTCGAAAATGTTTATTAAATGAAATGTGTGTTATTATCAAAGGTATCATGGATGCGTCGCAAAGGCGATGAAATGGCGCTGATAACTTTCGGTCGGCACACGTACAGCAGCGATTCGAGATATTTGTTGGATTTTGAAGAACCAAATGACTGGAAGCTATCGATACAATACGCGAATGAACACGACGAGGGGCCATATGAGTGTCAAGTCTCTTCACATCCGCCTTTAGTATTGTTAGTATATTTAACTGTAATTGGTAAGTCGTCAGAAATTACATACATATGTATGTACCATATGTATGCAATATGCAGAATAAACTCCAAATGTTTTACAATGGTCTCTCTGGGTTCGTCAACGTGATAGGTTGTCTTAAGTTTCGCGGTCTATATCGTGTGCTACTGTTGGCATTGAAACTCATTTTGATTGTGCTCATTTCTTATATACTTGTATTATAAGTATTCTGTGAACATTTTTAATATAATATATAAATAGTTATAAATAATAAATTAAAGTATAATTGCACTTGTGGGTGCTTTAATAGTGCGGTCGGCATAAAGGGTAATAAAGCGGATGGAGCCTACCCATTACCCACTACTAAACACTTGCCACTAATAAGTTTTTATATGTTACCAACAACAGTAACAATCAGCAAAACCAATTTCCAGCGCTTCCAAGTGTGACATCTAATGAACAAATATTACCTGCACATAGCGGCAATTTGGTACAGTCATCGCATTTAACTAATACATCATATGATCTAAGCTCTTCAGATAATTTTGTTACACCTAAACATAGAAACTCAACAAAGAGAGTAAATAGTTTGTCACCTTATCCAATGGTGAAGAGAAATTTGTTGGGCGCAAAATCCATTTGCAATTTTTAACGACTTCGAGTTTAACGTTTTAAGAGACCCAAAAGTGATTGCTCCTGCTGAGAACACAGAAGAGAAAAGTACTGAAAATTTAAATGCAAATAAGCACTCAAAAGCAACTTCACAACAGAGAGCAGCTAAACAACAAAAAGTCGCAGAATATTGTCCACCTATCTTTCTTTATAATCTAGATGTAAAGAATTTAATTGATCAACTCAAGTTGAAATATCCCCAAGTGGAATTTAAGGTTATAAATAAATCCAAATATAAAAGTAAACTTCTTATTAAGGATTTGGATATCTATTTACAAATGATGGCGCAACTTTAAGAAAACAAAGTTGATTCTTATTCAATGACCCCAAAACAATTAAAAGTAGCTAGCGTAATTTAACGAGGGTTAAGTACATTATAATCTGGCTGCTGATGAAAGTAAGCAAGAATTGGACGATATTTATCCTTCAACAGTGGCATCTGTAAATAAATTTGTAACGAATTATTCAAAGAAAAAAGGCGTTGATACATGACTTTTCTTAGTTACTTTGAATCAAGGCTTTAAACTGAAAGATATTGCTATATCAAATGGTTACGTGGGAAAAACCCAAGGTTAACGCAAATACCATTCAATGTCGCAACTGTCAGCAATGGGGTCATGCCGCTAAAAACTGCAATAGAGCTTTTCGTTGCATGAAATGTAATGAAAACCATGAAGCAGGAGCCTGTCTAATCCAAAAAGATGATGGCTCTCAAGCCTTTTGTGTGAATTGCAATGCTTTGGGTCATCCCGCTAATTGAAGGGGATGTCCAGCTTTTATACATTATTCAGAATTTAAAAATAAGAGTAATAATTTGTCAAATAATATTAATTTAAAAGCGCATAATAATGTATATTTAAATAATCATTATTTTGTATCTAAAGGCAAATCATTTGCTAGCCAATTTTACAATGGAGATAGTAATAATCGCAATTACCGAATATGCGTAAACCTAAATTAATAGAAGACTTTCTTTCTGTCGCTAAACGAATACTTGAACCTGTTACGGATACTATTGAAGACAAGATACAAAACTTCTTGTATAACTGTAATTCTTTATCTAAGACGATCTCAGCTGTCAGTTACTATCTGAGGTAAAAACAAAATATGGGTTTTAAGCAATTAAAATTTGTAACTTTTTATGTTGGCTCTTTAATAAATAAGTTGAGAGTTCTCGAATTGCAGTTCTTTCTGGACAGTGAAAACATTGATATTGCCCTTATTCAGGAAACTCATCTTAACTCAGATATTCCCGTTTCTTTAAGACATTTTTCTATATATAGAGATGATGCTAAACAAGGTTTGCTAATTGCGATAAGGAAAAACATAACACATAGTACAATTTATAGTCCTTATGTTCAATTTTCTTCTTTATTAATTAAAGTTCAGGTTATTATCAATTCAAACAGATTTGTCAGTGAATAATCTACAACAAGGTTTGAATGTCCTTGCGAATTTCAGTTCAACTTTTCTTGCGTCAATTCTAGGAGGTGATTTTCATTCAAAATGTGTTGATTGGGGAGACTCGCAAACGAAATCCTACGGAACAAGCTTATCTGATTGGTTACAAAGCTCGGATCAAAAACTAGTTAGATTTTGCAGTTGAAACCCTTCTTACCCTGGAGGTCAATCGTATTTGGACCATTTGCTTTTGTCTTCACATATAATAGACTTCAATATTAAAAACTTTTAAGTTTTCCTAGGTTCCTCCTTTTCTGACCACATTCCTCTTATTCTTCATATAGAAATTCCAAATGTTGATCTTTTTTTTAATTGTGCGAAGTATATTGTTAAAACAGATTGGACATCTTTTGCAAATGATTTCAATCAGGATCTTGCTGAAGGACTTCCTCCAGTAGATATTAATCTTACTTATATTGAAATAGATAATTTTATGGAAAAGTTTGTTGAACATTTAGGCATTGTCAAGATGAAAAATTCCTGCATATAGAATTTTCTCCGTTTTGATTTTTCTCCCCGTCCTACATCAAGTGATGTAGATCCTCCAACAAATACTTATAAGCTTTTGATAAATAAATATATTTTAAAAGACACAATTATTTCATTGAATTCAAAGCCATCTGCAGGACCAGACGGCATTTCGAATTGTCTAATTAAAAAACTGCCTGAAAATGCTATCAAATTTATACTTATTATATTCAATAATTGCTTAAATAATGTATATTTTCCGTTAAAATGGAAAGTTGCCAAGATAATACCTTTAAACAAAAATCGTAATTCTGTTGAGGCAAAAGAATTTAGACCTATTTCCTTACTATCTAACATTGGTAAGCTACTTGAAAAAATAATGAATTCCAAAATTTATGATTTGCACTCGGAAAAGTTTATTCCGTCATATCAGTTTGGTTTCCAAAAAGCACATTCCACGCAACATACACTTTTTAAGTTTTCCAATGATGTATTGGTAAATTTAAGGAATAAACTTTGTACTGTAGCAGTATCATTAGATATCGAATAAGCAATCGATCGTGTTTATCATATAGGGCTTCTTTTTAAGCTTGTTCAGATTGGTTTTGATCATGGTATAATAAAAATTATTTAAAGTTTTTTGTCAGATAGGAAATTGTTTGTGCTTATTAATGATTGTTCCTCGGCTTTTGCTGTACAATATTTTTATGTTTGATTTTCCACATAGTCACAATAATTCAGTAAGTATTCTGATGATGATTCTTTATTTTATGCTCATAACAAATTCTCTACCTTGGCGTTGCGAAAAATTTATAATTTCTACAAATATTGGGGGGTTAAGATAAATAAGGCCAAGACTGTACCTATCTGCATCAGAAATGCTTCAGGTAAAGGACCTAGAGGGGTTGTAAAGGAGACTAGAGACCTGATTCTAAGACTTAATAAAAATAATATTTGTTTTCAGAATCAAATGAAATATCTTGGAGTAACATTCACTAACTTATTTAAATTCAATTTTCATGCTAACGACATGCTGAAAAAAATCTAATAACCGTTTTTATGCTTTATCAATGATAATGAAAAATACAAGTTTAAGCACCAATATTTTGATTTATAAAGTGGCTCTCCGTCCTGTCTTAATGTACGCTTTGCTGATTTGGTTTCATTTTTCGCCTTCTTTGATGAAAAAATTGAAATATTTGAACGTAAAATTATAAGATTCTGTTAAATAAAATATTCATTCACTTTAAAAAAAAGATACTCAAATAAATATATCTATTGAAATTCTAAAGTACTCCCTTTTAATAAATATGCAATGAGAGCAATATTCAGGTTTTTCGACCATGTTCAGAATTGTGACAATCCATTAATTTCTGATGGTATCTTGTCGCAATCGGGCCATACTTTGGTCAACAGGAACTATTTATCTCCACTTGGTATTAGTAAGGAAAATATAATAAATGATGTTAATCATCCAGAAGCCTTCTGCTCAAACTTTTATGTAAACTCAACACCTGGTTCACACAGGGGCTAGTTTAAGCATAAGCTTTATTTATTATTATAGTTGGTAAGATTTCTTTTTAAGTTAGTTTTAAGACTGAGTCGT
Organism: Philophylla caesio; assembly: GCA_963971545.1. Taxonomy (NCBI): domain Eukaryota; kingdom Metazoa; phylum Arthropoda; class Insecta; order Diptera; family Tephritidae; genus Philophylla; species Philophylla caesio. The sequence goes on along the minus strand of OZ020607.1, from coordinate 98,548,896 downwards.
AGCCCTCAGAATACTTTTAAAAATTGGGAGCAAGCGTTTATTGTAATTTTTTTCCTTAAGATTAAGATCTGTTTTCAAAAACCTTTGTTTAAGATAAATTATGTATAGTCTTCATTCATTTCATTCAGTTCATTCTTTAAGAAAAAGCAAAAAATATAATTTTTTAAACTCTATTTAAAATATGCAATGTGTAAACTTTGTATATAATTTATTTCACGTCTTAGTAGACGATGATTGCAGGCAGGTTTGCGTGTTTCGATGTCTGTTCTTATTCTGATTTCTTTTCTCTTACTCTACTTTGATCTTACCCACTAATTATATTCTATCTAGCCGCCAGATGGCCGCTTTAGGATTTTGCATTAAAAGCTTCTCTCTGATTGGCTTATCGCTGTGCTAGTTACATTTGTATAGCGCTGACATACTTAAGTTTAGATTAGATACTACATGAACGTGATTCTTACAATGATTACTTGGTTTATCTAGCCGCCAGATGGCCGCTGCAGTGGTTTGCGTTAGAAGCTACTCTCTGATTGCCCGATCGCTGTACTCGTTGCAAATACTCAGAGCTACCACACTTCTGTTTAGTGTATTACAAGTACATGGGTTTTACCCACACTTGCATTTTAGTGGATTACAGCTTCGGCCAACCTGACATTTATAATCGACCTCGATTATGTTTGGATAACATATGTGAGGCAGGACTCTATGGATTACATACGGAGCCCGATACTTCGGTATCAGTTTTTTGTTGGTGCCGATGGTTGTGTCGGTATTACATATCACCACGAAGTCACCTTCGGAGTTTGCCTCAGCGGGCTTTTTTTTTTTTGTTGGAATCAGGCACGAAACAACGCGTGCAGAAAACAGCACTCAGACTACATGCCGTCCATTGTACTGTTTTCATGTTCCTTTTAATCTGTTTTAAATCTGCAGGATTTACGAATAAATCTTAGCAGATTTTGGGGTATCAAAGGGCTCAGGTGTTCGTCTCTCAACACGTCGCGACCAAATGCCTCATATGTAGTTCTTGCAATGGCGAGGCAGAAGCACAGAAAATGTTCCGCCGTCTTTTCCTTTTCATAACAGGATGGGCATATGGAGTTGTCATGAACGGCTGTCATTGTCAGGTGGCTATGCCACGTGAAGTCACCGGTCAACAGTCCAACAAGTTGCCTGCAGTCTTGCCTGTTAAGCGAGAGCAAGTGTTTTGATAGTCGTTCTGAGATTGAAGGTAAAATGAGTTTTGCCCCTCTCGACGCCTCCCAGTCATTGCTGAGCGAAGTATTCACCCAGTTTCTGATGGTGGCATCGATGGCCTAAGGTGGGAGTGCTATAGCTGTGTGCGGGCCAAGGAAATCCTGATCCGCGCCAATTCTGGCCAAATGGTCAGATGTCTCATTAGCAGGTACTCCCGAGTGACCAGGCACCCAGAGTAAAGCAAGTGCATTATGTTTACCAACATAGTTCAGTCGGTACTTGCATTGCCGAACTAGTTTGGAAGTAGTTAGAGGGCTGGCCAATGCCTTGAGTGCAGCGTGGCTGTTACTGCAGACACGTATACTCCTCCCCCTCCACCTACTTTCCACCACGTAGTCCATAGCCTTGAGAATTGCAAATACTTCGGTCTGGAAGACCGAGGCATATTCCCCAAGAGAAAAGTGAAGCTTATCCTCATTTTCTTCTATAAAAACTCCAGATCCTGACCCAGAGTCAGTTTTGGAGCCATCAGTAAAGATTCGACAACGTGTAAGACCGGGCTCAGTCTTGGCATTAAACCAGCATTCAGCCTCAAGGAACTCAACGTTATAGAGTCTCATCAGCAAAGGAAACGGTGCCGTACTATCCTGTGACATTGAAAAGACGCAAGTGTCCATATCTTTGCCGCCAGCAATTTCCGCCTCGCCCTACTCCGTTTTATACCAATATCCGTTTATTTTAAGTCTGCAGGTGGCCTTTAAGGCCTCCCCACGTATGAATATACAAAGTGACGGTAAGTGCAGCAATGCGTCAAGAGCAGCGCCAGGCGTTGTAGAGAATGTCCCTGTACAGCACACGGCGATTGTTCTCTGAAGTTTAGCAAGCAGGGCCCCCACGCAATTAATTGAGAGTCTGCTCCACCATACCACTGAAGCATAGCTGATTATGGGTCTGATCATAGAGATATATATCCAGAGGATACCCTTTGGGGATAGACTCCACGTTTTGCCGAAGACCCGTTTACACTGCCAGAAGGCAGCCAATGCTTTAGAGGTATTTTGCTCAACGTGAGATTTCCACGAGAGTTTTTCATCCAGAATTACTCCTAGAAACGTCACATCAGGAGAAGTCTGAATTGTGACTCCATTAAGTGTGAGGGGAATGAGGGCATCCAAACTTCTCCGCTTAGTGAAGAGAACAACACTAGTTTTGGTTGGGTTTGCGGATAGTCCATTATCGTCACACCAAGTGTCAATCTTATTCAGTATTGTCTGCGCTTTCCTGCAAACAGCCGACAGAGATGGGCCCGTGACTAGACAGGCACCATCGTCCGCATAGGCCTGAGCGTAGATATTCGAGTCGTCAAGAGTGACAAGAAGATAGTCAATTACCAAGCACCAGAGCAAAGGGGAAAGCACACCGCCCTGAGGACAATCCTTATTTACTCCGCACTTTAGGTATTGATCCCCTTCTGCCTGAATATTGATAATCCGCTGCGACAGCATTGAACGAATCCCGTTTACCAGCGAAGGATCTACACCATGCCGTAGAGCAGCAGTGCACATGCCATCGAAGGTGGCATTGTCAAAAGCACTGTTACGCGTAAGTATTAGCGCGGCAGTTGTACGATTATTGTAGTAAAACACAAATTTCCAACAGCGTGTGTACGCTTTAAAACTTTTTGTATTTTTAGTCCTCTTGATTCTTCCAACTGTGTCGACCTATGTAAAGTGACACGTTTATATACATACATAGCTGGTCAAAGTGGCCTGATACTACAGTTATTACGAGAATATATATATAGATGTATAAAACAATAAAAATGCATGTTATAATACGAAAGTATGTATGCAAACATTAAGTATGCGAATATAGGAATATAATGAAATAGGTGAATGAAATGATGATGTTAATGATGATAATAACTATTTATTTTTACTTTTACTGCTCGGCTGTAGTTTTTGTCGGCAACACTCCCTCGCCCGTAAACGAGTTTGGTAAGACACGTTTACTTTGGCCCGTGCCGACATCTAACACGGCTAATTTTACAATAGGTCGATGAAATACACCTGATTTGGTCTGTACCATTGCGCTTCGAACTTGGCCGTTTTTCGCTGTTATCACGTTCACGATTCTGCCTTTTGGCCAACAGTTCCTCGGCAGGTCTTGATCGGCAATTACCACGACGTCGCCAATACAAACTGGACGTTGTTTCGTGAACCACTTTGTGCGTCGAGAGATGATTGGCGTGTATTCTTTTACCCATCGTCGCCAAAAGCGGTCGGCGAATTGCTGGGTAAGTTGCCAGCGTTGACGCAGATTGACGGTGTTGTTGCATACCGGCTTGTAGCCATCCGATGACCCAATCAACAAGTAGTTAGGGGTAAGAGCCTCGTCGTCACAATTTTCCAAAGAAACAAATGTCAGCGGTCTTGCGTTCAGTATGAATTCAACTTCGTTCAGGGCACTCCGTAGGCTCTCATCGGTAAAGCTTGTCGATGGTAGTATCTCATAAAGCACGGTCTTCACTGACCTAACAAGCCTTTCCCATGCTCTTCCCATATGGGGGGCGCTTGGGGGGTTAAATCTCCATTTAACCTGATCAAAAGTTGAAATGATTCCGGTCAAGTCGATATTCTTGAGGTATTCGCAAATTATTTTTTCTGATGCTTTAAAGTTGGTGCCGTTGTCCGAGAATATCTCCCTTGGATATCCTCGTCGAGATACAAAATTTCGAATCGCCATAATACAAGAACTGGTATCTAGACTATACGCAACTTCAATGTGACGGCTCGAAGCGTTAGGCATGTAAAAAGAACGCCCCACCGTTTTTCGCGCCTTCTTCCAACGACGACAAACAAAGGGCCAAAATAGTCGATACCTACAAAGGTGAAGGGCCTTTCGAATGCTGCAATCCTTGCAGCCGGTAGCGATGCCATTTGTGGCGGCTGTGGCATGCATCTGTCGTTTTTACACTTTTGACATTCCGCGCGTACCCTTCTATACAGTACCCTCAATCGGTGTATAAAATATATACCACGAATTTTATTAATCACGGACTCGTGCATCTGATGATGAAAATTTTCGTGGGCCCAGCGAACAATTAAAAAGGTAATGTGATGAAAGTTCGGCAGCACTGCGATATCTTCATGGTTATTTAAGTGATCAACTCGACTTTTGCATCTTAGTATGCCATGTGTACCTAAGTAAACGTTTAACTTGAAAAGTTTGCTTGATTTTTCAATAATCTTACCGTGCTTGAGACAGCTAATTTCTTCGCGATACTCCATGGATTGAGCATACCTAATAAGAAAACGTTGCGCTTGTTGAATCATGTCAAAGTCGATGGCTTCTCTCCGATTTCTTGCCAGCACAACAGAGCGTAATCGGTCGACATATAGCAAAAATGTAGCTACAGCGCGATACAAACGTTTCCAACTAGAAAATTGCTCCACGTTCAGCGTAAGGTTGTTTATATGTACTTTTGTCATATGCAAAAGATGACCATAACTGGTAGCTTTGACGTATAACTGCTTTGGTGGCTAAGTCAGCTGGATTATGTTTCGAGGGAACCCAACGCCATTGACTCACGTTCGATTCTTCTAAAAATTCTTCTATCTTATGCATCACGAATTTGTGAAAGTTTTTAGGGTCCATTCGCATCCATCTTAACACTGTTTTCGAATCCATCCACCAATATTTCGACATTATTCCAATTCGTTGCGTATTGCACACCATGTTCGCCAGTCTTACGCCTGCTACCGCCACCTGCAGCTCTAGCCTGGGAATCGATATTGGTTTTAACGGTGCAACTTTCGACTTTCCAGCCACGAGAGTAACCGAGACGTCATTGCCCTTGGACACACGCAAGTAGCAAACCGCCGCGAACGCGCTTTCGCCGGCGGCAACATACGTGTGCAGTTGAATATCTTCAGCGTCTTTCAGCAATAATGAATAACATCGACGTATTTCTACAGTTGTTATTAATGGCATGGTGGACTTCCACTGACTCCATTTGTCGAGAAGATGACCACTGAGCGGATCATCCCAGGAAATACCGAAGCGCCATACATCTTGCAGCAAGATTTTTAACCCCACAGTGTAGCAACAAACAAATCCAAGGGGATCAAAGATCGACATTAGCACATGAGCGCCTCTCTCTTCGTCGGTACGATTGGCTCGTTAATAATGTTGCGACGTAGTCGCGCAAATCTACAGTTATATTTGAAATTATCGCTAAGGGGGTCCCAAACCATACCAAGAACTTTCGTAGTTGAACCCCATTCCTTTGAGGATTGGATTGGCGGAGACTCGCTTTCCAGCTGCTTCAGGACGTGTTCGGAATTAGAGGACCAGCCACGTATATTGAAGCCAGCCGCCCAGTGAATCCTTTTCACTTGTTGAGCTAACTGCAGCGCAGATTGTTCATCATCTCCGCAGTCAATAAAATCATATACGTAATGATTATTTTTCACAGCATCGGTGGCACGAGGAATTTCATCCTTGAACTGATCAGCATTCTTATCACGTTCAAACCAAAAGTCAACGCTCGCATGACGTAAACGCTTTGATGTTGCGGATCATCATCGTCGTCGCACCACAGGAATCGCTGAGCGTTCATGTCTCTGTCTCGAATATTGATGCGGTGAAACATCTCCTCAATATCACCGCAAATAGCCACTCTGCCAACTCTGAAAGCAAATAAAATACCGATAAGTTGATTAAGCAAGTCGGTGCCTCTCAGCAGGAAGTCATTCAGCGATACTCCGTCCACCTTTGCAGCAGCATCCCATACCATGCGAATCTTTTCAGGTTTATTCGGATTTGTAACAATGAAAATAGGCAAGTACCATGTCTTATCGTGGGGAACAGCGACATGAGTTGGAGAAAGTTTCTTCGCATACCCTTTAGAGAGAAGATTATTGATTTGGGCTTGGATTTTCGATTTTAGCATCGGGTCCTTAACGAAATTCTTCCGTAAACACGTCAAACGCCGTGCGGCATGGGCATAGCTATCTGGTAGCAACACACTTGGGTTACGCCATGGCAGCCCAATTTCATAGTTGCTATCGCCTTTTATACAAGTGTTGTTCAAAGTACTTATGGCGCTCGCATCTTCTTCCGAGAACAGCTGTGTAGGCTTGGACGACTCAAGTGTGAAGAATTCCTTCACGGATTCGTGTAAGTCGTCGTATCTTTTTTTACAATCGCACGTATGCACGCTGAGTCGATATTCACTAGCCTGTCAACATCGCACCCTTGCAGTGTCCATCCAAGTCGAGTTTTGGACGCTATAGGCTGGAACCAAGTTCCTTCTCTAATTTTGAGAGGTATTGCAAGCCTCCAATTGTCAGCGCCGATCAACAATACTGGCTTCACGTTTTGGTATGATGCAATTGGTAATCCCGATAAATATGGGTACAGCTGCTCCATCTCGGATGCATTAATTGTCTGCGCTGGGAGATCGAGATCGTCGACAGTACTTTTGGTTATTTGCTGTACTCGAAATTTCAATGGCGGCCTTAACAGAATTTTCTTCAAGGCGTGTTGTGTTGCCTGTCCACCGTAAGCAAAAAGGGTCTTGTTCACCTTCCACGCCTAGTTCATCCAGGATTTTCTTTTCTATTAGCGTCACAGAAGAGCCCTCATCTAAAAATGCAAAACTTTCCAGTACTTTAGTCTTTGAGTAAACGCGTATCGGAATGATTCTGAAGAGTGGTTGTATTCCTTCGCAACCGCTACTGTGCGTGTTTAGCTGCACATCTGAAAATTTGTTTGCATTTGCCGTTACAGTGTTGGGATTTTCTGTGCTTGCTACTGTGGTTGTTTTATGAAGTAATTGATGGTGTTAGATTGTGCAACCATCCACCCCACATACCTTATTCAAAAAACATTTTCGCCGGTGAGGATTTAGACATTGGCGGCAGAGATTATGCGCTTTAACTTCCTCCCATTTTCGCGAGAGGGTAAAATTTTTAAAAATGTTACAATGTATTATCCTGTGATCGGATCGTTTGCAAATTATACACTGCTTGGCGATGGATGTGTTACTGGCTAATGGCGAATTCTGGTTTTTGACGCTGATGGTGTGCGTGTTAACCATAGCATTACTTTTTGCTGGTGCTAAAGAGACTACAGTACTGGCAGCTTCGGCTAAATTGTACAACCAATCGCTGAACTGTTTCACCACCGGTGTATTGTCATCTTTTGGGTGAACTGCCCAGTTTAACTTTTGGCCATTGGGAAGCTTGTCGACCAACTCTTTTACTAACAGCGGGTTATGAAGGGGCGCATACATTTTGCATCCTTCCATCGTTACGCAAATATTCCTGACACACAGTACAAACTCAATAAGCCCCTCCAATTTATCTTTCAGCGCTGGCATAGCACGAGCTTTATACATTGCACGTTCGAGGATGTGTTCAGGTCTGCCAAAACACATTCTCAGAGTCTTAATAATTTCGGGAACCATGTAGGGTAGAAACAGTTTACTCTTTACCAACTCTCGCGCCTTGCCTTTAAGGCTTCCTTGAAGTCTAATCAAATTTTCCGCATCGGTGTAACCTGCAACCGTGGTGCTATTTTCGAAGCTGCTCATAAACAGCGGCCACTCCTCAGGGTCGCCATTAAAGGTTAGAAGCTGTTTGGGTATAGCCTGACTTGCTGCTAATTGGCCAGGTGTAGGTCCGTTGTTAGGTGCAAACATTGAAGGGTTTGATGCAAGGCTGTCGTTATGCTGAGAAAGAATTTTATATTTGTTATTTAAGTATAGTTGTTGTATTCTCATCTCTTCTTCCAGCCTCTCTAGTTGAAGATTTCGATATACGTCGGTATTGGACGACATTTGCATACCTGGAGAATTGCGTAAACCTACTTGCGATACCGAGGGGGATGAATTTGCCTGATTGTACGCTAAACCAGTTGCAGTTGTGAAGATGTTTTTGCCCGTTGGGAATTGTTGTACCGATTCCGTTGATTGCAGAACTGGGTTATACCCGGAAAACATTGATTTGGTTGCATTCCCTGACCCGATTCATTAGGCCCGAAATTCCAGCTTGCGGAAGCCAAGGTCGAAAATGTTGATACTGGTATCGGAGTGCTACCAGCGGTGACCGTGGTTACTTTATTTGTCGTAGATCTTAGAAGTTGATCGACTCTTGATTCGGGCGTTGTTGTTGTTGTTGGAAACGTAGACAGAAAATGCACGTGCCGGTTACCTTGTTTGGCAGTTGGCGATGACGCTGCAGTTGGATGCGCGTTCGTGGTTGATAGATGATTTTGGCAGCTTTCACAGCTCGAGCTTACGTCAGCCACATTGCTGTCCACACCAACGCAGTGAAAATGGTACCAGGCGTCGCAAGTGTCACACTGGACCATACTGTCGTTGTCTAACGCGTCACATTTTTGGCAGTTTTGCCCCGTAGTTTCGTTTCTCAAATTGTTAATTTTTTCAAAATTTAGCCGGTTTTAAGTATTGGAACGATAAAAAAGTTTTAAAGATTTGTTACCCGTAAGTATTAGCGCGGCAGTTGTACGATTATTGAAGTAAAACACAAATTTCCAACAGCGTGTGTACGCTTTAAAACTTTTTGTATTTTTAGTCCTCTTGATTCTTCCAACTGTGTCGACCTATGCAAAGTGACACGTTTATATACATACATAGCTGGTCAAAGTGGCCTGATACTACAGTTATTACGAGTATATATATATAGATGTATAAAACAATAAAAATGCATGTTATAATACGAAAGTATGTATGCAAACATTAAGTATATAGTGAGAGATGTTAAGGTAGGTAAGAGAAATACAAAACGTATGCGAATATAGGAATATAATCTGGGGCTAGAGTAGTCGTCCTTGCCAACCTTTGGTATAAAGGCGAATTTACGAGCCTCCAAGATTGTGTGCTAGCGACGCTATGAAAATATTTTTGAAGATCGCCAACACGAGGTCGACACCTTCCTTTAGTACAATAGGTGCGATGCTATCCGGACCGGGCAATTTGAAACTGTCAAAAGACTCAATAGCATATCTTGTGGCAACTTGCCTCGCCATAGGTCTGGCAACAAACCAGTCATATCTTGTCGCGGTGGCTCTCGCATTCCCTCCCTTCCCTGTCGAGGGGGAAGAGGGCGTAACCATCACCTGATTTCCAGGAAAGTGAGTCTCTATAAGAAGAGAGTTAGTCTCCGTTCTAGAGTCTGTGAAAGCGAACCCAGCTTTACGGATTCGTCCTTTTTCAGAACTTTTACCAGTCTAGCTGTTTCACCTAAGGTATCAATCCCGCCGCAGTATTCTTTAAAATAGTCCCTTTTCGCACAGCGAATTAGCCTCTTATACTCTCTTTGAGTGCAGCGATATTGTTCCCAGTCCATCTCAAGATTAGTTTTGAAGGCCCGGTTAAGATATTTTCTTGATTCAACTCTCATCTTCCGCAGCTGTTGGTTCCACCAGGGAACAGGCGTGCGGTTTAGAGGTGTTCGAGTCGGGCAGGCCTTATCCAAACTATCACGTAGGGCAGTCGTTGAAACTGGATATATCTGTGGTCCGAAAGCGAGTCTTCACTAAGGACCCTCCAGTTTAGGACTGACCACCCTAACCGAGAGTTAGAAAGAGTAAGATCAATCTTTTCCTGTCTCCTGATTCTCAGCCCACTTGACAGAATATACTCGAAAAGTCGATCTCCCCTCGCGTTGAATTTGCTGCTGCCCCAGATTTTATTCTGGACATAAGCATCGCATCAGAGGATCAATCCGACGTTTCGGTTTTCTCAATACTCCACTAGATTGGCCGCCTTCCCCGGACGTGGCGGCAGCAGAGAGTCATATGGAAAGTACGCGGATGCAATAATGAAATGTTTCACCCATTTTTGCACTTAAAGCTCAGCCTCGCTGCCACCAAGTCATGACAGCAGAACTGTACAAGCTTAGTTACAGCGAAATGAGAAGACACTATAAGGCAAGTCGCTTCCAGATCGGTTGCAGCGGTAATTTTAAATTTTTCTTCGAGGTTTTACATCAGTTCGTCCACCATTGTGCTTCTTTGCCCAGCACCGAACAACAATAGACTGGGGGAATACGTGGTGGTGGAATGTACGGTACTATTGAGGCTGTATTCTACATGACCTAACATCGTGGACCAGTCCGCGTGGTTGACTGGTTCGCAGATCTTGCTCAGAACAGCCTTTATAACCCTATTCACCCTCCCGACCTGCCCGTTAGCTTGCGGGGAGGCCGTGGCTACCTTCACGTGAGAGATGTTTTGCTTAAGCAGGTAAGCACCGAGTTTCAGGGAGGTAAAACAAGACCCACGGTCCGGTATCAGGCGTCTTGGTCTGCTATAGTAACTGAAGTACTTATCAAGGCAGGCTATGTAGAAGCGGACAAATTTAGTGAATGCGTCGATAACGATTAAGATATATCTACGCTTTGAGTTTATGCAGGGGAGTGGACCAAAGTGGTCAACATGGATGGTGTCGAAAGGAATCGGCCTCTTTGGGTTGTATGCAGATTATGCTTGTTCAAACGAGCGGGAGCGGAGCACATTATGCACCGAACGCAGTGTTTAATAAATCTTTCGACTTTATATTTCATCTTTGTTTTTCATTTCCTAAGTGGCCGATCTTTTTGTGAATTAACCTAATGATGTTATCTTCCATTTCCTCGGGGACGTACAGCGGCATTTCCCCTTACCCCCCTTTTTTTAAGACTAGGCCGTCTACTAGCTCAAAGTTCTGTACGGACTCTGCTTCCAACCTTTCTCGTAACTTCTTTTTATTATTATCGCGGTTCTGGGTAACCTGAACATGAAAATCTGTTTCATCGGCATCTACGGCTAATACTACCTCAGAGGGAATTTCCCAGTGTTGTATTGTATAATAATAATTTTCCAATTCTAGTGCCCACCTGGTTATCCTAGGGTTGAGCTGCTTTACTATCTTTAAAGGAATTCCTTCCAGATATACTCTAAAGAGGCGTAGGGCGTATATGATTGATAAGGTTTCTAGCTTAAAGCTGTGGTATCGTTTTTAGGCGTCTGTTGTTGACTTCGAAAAGGACATAATGGGATGTAACCAACCGTCTGTTTGTCTTTGAAGAATGACCGAACCGAAACAGTTTGCTCTTCTACATACTCTTTGAGGGCTTCTAAGCACTCTTTGGTTGGGTCGAACGTGACGCCTTCGTACTAACTGCTGTAGCGGTATGGAGATTTTGGCATAATTTGGGATGAACTTTCTAAAGTACGAAAACAACCCCAGACATGCTTTCATATGAGCGTCACTTGGGTATATCCCTTCGGAACTGACGGAGTATCCTAAGTATTCAATGGTGCTGAAGCCAAACTTGCGTTTACTGAGCCTAAGCTTAAAACCTTTTTCCTTTATTATACGTAAGACTGTGGTTAACAGTTTTATATGGGCATCGAGGTCAACGGTGGCCACAATAATGTCGTCCATGTAAACTATTATAAGTCCCTCATCGATTAAGTCTCTGAATATGTTATGAACATACCGCTGAAAACAGGAGGGAAATTTTTCAGGCCGAATGGCATACGGATGTATTCGAATTGGCCATATGGTGTTACAAAAGACGTATATTTTTCAATAGGTAGACCTCGGGCGAGTTGTCTTTCAACCCGTCGATCAGTCGATTAGTTCGAATTCATCAATATGGTCGCAGCGTGCGGCGATATTTTCCATTTCCAGCACATACCGCCGAATACTGCCTATAATAATAAATAAACTCTGTTACCAGGAGTGCCATTAATTCTTCACAGCTTAGCACGTCTCGACTCAGAAGCAACTTGGCGTCACCGGTAATTGAGTTGCATAGGCACGTATATTTGAATAGGTCATCGGCATTGACCATCTGCAAGACCCGTTCGAAGTTCCGCAAAAAATCATGAATACTGTAGTCTAGGTTTTCCCCATGAAACTTGGGGATCGTATGTTTAATGTAACGAAATCCCAAACGGCCCATCGCCAAATTTCCGGTTTGGGCCTCGCTTCTTGGGATTCCTTCTTCAATGCTCTGACTGTACGCTCTAGCATGAGAACTTCTTGCTCTTTGCACGGCATGGAAATTTTGCGGTCCAAATCGCCTTCGATATCGTCGAGATTACTTTCACCCCCAGTGGGGAGTGCGCCGGGCTTTGAAGCTTTCACATTAACTCCGCCGGAATCAGTAGTGGTTCGATTTTAATGCCAAGGTGGGCAAGGAGGGCATCTTTGGTTCCACAGTCGGAAAATTTAGTCTCCACGAGGAAACGTCTGATAACGGATTGAGACTTATCGACTTCGCCGGGGCCCGAAACATGGTAGTCTGTAGTACCAGGTTCCAGCATAGGAGCTGTCTCCAGATGGTAAGACACGAAACCAAAACGACCATGTTGTGATAGACGGAAGGCACGATTCCAGTGTCCTAGGTGTGCGCACGATCCGAGGAGCCAACATCGACTCGGACCTTTAAATTGTCGCAGCCAAGATACGCACGCGCCTCTGTGCGTCAAAAAGCGTGCGGAAAGGCATACAAGGAAAGATCGACGTCGGAAAGTTGCAATCACAACAGACAGCCACGCACTTCGCTACTCGACTCGCACTCCTGCTCTCTGAGAGCTCTAATCAACACAGCGATATTTCAGAGCAATTACACAACCACATCTCTTGCTCCTTACGTACCGCCGCTGAACAATCTATTGGTTTTCAGCAAGCCCGGAAAAATGACTGGTACGATGAGGAATGTCGCGTTGCCACGGAGATATCGTGAGTTGAAGAAGGAAGCGAGACGCATTTTTCGAGAGAAGATGAGAAAGGCCGAAATGCGTGAGTGCGAAGAGCTTGAAATGCTGGCCGACAGGAGAAGCGCCCGAAAATTCTTTCAGAAAGTACGACGGCTAACAGAATGTTTTAAGACCGGGGCGAAAACCTGTAAGAACGACAACGGCGACCTGGTAACTGACGTTCAGAATATACTTAGTTTATGGAGGGAGCACTTCTGCCCACTACATAGTGGTAGTGACAGAGACCACCTTGAAGAAGATGATGATCCCGAAACCCCAATCGATGTCGACGGAATTCATGTTCCGTTACCCGAATGCGATGAAATCCGTATAGCAATAGCACGGCTAAAGAACAACAAAACGCCCGGAGTTGACGGGCTGCCATCTGAGTTATTCAAATACGGTGAAGAAGAGTTGGTAAAGCGCAAGCACCAGTTAATCTGTAGAGTATGGTCGGACGAAAGCATGCCTACTGATTGGAATCTAAGTGTACTTTGTCCAATCCATAAGAAGGGTGATACTGCAATTCGCGCCAACTATCGTGGTATAAGCCTTCTTAACATTGCATATAAGGTTCTGTCGAGCGTATTGTGGGAGAGATTAAAGCCCACCGTCAATGAACTGACTGGACCTTATCAGTGTGGCTTTAGACCTGGTAAATCTACTATCGACCAGATATCCACAGTGCGCCAGATCTTGGAAAAAACCCAAGAAAGAAGAATCGACACGCACCACCTTTTTGTCGACTTCAAAGCCGCTCTCGACAGCACAAAAGAAGTTGCCTTTATGCCGCCATGTCTGAATTTGGTATCCCCGCAAAACTTATACGGCTATGTAAAATGACGTTGAGCAACACCACCAGCTCCGTCAGGATTAGAAAGGACCTCTCCGAGCCGCTTGATACCAAACGAGGTTTCAGACAGGGTGACTCTTTGTCGTGTGACTTTTTTAACCTTATGCTGGAGAAGATAATTCGAGCCGCAGAAATAAATCGGTCAGGCACTATCTTTATAAGAGTGTGCAGCTGCTGGCGTATGCCGATAACATTGACATCATCGGCCTTAACAACCGCGCAGTTAGTTCTGCCTTCTCCAAACTGGATCGAGAAGCAAAGCGAATGGGTCTGGAGGTGAACGAGGGCAAGACGAAGTATCTCCTGTCATCAACTAAACAGTCGGCACATTCACGACTGGGATCAAGCATCACGTTAAAGTGCAAGTTTCAAGCAGCTATATAAAAGTTTGATTTTTCAAAATTTTTTTTGTAAATAAAAAGCTTTTTTAAATTTAAAAACTTTGATTAGTTCGAAGAGAAATCCTAAAGTGGCAATTTTTAAATACAAATTATAGCTATCAAATATTTAACTTTCGAAGAATTTTTATATTTTAGATTTTTTCTGCAAGCAAAATGTTAAAAAAACTTTTGATAACTATAAATAAGAGCTTTGTTTTTCTTTTTGCTGAGTACTACTTCAATAAAAATTAATTAATTTTATTAGTTCGGTTGTTTATTTTTTTTATTTTTTCTGCAAATGCGAAAATAATGGTTTATATCATCAATTTGATACGACTGGCGTAAGCCATGCATTCCCACCCTCCCTTTTTTTCAAAAATGTAACCATCCTGTGCGTTTAATTTAGAGTAGAAAGTTAGAATTGCTTGCCGAATTCAAGTCGGCTAAATAGTCAAAAAAGTAACTTTTAAAAAATTTACTGCTAGTCTTGGCCAAGCCGGGGCAGTGGCAGAGATAGTGCTCAATACTCTCCACATCCTCTTCGTTGGATGTGGCAAAAATCATTTGTTTGGTAACCTAGTCTCTCCCATGCGTGCTCATAAGGCAGTGCCCGTTTATCACTCCAACTACTAATCTGAGAGAGGAGCGGCCAAGCATTGTGAGAGCGTTAGAGCGCTTCACATGAACTTCTGGCCAAACTTGTCTGGTAATCTGGCAGGTGGGCTCCGATGCCCACCTTAAATTTACCTTACCCCTAAGCTCAGATGGTTATCTGTGTTTATATGATGCTAGAGGTAAACCCCCTTCTTGAGCAGAGTTTAACACAGTTAGTTCCGTCCCTTTCCTTGCTAGTTCATCAGCCAGATAGTTGCCAGGAATGTATTTACTCCTTTGCGGGCCTTTAGCTAAGATGTCTCCACGGAAGGATCGCATTTAACCTAGCAGCACTGCAGGCCGCCAGAAATTTGCCGTAGATATCCACCGGTGGAAGATTTAACATTATCTCCAGAGATTTGGGGTGTGTAGAGGGCAGTGCTCCTGTGGTGAGCATTGAGGCTGCCCTCTGTACCCGTTCTAGCTTGGCTCTGGTAAGAGTCCTGCTCAATGCCGGCCACCGTACGACGACCCCGTAGAAGAAAATGGGTCTTATCACAGCTGTGTACATTCAGAGTACAATGTGTGGCTTTATTCCCTATGCCGTCTTACAGGAATTAGAGCAACAATGCCTTTCTTGGAGCGGTCTTCAATGTTCCGCCTTCAATCGAGTTTTTTATCTAGTATAAGCTTCGGGATAGACATTGTTAAAGGCTCCCTCGATATCTAAAAAGATCCCAGCGTGTACTCCTTTATGGCCAATCCTTTCTCGATCGTTGAGACGATGTCATGGAGAGCAGTCTCCATGAATTTGCCTTTTGAATATGCATGCTGGTTCGAGGAGAGTTCCTTCGGTAGAAAGACGACTTTCGCCTTCGTCCACACATGTGGGTGAGGGAAAGGCATGCTGTAAAAATCTGTGTAAGCCGGGAACAAAGAAGGTCCTTCGCTGCTTGCAGTTGTGCGGGCAAAATGCCGTCTGGTCCTGGAGATTTGTAAGGTTCCAAGGACACTACTGCCCATTCCACCTTGTCGTACCTCACCATATCCCCAGCGATATTCCCTTAAATAGAGGTTAATCAGAGCATCCAGGAAAGTGGTGGTCATTAGTAACTCCAGCATTTCGTCGGTGGTAGGTGTCCATTCTCCGTTTGATTTTTTGATAGCATTTATCGTTGAACCACTTGTCGAAAGAACCTTCCTCAGCCTATTGACTTCGGAGTTTTCTTCTATGTTATTGCAGAAGTTTTGCCAAGATTTGCGTTGTGCTGTCTTAATGGCGTTCTTTAATGATTTAAGAGCATCTTTGTATGGTTGCCAAAAACCCGTCCTCTTGGCTTGGTTAAAGAGTCGCCTGCTCTTTTTCCTGATTGCTGAAATCTCTAGATACCCACCACTGGGTTTTCTTTTTACATTTCGGTAGGGAGTCGTTTCTTGTCAGCCCCATTCATGGCTTCCTTCAGTCTCTTTGGAGGGAGAGATTGGCTGTCGTGGGCCATGTAGCTCACCAGGAGCCAGACGACGCTCTCTTTCAGCTGGACGCTTACTCTAATGGTGTCTTCGTCGCTGTATTGAGAAAGGAGAATATAAGAAAATACTTTTTTTATAAGAATACATGTTCGGATTCTACCTGTCACTCAAGACGTTACTAGTTGGTAGGCGTCAGAATTCAATCCACATACCCTGTTCCTGACGATCCAGGGCTCCTGGACTAGAATAACGTCTTCAGCTCGAGGCTGCTTTGGAGTGGTGTAGATTAATTTTCAGAATCCGCACCATCTCCAGAGTGCGGCGGCGGCTACGGCCGTGGTGTCGTCATCCGCCTCCTCAGGTTTTGAAGCCAGAAGCTGGTCCTCTTCGAGTTGCGTTACCCATTGACTGTACACAGACCCCACGTATGCCGACTCCGAGCCCGCATCGCTCTCAGCATCTGATGCCGTGTCAGCTGATTAATAGTTGGTTGTGCAGATAAATTACAAATGAGATAAAGTTGGACAAAGCATTTTATTTGTAGCGTCGCAACCACGTAATATGAATTCGCCTTGAAATGAAATATTAATTGTCATATTTTGCTGCGTTATAAATAGATATCAAATGATGTACTATATTCGAGTGATGTACATAGCAATCGGAAAATTGCCTATTTTGTAAAGAGAGTTTCAAGGCGAATTAAACAAGGTGGTGGTGAGCGAAAAGATGTAAAACGTGTCCATTTGCTTTGCTGGACTGAATGACAAATTTCTGTAGGTGATTTAGATCGCCAGCCAATTCTTTGACACACTTTGTATTTTGTAGTGAGCATTTATCTATCACTGCACAAGATTATTGTCCTCATTCTTGATCGTCTCTTAATTATCCGGCTGGGTGGAATGTTGATGTACATATCTATGTATATTCAAACGATTTTCCGTCATTCCTTGTCAAGTTTGTTTTGGCGACCAACCGGTTTCGATGTTGCGTCATCTTAAGTGAAATGTTTCGTGAACAAACAACGAAAAAGTGAAATAATCTTTTTTCATGAACGATGAAGTGATACTAAAGTAGCACTATGCCTGCCGAAAGTGGTTTGTTTCCAAACCACTTGACAAAGTATGACGGAAAATTGTTCCAATATATGTAAATATATTTATTTAGATACCATCTCGAAAAAATTCAATTACTTATGTATGTAGAGTGCTAACATTGAGTACAAACAATAAATTTACTTGTATTACTTCTAAATTTCACTTTCAACAGTTCCTCATGTGGAAATACTCGATGAACGAGATTCGGCCACTCCTGAAAAATACTATAAAGCTGGAAGTACCATTGAACTAAAATGTGTGATTTCAAAAATTCCACAGCCATCGTCTTACATAACGTGGCGACACGGTACACGAATGTTGAACTACGACACTAGCCGAGGAGGAATCAGGTAAGAAGAAGTTCAGAAATATTCTTCTTGTAAACTTTTCGTAAGAAAAATGGTTTACGAATTTGAACAGAAAGATCATTCGTTCATTTCAAGCTATATTTCTTTTTAAGTACATTTGTTTAAAATGCATGTTTATACTCGGTGTTTATAATACTACTTACTTACTTAATTGGCGCATTAACCGCCTAAGCGATTTTGCCCGGGGTCAACAAAGCACGCCAGCTGCCCCTATCTCTTGGTAACTGGCGCCAATTGGAAATCCCAAGTATAGCCAAGTCTTTTTCCACTTGGTCTTTCCAACGCAGAGGAGGTCTTCCTTTTCCTCTGCTACCACCCGCGGGTACCGTGTCAAAACCCTTCAGGGCTGGAGCTATTTCATCCATTCGAACGACGTGGCCTAGCCAGCGGAGCCGCTGATTCATAATCCGCTGCACTATATATACGTCCTTGTACAGCTTGTACAGCTCATCGTTCCATCGTACACGGTATTCGCCGTCGCAAAGACGCAAAGGTCCATTCGAAGAATCATTCTCTCGAACACTCCAAGAGCCCTATCATCTGATGTTGTCATCGTCAATGCTTCTGCGCCATACAATAGGACGGGCATGATGAGAGACTTATAGAGTATGGTTTTTGTCCGTCGAGAGAAGACTTTACTGTGCAATTGCCTACTCAGTCCGAAGTAGCACTTGTTGGCAAGAGAGATTCTGCGTTAGATTCCAAGGCTGACGCTGCTGTTAATGCTGGTTCCTAAGTAGAAGAAGTCCTCTACTTTTTCAAAGTTATAGCTGTCAACAGTGATGTTAGATCCCAGTCGTGAATGTGCCGACTGTCTATCTGATGACGGGAGATACTTCGTCTTGCCCTCGTTCACCTCCAGACCCATTCGCTTCGCTTCTCTATCCAGTTTGAAGAAAGGCAGATCTAACTGCGCGGTTGTTAAGGCCGATGATTTTCTTCGTTTAACTATGTAAATGTCGTTATTTGTGTATCTCATACAGGTTACCATTCCATCTTCTGCGGTTGTTGCCTCACGAAGAGGAGGATCATAAATCTCTCGCAGTCCCCAAAGCCTTCCAATCGTTGATTAATATCGATCATGCTTCTGCACCATGTACAAGATGAGAGATTTGTAGAGCGAACATTTTTATTGGCAGGCTTATGCTAAATCTTAGGCATACAAAGTCCCCCTCTTACTTCAAAGCTGTAACTACCAACAATAGAGAGGTACCTTCTCTTAAGTCCATTTTTGATCTCAAACGATTCGGAGATTCTCCTAAAAATTGTGACTCAACGTTACTGTTCATAGCCGCATGCATTTTGCGGGGATACCTGAAGCCACACGGATAAGGTCAGACCAGTTGGTTAATATAAAGCTTCTATCTTTGACACATTATTGTCGATAGGATGCTAAGGCGATTGACACAAACTGCAGGATCACCCTTTTTATAGATTAAGCAAATTATTCTGAGATTCCAATTTACTCGTATGTACTCTCCAAAGTGAGCTTAACTGCTGGAATATGCATCCTGCGAGCTGTTCACCACCTTCTTTGGACAGCTCAGTCGGTTAGCCGCTGGCCCTGGGAGTTTTATTATACTTAAGCTTTCATACTGCTGCTCTCACCTATTCTTAGTCCATCGGAGGGAAGTGAATATTATTCCTCAAGATTGGTCTGGATTCCCTTTCTTCAAACCTGTGACCTCAGTTGGCACTCAAAAGTGTTGAGATGTTTTTTTTTTTAGATTTTGATCCTAATCTCTGCATTATTGTAGCCATTCTCTTGTTGCCAAATTGTCGTGCAGAATTTTCGGGCTGCATCCTGAAAATTTAGTAAGAAATACATATGTACTTATGTATGAAAACCTCTTGAAACGATCATTATTACTCAACACTCCAACAATAGTACCAATAAACATAAAAAGTGTTTCAACTATCCCCACTCTTCTCTATTTGTAATTGAATTTAAAGAAAAGTAGGTGACTTCATTATTTAATCGGTTCTTTTTCAATTATTCGTTCATACATTTTGAATCGGCATTTGAATTTTGAAGTGAATTTTAAATGTTGGAAGTATGAATTTTAAGCAATATTTTATATTTTTTTTATTTTAGTTCAAATTACATATTTATGTTTATTTCAATATGCAAAGCAAATACTTCTGCCAACCGCAGGTTTATTTGATGTGTTTAATAAAAGAAAATGCAAACTAGCAATGTATGTATGTGTGCCGCCACTTTTTACTTAATTCTGCATTTCACCAAGCTCTTCTTTGGAACAAGTCAAAGCTCACATTGTGGAGGCGTTGCCATCGTCGCTACTCAGATATTTATTATCACAACATCGCTCCTTCAGCACTGGACAAAATTTAATGTAACTGTAATTTTACTTATTCAAACCATTGAATTCGTGGTGGAATGCCGGGTCGGGGAAAATTTTCCATTACGGAACCAGGCTTTGAAAAAAGAGTGTTATAGGGGTACCCCCTGAGTTAAAATCAGAAGGTCCCACCGGCCGGAGGCTCATAGTTTTTTAATAATTTTCTGTTAAAGTGGCGAAAAATGTCAATTTTAACCTCACTTTCTGCTTTGTGCAGCAATGAAATGAAAGTACCGTGCTGCCACACATGACGAATATATGTCGAAAAAACGAAAATAATAGAGTCTATGCGCATATTACAAGATTTATATTTACAGTCTTAAAAAATGTTAATATTTTTATAATTTTATTGAGCTCAAGGCCAAACTGTTGTTGTTTTTTTACAACCAAATCTTCCATAAACTGGCCTTGAGCTCAATAAAATTATAAAAATATTAACATTTTACTAGGCCAACAGAAAAATGAACAAACAGTCTTAAAAAATATTACAAAATATTGATGTATTTAAGAACAGCGCCGGAGGCGAAAATTTGCAATAAAAATTCGGGCGATTTTTAATTACAAATTTTCAATATATTATGAAGTATTGATTTAGTTAAGAAAAACGCGACAGGCATTAATTGTGGTGTATTTACTTTTGAAACGTGTGGCAGCACACTTTAGCTCATACTGTCGGCCATTCTTATTTATGTTTGTTTGCAAAAAGTGGTAAACATTCTTGACACATTTAAAAAAGCGTTTATTAAGTTGAATATATGTATATAAAAAATTTGAACTAAGTACTAAGTACGCACGTAAATAAACCAAATTTTGTACATTTGCTGGTGGTAGTGAAGAAAATTTAACAACAAATTTCTTAAATAGTAATATTAATAAAATTAAAACAGTTATAAATTTAGGTAAAGAGGTCCTACCCCATCATCCCCACCAAGTTTCGTTGCCAAATTCCTTCTACTTTCGCTGAAATCGCGAATAGTTCCGTAAAGCAAATCTCAGCCGCGGTTCGTGTTCGTGCTTTTAATCACTTGTATGATTCACTTCCTTTAATTAAACTTAATTTCAATTTTCCAAATTTCCCAGAAAAATTTCTGCTTTTTTAAGCTGTAGTTTTTGTTTACTTTTTTTTATGTTTTGGCTTTTGCTTCACATTAAAGCTGAATTATGGCGGTGAAAAAAATTACGTCACTGACGAAAAATAATTTTTTTCTTGCTTTCCGTCCTGCGTGATCTGTATTACTTCGTTCATGCCTTGTTATCATCAAAATGAATATAGTCAATAACAACTGTTTCGATAAATCCTATTTCAATTTCTTGATTTTCATTTTTCTTAACCAAAATTTTGAAGCTATAAAATAATTTACGACACAACATAACAATAACAAAAATATTTTATTTCTGCCTTTTAATTAGTGTTAAGACTGATATGCTGCCGGGAAGAGCATTAAGCCGACTCTACATAGCCAATGCTAATCGGCAAGACACTGGAAACTATACATGCATGCTTGGCAACGATATATCCGGCACCGTTGTAGTTCACGTCCTAAATGGTACACAGCTTTTATACTGTTTGCATATTACTTAAAAAAACTAAAAATCAATGATATTTCAGGTGAAGAACCAGCCGCCATGCAACATGCATCCGGAGCAAAGCTCTGCTCTCAGATTTCAGTGGTAGTCGTTGCATTCCTCGCATCAAAAATTTATTTACGATGACAACACAAAAATCAAATATACTGAGTTAACACCAACACCACTTGTCCAAAATGTATTTTCCATGTCTACTCGTACATAATAATGGGTTGTTTTTAGTACATAAATAAGAATATATACATACATACATATACATATGTACACACAAATACGTTCATACATATGTACATATGTGCAGTTGATTAAGGTTAGAAAACTTAAGTTAAAAATCTAGAAATTCTAGCGGGAATTTAGTATGTATTACGCATGTGTAAGTAGGTTTTTTCATATATAAGTTTTCATACACACATCCATATGTACATATGTAAGTCGTAAAGAACGTGAGATCATTTAACTTTTAACAAATACGCATTTTTGTAAAATAAGTATACTGTTACAGAGTTCAAAATTCCTTAAAAGAATTTTAGCTCATTTTGATATTTTCGTCATCTTTTATTATTATTATCATTTTAATTGCATTTCCAGATATCTTTTCCCACTTTTTTTTGTTGAAAGAGTGTTTTAGAGAGCCACAAATAAAATTTTCTCCAGAAATTAATCAACTCATAATGGAGGATAAACATTCATATAGTGTAATCAATCTGGTATTTCTTAACCAAAAAATTCTACATCCTTTGAAAAAATAATATTTGTTCCAGAAAATTGTCCTGGAAAACCTATCCACGCACTGTTTGATTGATTCTCATTCATCGGATCGCACTGACAGAAATATGAGGAATATTTTTCTAAATGTTTCTCCTGCTCAGCGATTTATAACTTTACGTTGATAATAATTGAAATGCTATTATTTATATCTTAATAAAATTCATCAAAATTTTTGAAAGAATTACGAAAGTATTTCGATATATGATTGTCACACGTCTTTCCTTAACAATTATCAGCTATATAAATATTTTTAAGTTCTCAAAGGCTTTTTTTCTTTAGACTTGATTTATAAAAGCATTTTCATAATAATTATCAAGAAGAATCAAATTAATAAGCCCAAATAAGTGTAATTGCTCAGGATCCTTTTAAGATTGGCTCTTTCTTCATTTTTCTGTACATTTTTGCTACAATTTCGATGCATTTTAGGTACTTTTTCAGTAGGCTCTCTTTGCATTTTATGTGCATTTTAGATACAATTTCAGTGCATTTTTGTTACACTTTCGATACTTTTTACCTCGATCCTGAATCGTGTCAAGCTAGTATCGAATTGGATTTGAAGTAATCCTGAAATATTTCCGAACTAATCTCGATCTTTTTCCGAAATGGTTCCAATCTTTTCCAAAAATTTCCTGATGTACCTTTAAATTTATTTCGAAATAATTCCAAAAAATTCGTGAACTAGTCTCGAAATGGTCCCGGAAAAGTCATAAACTAATTCCGAAAATTCTTGAGTTATTCCAGAACTAGTCCCTAAATAATCCCGAACCAGTGCCGAAAAAATATCGACCTAGTCTCGAAATGGCAGCGAAAATTGTTTAACCTATTATCGCAAAAAAAATTTCAAATACTTCCGAAAACGACCGAACTAGTTTCGAAATATTCCTGCCCAACTCCCGAATTCGTTTTATCGCATAATCATTTTCTAAATAATTTTATAATATACATAAATTCTTAATAAAGTGCTTAAAAACTTAAAATGATTTATCTCTCTGATAATTATTATAAAGAGACTATCTGCCACAAACACATTTGGTTTATTTCCCCATACACTATACTTATAAAAACTTGACTCATTCAAACACATACATATCTGCATTTTACTTTTAGTGATAGTTCAATAATTTCTTTTAAAAGAAAGTTTGGCGTTCCTTTTTTCTCCGATTGATCTAGTTCGAAATTAACTTCGTCAGCAGTTCATCTGCATTAATTATCAAAAGTAATGCGGATTGGCCGATTTTTCAATGACAATATTGCAACTAAAATAAAGTCATCCCAATTGTGTAAAATTATTAGAAAATTTTTGAAAATAACTTTTAAAACTTCACACTGTTGACGTTGACGATGTATAGAAACATTATTCTCTGATTTAAAAAAATTGGCTTTTAATCGATTGGATCTTTTATATATTTATTCTTTATTTATAATTTCAAACTTTTTTCTTTTTTCACATAGAACTAGCCAAAAGATCAAATAAACCAATGTTCAATTAACTAAATCTACAAAATTGCAGTTTGTATCTTGATTTTCTTCTTAATTTAAAATTTGTGTGTAGTACTTTTACAAATAATAGTATTTCAACAATAATTACTCTAAACTGACTTGCCAGCTAAATTCTGACAAGAATTTTGTAATGAATTTATTTTTATGAAATTTAAGGTACAAATATTCCAATTGCCAGCAGAATGCATAATCCATATTTCCCCATCAGACTTCCGCGAGAGTCGAACCCATGCCACCACGCAATAATCTAATTCTTTGGTATTTAATTTCATTTATTGTTTAAAGCGCTTAATACCATTTTTGATTGGAAAATTTTTAAAGGGACATAAAAAAAGCGTTCAAAAAAGTCTGTATAAATAGATAACCCATTCGAACGATGGCGAGGATATCAATTTTAGATGCTAAAAAGAATGTAAATTTGATTAAAGAATAAATATTTTATAAATATATTTCATTTTTCAAAACTCATTATTACAAACACAAAATAAATTAAAACAAAATTACTACCTAACAATTAAAAAACTAAAAAGGTTATTTATACAACCAAAAAAAATGTACACACCAAAAGCAAGAAATATAACATTTTCATAACAGATTCATTCAATAAGTCAGCTAGTAACTACTATTATATTCGAATTAGTAGTATGAAACATGCATTCAAGATGATCTACACAAAAATAAAGTTTACTAACAATTCAAGCACTTACAACATACATAGACACAAAAGTAGATAGCATAAACGTAAGTGTGTGCATATCATCGCCATCAATGTGAATTGTTTAGGGATTCAAGGACGTTTTTAATACATTGTTCTTTAAAGGTAGCGCTTAGAATTCAAGTGTGGTAGAATTTGCGAAAAACTAACACAATTCATACAAACGGTAATATCGATAAAATGTAGTTCATAGTCTATTACAATGATGTCCACGATTCGTACATACATACATACATACTATGTCTATATGCTTCTACAGACAAACAAACATATGTAAGTTGTCGGAGAATAAAGAGGCATACATGAGCCATAGTTTTAACAAAATAATCGAGTGAGATAATGAAACAATACATATAGTCAAGTAAAATTTAAATATCTAGAAGGATACAATTAAACCCAAAATCAAAGATAAAACAAGAAATAAAAAAGGCAGGCTAATATTGCCATATACAGATGTGTATTTATTTACGAATCATTGTAAACATTTTGTACTTAATTGATGAGTGTACCGTTAGCCCGTTAGCCCCGTTAGAAATAAATAAATTAAGTCAAAAATACACACAGAAATACTTAATTTAATTATTTTTATGTAAATATATTTTTATAAGTATGTGCATGCATACATACATATGTATGTAGGTTAAGTCCTTGCAACTTAAATGTGTGTTCATATATCAAAAAAGAGCTTGATTTGACATTATAACTAATTATATTTACTCATACATGGGTTTTTTAAAAGACCGCTGACATTAAAGGTATATAAAATTGTCAAATGATGTCTTATTTTGACACCATACGACAACACGTATTCGAATAACCGACAAAATTTTTCGACATATGACGTCACACACACCAATTCCAAAGTACGTATGTATGTACATATATAACAAGTCTTGATCCGTTTTGGTAAAAAAAAACTCGGCTTATTTCACAGTACCGCATCGAAAACCAATTGGATGGGGGAATAAGCTAATGCATTTTGTAAGCAGAACGAGGAAAGTTTTGTATTAAGAGAGGGCGGAACGCCAAAATGTTCACTATTTTAAAAATTGTATTTTTGATGACAAAAAACATATGTAGTTTTCCACGAAAGGTGTGTGATGCAATTCCAAGACCGAGGCGAGAATTCCCGTACGATACGTGCTAATTGCTAACGAGAAAGGTGGTTATTATTGCCAAGAACATCAATTTTCGAAGCGTAAAAATTGAGGTTTAAATATGCTAGTTAATTATTTTAGTCTTAATTTCCACGTTTTTACAAAATAATTTTTTTTTCCAATTATATTACCAACGTCTCCAAATTTGAGCAAAATTGTCGGATTTTTTAATATACATATAAATGAGCTTAAGGCGAATTTTTAATGAAAAAATTATAGAGAAAAAAAACAAACCACACCCACTAATTTTTTGCATCGATGGAATAATGTACATATGTATTAGGCCTTCTTAAAAGAAATATTATACATTTTTAAATCTAATTAATAGGATAAATTACACAGGTCTGCAACCAAAATGCTGTCTGGATATTTCCAACTGATTTCTATGTATTTAGGTGTTCTAAAAACTAAAAAAATACTCCAAAAATTCCAGAACGTAAGGTTATTTTACAAAACGCAAAATTTTATTATAAAAAAGGATTTTTTTGGGCTAACTTTTAGGCATTAATAATAGGTATAATTTTATTTTGATTACTGTTTTTAAATGTTTACCATAACTATCATTAATTTCTAAATAAGGAACACCGTGTGTGAGCTGCATTAACAAACATAAACATGTTGTAACCTGAACGTACGTCATTGTTTTGTAGATCTTGGTTCAGTATAGTGCAATGTCGTCTGTGCGGAAATGTG
Source organism: Philophylla caesio (assembly GCA_963971545.1). Classification (NCBI taxonomy): domain Eukaryota; kingdom Metazoa; phylum Arthropoda; class Insecta; order Diptera; family Tephritidae; genus Philophylla; species Philophylla caesio. The sequence continues at coordinate 98,522,382 of OZ020607.1, read as the reverse complement.
TGAACTCGTCTGACAGTTTCTGTTATATTTGTAGCAAATATACGATATCAGGGCAGCAATTTAATATTACGTACTTTGTAAAAAAAGTTTACTTCGCGTATTTTGGCTTACAACTTGGAGAACAGGATAAAGTTTGGGCACTTCATAAAGTCTGCAAACGATGTGCTGAAGATCTTCGAAATTGGTTTAAGGGTAGGAAAAAAGCTTTCCGATATGTGATTCCTGGTATAGCGCGAGGAAACGAACCATAGTGATGGTTTTTACTTTTGTTCGTTTAATGTGAAGGTGTATAACTCAAAACGAAAGCAGTCATACCCCAATCTGCAATCAGCTACTCGTCCCATCGCTCATGTGACCGAAATACCAGTGCCCAAGGTCCCTGCTACCTTGGAAGAGATTTCAAGTTCTGACGAAGATGGTGCTGTACCTGAACCCGATGACATGTCAAGTTTTGAATTGTTTTCCCAGGCCGAGCTAAATGATTTGGTAAGAGACTTGAATCTTCCCAAAAACCCTACTGAGTTGCTTGGATCAAGGCTCAAAAGCAGGAACTTACTTTTGCCGGGAGTGTCTTCCTCCTGGTTTAGACGTCGTGAGAAGCAGTTTCTTCCTACTTTTCCCAAGACGACGAGTTGGTTTATTGTACCAATATTGAAGGTTTTATGGATACATTTAAGATCTCATACGACCCAGCAGAGTGACGTATTTTCATAGATTCTTCAAAAAGAAGCCTTAAAGCAGTTCTGTTTCACATCGGCGGTTTCTATACTTCCATTCCTGTCGGTCATTCCGTACAGCTCAAGGAATTGATTCAAATTAAAATATAAAGACCACGGTTGGCAAGTGTGCGGTGATTTCAAAATCTTGGGCATGGCGCTCGGACAACAATCTGAGACCAAATTCCCTTGCTTTTTGTGTCTATGGGATAGTAGAGACCGAAAAAATCAGTTGGCGAAAAGAATGTCCTGCATGAAACTTTGGTGCCTCCTCATAAAGTTCTTCTACCACCGCTGCACATAAAGCTGAGATTGATAAAGCAATTTGTAAAGTCACTTCCAAGCGATGAAAATTGCTTCAAATACTTAATATCAAAGTTTCCAGGCCTCTCGGAGGCAAAGTTGAAGGAAGGTGTTTTCGTTGGACCAGATATTAGACGGCTTATGGCTGATCCACTATTCATCACAACCATGACGGATCCTCAAAGAGAAGGGTTGATTGCCTTTCAAGAAGTCATGAAGAAATTTTTAGGCAATAACAAAGATCCTAACTACAAACAAATCGTCAAAAGAATGTTAAAAGCATTTCAAGCTTTAAGTTGCTTGATGAGTTTAAAAGTACATTTTCTTCATTCCCACCTCGACCACTTTCCAAAAAATGTTCCAAAGGAGTCTCACTGAGAAAAATAAATGGGTTTAGGGCTTACTAATTAATGTATTTTACATAAATATTTATTTTAAGATGATAACTTGTTTAACATAGACACCTACATTGTCAGAAAACATGACGTTCTATGACAAAATTAAATTTATTTTCGGATTCAGCACATCCAAAAACATAAGAATTACACAAAAAAACAAAACAGCCCTCAATTATTTTTTTTTTTGCAGACTTGTGTTATCTGTGAAGTAGCATGAAAGTTGAATGAGCTGAAATCTGATGAAAAGAATAAACGCTCTGACCGTTCGTTCTGCACGTTGTACTATTAGTTGCATAGCTATTTAGTATACACGTTTCAACACGATGTAGTCCAACTACAATATTTTATTATTATTTATTAGAGAAATATAAAATACTATAAGACCTGGCGAACTTCTTCCCGCCCAAAGTTTATTAGTAGTATATGAAATACTTTTTGAACTCCTGTGTACACGTATTTAATGTTGAGAATGAAACGGACACCTAAATTTGTGGCTTCCTACTTTTCTTTATAGTTATAGCAGATTTTCCAAGTTAAATATTTCGTGGTGCCAGTTAAGATGTATATTTTTCTGTATATCTCGACTCCAGCGCTACAAAGCAAATAATTGAAAAAAATTAAATCCTATTTTTTATCATGCAAGTAGAATACAACATTAATTCCATCAAAATCGGTTCAGAACCACGACTTTTATAAATATCTCGACTCCAGCGCCGCCTATTTGATAAATTTTTCGCAGAGACATTTTTTTTCCTCTTACTAATACCTACATATGTATATAGAATATTTTGTAAATAAACCGAAAACTCGGATTTTTTAATGCAACATTTCTAAAGTTTTAAAATTTTTATATTATATCATTATTAACATAGGTTTTTTGTAAATATCTTCGGAACTACATAACCGATTTCAGAGTTTGATATCTCGTTTTGAAAAACATGACAACGGTTTTCAAAAAAAATAAAATAAAATAAAAAAAGCAATAAAAATAAAAATATGTATATGTCATTGGTGGTGCAATATGAAAATTGGATTTTGCCACGCCCCTCCGCCCGCAGACCGAAAATCAGAAATCACACTTCACAAAGTCACCCGCCTGAATATTCTGAAGATTCCCCGAAAATTTTATCAAAATCGGCCCAACCGTTTTGGGGTCCATACGTGACATACATACACACATCCTGTTTTTTATATATAGATTACACTAACTAATGAAGCACACTAGCTACTTAGGCCTACGGTGCTTTGGTTTTTTAACTTTACAAAAATATTATATTTTTGAATTTGTCAATATTTGTTTATATGCTATTGATTAAGCCGACATCTTTTATAAAGTTAAATATTTTAAGAACATAATTATTTTCAACAGCTGCTATTCTGCCTTTACTCTTTTATCTACTCATGGTACGTTAACTCCGCCCACCAAAAATTAAAACGCTTTAATCGGTATACAACTGACGTTTGTTCTTATATTCTCTTCCTTGAAGACATTCGATATTACCTTTCCATTTCGTTCTTATTCTGTTTTTCTTGAGAACATTATTGAGAGTTTTATTATTTTTGAGAACGTTCCATAGAGTTTTGTCCTCTTTGTGTTCTTTTTAAGAAAGTTGCTGAAAGTTTTTTTCTCATTTTTTTTTTGTTTTAACGTTTCCGAGTGTTTTGTTCATTTAAGTTCGTTTGCAGGAAAGTTTGTGATATTCACTTTTGTTCTTGACTTAATAGTGGTGGGAAAAATTTTAATAGCATATTCCTTGTTTTTTATTTCAATGGTTTATAACACAAAAAGCATTTCTTGTCATCTAAAGTATTTTTAAGCAAATTATATTTCTCGCAAGGCATCTTTGCTTTGAAGAAACAAAGCGGAAGAGCCAAGAAAACGTGTAAGGAAGTCTGCTCAATTGTGCTATGAAATGCCGAGCTCTGTTCTTAACCGAAACGGTACATATAAAGTCCGTTTCTTATCTCCCAGAAATAGTCCGAAGTAGTCAGATTTAGTCCAAAAAGCGTTCCTTAACTTCTAAATCCTGTAGATGAGAGCAAAAATGAGAGAGTAAAATGTGACACTCTTTTGTCAGAAGTTGCAAGATTTAGTCCGAAAAATTTTTGCTGGAAAAATCTTGAAAAGTGTCAAACTCAACTGACAGCTGACTTGTGTTAGAAAACATTAATACACAAAAAGTGAAAATAATCTCAAAATATTAAAACGTACATAAATTGAAATAGAAGGTGGCAAGAAAATAATTGAAATCGTAAGTGTTTATCGTGGTTGTGCTTGTGTGTATGTATTTTAGGAAAGAGTTTGTGGTGCATTTTAGACACTTTTCAGATTTTAGTCAGAAAAGATAAGAAACGGACTTATATATGTACATTTATATACGCATCACGAAGCAGCAAGTAGAGATGACGCCTTCCGGAGTACCGTTACTTAAAATATTTGTGATTTGACAGTTGTGACGTGAATATAGTGACAGAGTTGCCACAACGATTTGAATTTAATACCAAAACTCTTTAAAAAAAACTTGTCAAACCCAAAAAAATATTACCTAAGCGACTCTTGGTAATATTTTCGTCAAAAGCTTTAATTTTTATTTTTTTCAATATTTATCTCTATTAAGGTTCAACCACATATGTACGTACATGTCGTTCAATTACCAAGGGCCAGTTTAACTTTGTTTGTTGTTTAAATCGAGCACAGCACAGAAAAACTGCCCCTAAAAGGTTGCTATAGCTCATAAAATACAATAATCGATTTGAGTATGCAGAAATGCCCGTTACCTCTCCTTTTATGCTGTATACAGTTTTTCTCGGTTGCTGATTTTTTGAGTTATGACAGTCTTTCAGTAAATGAGCATATGTTAATAAACAAATTTCTGGTGCAATTGTAAGAAGTTGTAAGTAAAGTTTTAAATTTGTTGGTAGTAACTTAGTGTTAAAAACTTAAAAGAAACCACAGTGAAAAATTTTGTAAATAAAAAAATCCAAACACTTTCGTCCCGTTATCTCTTTTTTTGGCTTAACAGCTGTGTGACGTCATAGAATACCAGAATATCGTGGGAAAAGAAACAGAAAATTCACATTCGCGTTCAAATAATGAACCAATTAGTTAAGGGTTTTTATAAACAAAGTGCACAGTAGCAAATTGTAGTAACGACAGCATGAAACCCTTACATTTTCACTATATTTTGATATTAAAATGTTTACACAAAAGGATTCTATAATTTAATGTTCCTTATCCACTTTTTGAGAATGGTACAGTTACAACATAAGCTGAGTCAACAACAACGAAATATCACAATTTAACATATTTTAATGTACCAATTGCTGCATATTCGCTAAATTACCTCTTTCTGATCAAAAACTGATTTTTTGGTTGTTGAAATGCACAAAACACAACACTTGTATAAATGCTTCACAATTGCACACTGTTTACGATTTCGTCGCCATGTTGGTTTTTTATTTCGCTTCATACTCATATTCCGAATGCTATGACGTATAAATGTCGCAATCTTCTAATTTATCTTTTTGGTTCTAATAGAAAAGATAATTTCCAGTTTTGGTAAACAATTACAAAAGTGGCAATGCCGCATGAACCAATTACTACAGATCACCTATTCAGGCAACCGTGTACTTATTTGTAATTGATTTTGAGAAAAAAATGAGTGACGTAGTGCTTTTGAAGTTTTTCGTTTTGCTTACACTTCATAATTTTTTTTAAACTGATTCGTGTTGATTTTCTAGCATTTTAGATTTTCGTTAAAATTTTGCTATTTATTAAAAAAAAATTAAATGTTTTGTGATTGGGTGCAATAACAAATACGAGCAAGACAAGTCGCTGCACTTGTTCGGTCTACCGAAAGGCCTTAATTTGCGTAAAAAGTGGGTGGACTTTTGCGGCCAGTACGTTGAAAAAAATTCAAAAATTTGCAGTGAGCACTTCCTCCCTGAAGATTTTGAGAGTAAACCTACTTTTACTTTTTTTTTAACATTGATTTTTTGCACAAATTTACATTTAGAGTATTCGCGGTATTTATGCTCCAAACGCCTATGATTTGCCAGATTAAAAATCCAGCCGCGATGTTGGAGCACTTTTGTTAAACTCCCTCCAATGCGAAAACCATATCAATATAAACACTTTTTACTAATTTTCAATAAAACTTACTTAATAAACTTTTCAAAAATAAAAATTATTCACAGCAGTCAATCACAGCATTCTTGTTTTGTTCTCCACTTTATTACAATTTCGTTTCATTTGACAGCAAACAAACATAGTCTCTAAAAGTACTATGTGACTGCCAGAAAATTATTTTTTTCTCTCACTTCGTATTGCGTGATCTTGTATAGTTGGTTCATGGCAATGCCGTTCTGCAGTCGCTCTTCCATTTACTCTTCTTACCTCCTCTTTCGTTCACTTACTATACATACTTACGTCACGCTTTTGGGAAGGTGCAAGCTTGTTCTCTATCACTCTTGTGTGCGCATGATATATGAAAATATCGCAGTCGAAAATGTACTCAGAATGCATCATTACCTTGCGGCGATGTGCTATGCACTTCGGTTCACTAAGTATTTTCATACGCAAAGGGAAAACATGATCGACATATAATATTACTTTAGGTTTTTTAATCAAATTTTATTTTTAAGCAACACATTCCAATATGCTTTCTTTGAGATGCTTATAATACATTTACATTAAATCTAAATGCGTCATTTCTGTATAAAATCTCAAACGCGAAGCTATTACTAAAATAACTCATTTGAACGCATTTGAACAAAATAATGAACGAAATGCGTTCCAACGTAACATAATTTCTCGAACGCATCAAAAAATAACATCCTTGACAAATTTATTTATTTATTTTTGTCATTGATAATTGACTGTCAACGCAATTAATAAGAGGGCAGTTTTATAAGTCAGTGGCTTTTTGAATAAAAAATATGTTTTGTTGAGAAAAGGTTATATTTCTCAACATAATCTTCTTTTACCTCTATACCTTTAGTCCAGCGTTTTCCATTTTTTTTGTTCATACCAAATTAATGCCTTTCTCAAGACTCTCTCTCCACCTCCTCCACATTTCGACAACTGCGCCAAAAATCATTTGTTGGGTGACCTAGTCTCTCCCCATGTGTGCCCATGAGGCAGTGCCCGGTTATCACCCCAACTACTAATCTGAGAGAGGAGCGGCCCAGCATAGTGAGAGCTTTAGAGCGCTTCCCATCAACTTCTGGCCAGATTTGTCTGGTGATGTGGCAGGTGGGCATCGTTTACCTTACCCATACCCTCAGATCTGAATCTGTGTTAATAAGATGCTAGGGTTAAACCCGCCTCCTGAGCAGGGTTTATCACAGTTAGTTCCGTCCCTTTCCTTGCTAGTTCATCAGCCAGATAGTTGCCAGGATGTATTTATGGCCAGGGACACATACTCCGGTGGTCCGGTAAACGAAGACTGAGGTTTAGATCGAATTCCCTTGACTGAATCCTGCTGCCTACTCTTTCGTTTAATGTGTAGCCGTCGACCCTGGATCCACGTCCACTATACCTATCAATTCGTTCCTCTCTGGGATTCTTGTGGAGAACCTATTGGGTGTAAAGTGTAATCCTACTTCCTCGCGTTTTCGGGCAGAGTTTCCAGGACCTTTGCGGGCCCTTAGTTAAGATTTCTCCACGGAAGGATCGCGTCTAGCCTAGCAGCACTGCACGCCATCAGAAATTTACCGTAGAAATTCACTGGTGAGAGATTCAACATCAACTCCAGAGATTTGGTGGGTGTAGAGGGCAGTGCTCCCGTGGTGAGCATAGAGGCCGCTCTCTGTAACCTTTCTAGCTTGGCTCTGGTAAGAGTCCTGCTCAATGCCGGCCACCATACGACGACCCCGTAGAAGAGAATGGGTCCTATCACAGCTGTGTACACCCAGTATACGATGTGTGGCTTTATTCCACACTTCTTTCCCACGGCCGCCTTACAGGAATATAGAACGACTATGGCTTTCTTGGAGCGGTCTTCAGTGTTCCGCCTCGTGTCGAGTTTTTTATCTAGTATAATTCCGAGATATTTGACCTCGGTTGAGAGACTGAGTACCATTCCGTTTACAGATGGTAGTTTGAAGTCGGGAATTTTATATTTCCTTGTAAAGAGCACCGCTTCAGTCTTGGTAGGGTTGACGTTAAGTCCACATTCCACAGACCAGTGAGTAACGATGTTTAGAGCGTTTTGCAGTAAATCACTAATGACTTGAAGATGTTTGTCCGTTGCTATGATTGCCAGATCATGAAACACAATGGAACTCAGTAAACCACTTCTTAACAATTGAAATTGATGGTGCAGTGTCCCCATAGCATTTATTAAGCCTATCCTTACCTTCGTTTCGGTAAGGGTTTTTTTACGCAAAGAATAGTGCTTAATCAGCGCCCAAAATTCACTGAGTTTCATTTTTTGTTAAAAGTCAAGAGGTTATCTGCTTTCAATGTACATATATCAAGTATAAACGTAATTACTCAGTTTGCTCGAAATTTGAAAGTAGTTTACTAAGAGATACTAATTGTTTATGCACGGGAAAATTCAAAAAGTTACTGACTTATCAAACCATGTGGTTTGATATAATACATTATTAACGGTTTTGAAATGACTCATTCAAAATGCGCACTTGGGCTCAATGTAAATGTATTATTAGTTTCATTAAACCTTTTTCATTTATCATTTCGTATCGTACGGGTGGATCCTGAAAGAATAATTATTTTTGTTTACTCAAACGATAACGGCCTCCCCATAAAGAACTTATACATATGTATATATGATCATAAATAAAAAACGAAATTAATATAAATTTATTGATTGACCTGAGAAAATAGGAACTTATAATTCATTTCAAAATTTGACCTTTGAATTTCGACTTAGATAAAATCGACTTTTGTACATATAAAAAATCTGAATAAAATCATAATTTCCCAAAATGTCTATACATTTAGAATTATACAAACATACACTGCAATATCTTGGCAAATTAAAATTAAGATATCTAAGTTAAGTATATAACTATAACATATAATAATATAATAATATATAATTTTGGCGCGTGCACTATATAGCTCAGTGTTTGGCCGAGCTTCTCCTACCATTTGTGGTCTGCGTCTTTATATTATACCACAAATGTAAGGACCTACAGATATAACTTACAGTATATAACTAAGTAATTGAAATTTAATAAAAACCCGTCAACGTTGTTTTCATAAAGAAAATTGTTTTGATGTTTTATATTGATAAAAAAAATATTATGATAATTTAAAGCAACAACAAAATAGATGTAGTTTTTTTTCTTAAATATTTTCTGCCACCTTTATGATTTCGACTTGATTGACATTGCCTTTGAAAAAGGGAAACATTGAAAAAACAAAAATTCGGACGCACACTGAAAAGATATTCCTTGAAGTCATAAAATAGTTTACAGCCAACGACAAAAAGTATTTTTCTTGCTATTTGAAGAGTTCTTAACGCATATTTTTGGTTATTAAAAGAATAGAAAAATCGGTAAAGCCCTGCGGGGAAAGAGAGGCACTCAAAGGATCTAATATTATCGTGAAATCGGTCATAAATATATGTATATAATAGAACTAAAATTTCCAAAAACAATGACCAAAGTTGAACTGTCGCCCAACTCAGGTCATCAAAAAAAAAATAAGGGTTGACTTCGGTATAATGCACCACTTGGATTTATATGCACACCACTAGGAATATTCACATGAAATTTTGCAGGAACATAGCTTAAGTGTTTCTTTAACTAAAATTAATTATTTAATTTTTCAGTTAATAAAAGTTTTTATTTTATTTGTTGTTAATATGTATGCACTTAACAGGTCAACTTTTTGATTATTAAGCGTGTTAATGACTTATGTTTCCACAAATAAAGTATCTTCTAATAGTTAAGATTAAGTTTATTTGCTTTTTATTGAGTTTGTTTTATTGTTTCACTATTAAAAACGCGTTTATAAATTTGTTTGCATAAAAGAAAATAGGAATGAAGATGACCGGAATTACACGAAGGAACGAGTTGCCATAGGTAGAGAAAAGCCGTGCTGCCAGATGTATTATAATTTCTTATAATGTATGTGATTTTTGTATTTAATACAAATTTTTAATAAGTTATTTATTAATTACAAATGTTGATGGGAAATAAAATTTTAATATTTTTATTGTATTTATTTTACTTTATTGTATTTTCACTTCAATTTGCAACTATGTGTTTCAAATTAACGGGACTTTTTGTTTTCGTGTTTTTATGATATCGTTTTACTTTTTATATTCGCCGTTCAAAGTTCAAAGTTATTTTGCGAGGTTACAAAAGAAAATTCAATTATAAAATTCAAAACTGAGTCAATACGATGAAGGTAATTTTCAGTTTTTAAATTTTAAATATATAATTTATTCTAAAGTGTTTTTAATTACCGAATTAGTTTTTCCTTCCACAAGCCGTGGTGTTGTTCACAATGATGCTGTTGTTGCTGACGTTGAAGGTTATTATAATTATTTAATTCTATATTTAAAAACTTAATTTTAATGTGTTATAATACAGATGAAGATGTTGCAACTACAACTGTGCCCAGAAAAGTTCAAAGGCCGGTGTTAACATCCAGTGAAATCAAAATCCAGTGGAATTTGGCAAAAATAATTAATGCATTCAATACTAAGGAAAAGTGTGCTCATTTTGCAGAGGAAAATGGGCTGATTTTGAAGACACGGTTTTGCAACGTGCACAAATGGCAATTGGCTCTTGTCCAAAGAGGGAACAGTTCTCTGGGCACTTTCTCTTGTAGGAAGGGAGCCTGCTGAATTAAGTCAGGAGTGTCGCGTGCGAAGGGGACGTGGTTCGAGAATGCCAAAATCACTCTGCCACAAATTTTTTATTTAATGTACGCGTACGCGCGCCACTGGTCGCATTCTTCAACCAGAATCGAAAATTTTGTGGAGGGGTATGTGCTCTCTTCGGGTACAATAACTGATTGGTTTAATTACTGTCGCGAGGTAATTGTTGTTTACTAATTAGACCAACAGGAAAAGAAAGGGAAGATCGGTGGACCTGGCAAAGTAGTTCAAAGCAAATTTGGAAAGCGGAAATATAACAAAGGTAAAGTATTTTGCGAAACTTTTTTACATTTCTAAATTCATATATAAAATATATTGTTCTTATTTTAGGGAGGAGAGTAGAAGGACACTGGATTTTGGGAATGATTGAGGATGGTATCAAGGATCTTAGACTGGAAGTATGTCCAAACAACGTGCGGTCAGCGGAGGTGCTCATACCCTTAATCAAAAAGCACGTAGTGGGAGGCAACACCATACGAACCGATTTTTGGAAAGCGTATGATTGTCTTTCTGATTATGGGTATGAGCACCTCAAAGTTAATCACAGCGACCCAGATAACCCATTTGTGGCTCCTGAAGGAACGTACACTCAACGAATTGAGTCGCAATGGCGCGTTATAAAAAGGTATTTTTATAAGGATAATTATAATCGGCAAGGGTTATTTTTTTGAAGCGCGGCCGAAGGCCGCCTACGCGGAAAGGAGTTCTACGCAAAAATACTGTTGATGGCGTAGCCGAAGTTTGCTCGGCGCCTACGCGGAAAGGAGTTATTTTTTTGAAGCGTGGCCGAAGGCCGCCCACGCGGAAAGGATTTCTGCGCAAAAATACTGTTGAAGTTTGTTCGCTCATGGGTAAAATATATTTGGTCTAAACTAGTTCAAAATGCTCCCTTTGGGTAACTAAATCTACTCATTACAATTTTGGTGTATCTGGCAGCGTTGTTAATTTGTTATTGGTCAGGCATCACGACCAAACTCATTCGCAAGTAAGTTTTACTTAAGTTTTACTTATACACTGCCATTCCTACGTGTTAATTAATTTTGTGTTTTTCAAAATTTTATTAAAAATATATAATTTAGGCTAATTAATGAGTGCTGTAAAATACAAAAGGATTAAACTGTTGATTTATATATGTTTTGTGCAGTTTTTTTGTTAAAATCTGTTGAAATTCATCTTTTCGATGTGGTGAATTTTAAAACTTTAAACGCAAATATATTTTAAACTAAAAGTTTCCTCGTGGTTTGGTTTTCAGTTTCGTCATCTGTACAACCCCCTCTACCCCCCCGTAAAAGTCATTTTTTCCAAAGCGTGGAGCACTATACCGAAATTTTCCCAAAAATAAACAAGCAGCTGTTTTCCCGGAAATAGCTCACAGCTGAGATCACCTGATTTTCAGAGTTGATTTTCAGAGCACGGTTGTATTTAAAACTGCTAAGTATTGACTGAGTTGCATGAAATATAAGTTAATTTTCCTAAAATAGTAGTTACAATTTGTGCTGACATCCGAGGTAATAGGACATTCGACATTTAAAAGTAAAAAATTATTAACTCTTCAGTTTGAGATGTTACGAAATGAGCTAGAGCTCGCTTCTTCTTTGGGAGAAAAGTCATATCTCAAGTTAGTGAGAATTGAAAGCTGAGATCATTTTTATTAAGTGCAATTTAATATCACATAAATAGCTGGAGTCAAAGTTAAGTTGATTTATAAAGTAAATTGTATCCCTGATAAAAAGATATCCCAATTAAGTAGAGAAAGAAAGTTTGAAAGTTGCTTCAAGTTAAAATATAGGAGAATGCTATTTTAAAGTAATTTATGATCGCTTTCAGAATCATTTCTAATATCGAATCAATTTAGATTTTGAAAACAATAAGATTTTACAAAGCCCTGACTGATCAGATAGTTATATGTACAAACGTATTTGTTATTGCCTTATAGTAATAATAATGTAAATTATTGTATGTACATACATACATATGTATATATTTCAAACATTTGTAAAATAAAATTTTCCGAATACCGTTTATTAATTTTTCATAATATAAATGTGTCAAATTAAGTAATAGGAATAAATTTGTACAAATCCCTTTAAATACAACCGTGAACTTAAAATTGGTTGCTTGTCATTTTTTTCGATCTCACATTCGTTCCATGGCGGAATTATACAGGTGACATTTTTAGAACAGCTGATTCGTTATATTTTTCGCCGCGGTACATAAATGCCAAATTGATCTGTTTTGTGATTGGCTTAATTTGTTTGGTAAACTGTTATCAAAACAATGTTTGATGACAATTTTATATTTGTTTACAAATAAATTAAAAATAATAAATTTTATATTCTTGTGCGGGTTGTGCGATATTCCGAAGTGGAAAAAATAAAAATAATTAAGAAAAGATGGGTAAATGTGTGTAATGTGAAAAAATATTGGAAGGGGGAAAAGGGCCCTTTTTTCAAGTGCCGAAAGAGGACGAAAAGAGGATGCAATGGGCCAAAGTGTGTGGTATAAGGCTTACGTTAAAGGACAGGATATGTGCGATCACTTTTGCCCTTCCGATATTTAAAATTTAGGACGAAAAAAGAATTTGTTGCCTGACGCTGTTCCAAATCCTCCATCTACGTATGTACCTGAAATTGAAATGGAGGCAATTATTGAAGCGCTTACCACATCGCAACCAGATGACTGTGGAATTCTTCATGAGGACGTTTTTGAATATTTATCAGGATATATAATTAAGAAAATGAACCTCGATGAATACGAAAACTCGGAAAATTCGATGACTTGGGTGGACCAGGTTTCTAAGGGCTTTTTAAAGAAGCCATCGCCACGTTTTTTGCATGGTGTTAAATTTTTAGAATCTGTTTTCTACAACATTAATGCACTAGGCATAGTGCATTGCAAGAAAATAAAGCAGATTTTACTTGAAAAAAGGTCAGAAGTCGAACTTCCAGAAAACGTAAAACGCTTCTTCTTTAAGTGCAGAATTCCGTATACGAAATTTGAATAGGCGATTGAAAATACAAAAGGCCAAGTAGAGAATAATGGGTTATAAAAAATTCATTAAAATTAATCTTTGAATTCAGTAAGCTTAATAAATAATTCATTGTTACAATCCAGCTTTTAATCTTTTATTCAATTTTCTCTGCATAGAAACATTACAGTACTCAGAATTCGGATGTGGATTTACTAAGCTTGCACCACCATGTCCTGCCTAATAGTAACAAATTGTCTTGTAAATTGAAGAATGTTTGTTACTATTACTATTACTAAGTATTTATTAAAATTAACCACATTAAGCGCACGCAATTATTTAAAGTTACATTCAATTTTATAGTCTTTACTTCATTTTATGTTATCTTTTTATTATACTTATACTATATACGATATACATACAATGTTACATATATGTACATACTATACATAAATTAAGCAGTAAAAAAAACGATTAATGTGGATTTACGCTGCAATTTGTTGTTATTGTATAACACTTTAAGGTACATCGATAGAAATGACCGCTGGAAAGAAATTTAGAAAATTCAATTATGTAGTTAAAATAAATGTCTGATATTAAAAAAAAATGTTTGAAGTTTTTCTTCTAATTATCACCTTAATAATTTATCCCTTAACATAATTTTGTATTCGCTGTATCAATCTGTGTTAGGATGGAACGACAACGAGTACTATTGTAATGCGCCATTATATTCTGTCTGCTAAAAAAAGAAAACTTAATTAGTTGAAATGTGTGCATGTTTGTATGTAAATCAGTTATTTTTCCAACGCTGATTATATTGCATATTTATTTTTAGAAGTTATAATCCGTTGCTTTATATTATGGTACTAAAGTATTGCATTATTGTAGAATTAAAAATATATTGCTGGCGTATTAATTGCTTAAGTTACTATACTAAATATACTTACTAATATTACCTAATCAACATTTATTATTACCTAGCTACTAGTATTGTTCTTGAAAAGTATCAAATAAATTTGATCTAAACCACTTTAGTTTTCAATTCTGTGAGTGGTTCAACTTAAGCGATCGGTGGTCAGAGGTAATAAAAGCTTAAGTCGACATAAGCAAATCGTAAAATATTTCCTTATATCTATATTTTATATATTTAGATATTTTAACTTAAAATAGCCCAACAATAATTCTTATGTGTTCTTAAACTGTTTGCATATGACCACAGAGTTATGTACAAATACTTAGCTTTGCGAATGTCCATATGTACTTACATACATCAATACTTGGTTTTTTGGAACATGTTGAATATATTCTATACGCTCCTTAGGTCCTATTGTGCAACAATGTTGTGAATTTGTTTTGTTATATTCACGGTCATACATTCATACATACTTATGTGGAATTGTCCATACCACTTTCAGCGCTGGGGGCATTTTCGGTGGTGTCCTTTCATTTTATGGCTGAACAGTTTGTGTTGAGTTCTGTGTATATTCATTAGCTAGAAAAGAAACATGAACATTGTTGAGTAAATATTCAAATGCCTCCAAATTATATTTACTCACGCATAAATCCGAAAAACGTCTCTAGCTCGGCCAAATCATTGCTGTGGTTCCTTACCAATACTTGCACTCAAGCTTTGGTAATGACCTTTTTTTATTAAAGCGCGCACGAATGTATTTTTGTTATCACTTTTTGCCAATGTGTAATTAAACAATTTTTTTTTTTTTTTTCATCAATGGTGAATAAATGTCAATTACAATTCGCCTGAGCTTTTTTTAACAAAAGCGAATTCATTCAACTCGCCTTGATTTTGACAAATATTTACCGAAAGCAAAAACAAAATACACGTTGTTTTTGGTGTTGTCGTGGCGACACCACCTTATAGATTCGCCTTGATTCGTTCATTTAAAAAAATAAAAACTTTTTTAATTTTATTTTTGAAATTGTGCAGAAATTGCGACCGCGTGTACAATTTCCCCCGTTTTTTGGCATTATGTGATTTAAGCTAGACTGCACTCTTAACGCTTCTTTACAAACGTTCTCCAAAGGGGGCTTGAAATTTGGTTGAAAGGCAATCATCACCTGCAAAAATTTGATAGCGGGCTTGGTCGTGATGATGTCTGTCCCCACGTGAATATTTATAGACTTCACGGCCTTTCTGCTGCATATCAAAACCCCTTCAGTCTAGTGATCGGCCAGCGTTTAATGTATTGATTTGAGCAAAATTTTGATCTTTATTGCGTCAGCAGCGACTAACTGCCTTTCCCGCGGGAAGAGGAATTCGACGAAAACAGGTTTATCCTGGTTTCAAATGGCCACTTGAGGGTAGTGTGCTACCATAACGCCCCTGAAAAACAAAAACCTTCATAGGATCTGAAACAAAATTATGCATATGTATATATGTATGTATACAAATTGCGTAATTTCGCCTGCGGCAATTGGATGTGTACGAGTACGCTCGACATTAGTTTATATATATTTCTTTATCCCATATGATATTAATGCTAAATGATTTATTTGTTTTGTAACATTTGTACAATATACAAAACTCGTATTAGTACACCTAATCACAAGAACAAGCATCAATAATTTTTTCAAATGTACATAAGTAAAAAAAAAACTTTATTTGGTTTAAACTTCTTATTTCTTTTGCTATGCAAATGCAGCTATTCTGGCTGGTTACAGAGTCGATCTTAGACTAAAGCTGATCCAACCAACCTTACGGGTTACACTGTAATCGATTAGTGGTACCATACCATAACGCCATAACCATAACCATAACCATAGCGACCAACTGAATTTTGGTTTTTGTCGTAACCATAAACAAATGATTGCTGATTCGCCTTGTTTATTGTGATATTTTTGTTCTTCGTGTGCAGTTTATTTTGTTTTGATGAGTTTTAATTTACTAAATTTTTATTTACTTTCAGTTTATTGCAAATATCAGCTGTTTATGGTTATGGCATCACTAATCGATTGCTTAAATATGGTTATGGTTATGACTACGATTATGGTTATGGCGTTATGGTACGGTACCTCTAATTGAACCTTTACTCAGTACCTGCAATAATGTTGACTACTAACTAACGCTACCCTAAGCGTCGCTGCCGCCGCTGTTGCGTTTCCAAGAGGTTGTTATTATTTTTGTCATACACTACCTACCTCGTAGACATGGCATCAGCACTTCCTGTGCGGTAGGTGTTATTGTCGTAAAATTTGTTAACGTGTTGTTGTTACGCGCGGAATGTGTGTTGCATCGTTAGCACTTCTTATGAGAGCTGCAACGTGCCTTAACATTTGTCGCCGTATTGTTTTTTACATTGCTGTCATATCTTAACATTTGTTGTCGTATTGTTGTTTCTATTATTGTCAGGCGCGGAAGGTGAGTTACATCGTCAGCACTTTATTATGGGAACGGAAACGTGCCTTAACTTGTATTTTAAAACAATCCGTTAAATCAATTTCTTTTGTAGAAAATAATGAATTGTACTTAACAAAATAGGCAAAAAAAACTCATTTTATTAGGTCAGAATTCGTATTAGTACACATGCGAGGACATTTAATTGATAATAACGTGGTTATTTCTTAGGTTTGTAATCGAATAATTTTATTCTAGAATGTTCGCGAGGATTTCGAGGAGAATTTAGCTGATATTGTAGATGGTGTCTGAAACTCTACGCAAGGGTCTGCTATTCAGGATAGCTTCAATCTGCGTCAACAAGGTATATACATAGCTCTTCGAATGAAAGCAGGGTGTCACCTATAACTCGTCGTAGATGCTGCTTAATTCACTTAGCATTCGACTCCCAACATGTGGTGAAGAGGGTGGGATGAAGTGCCACGTTGTGCCATATTTTGCCAAGTGCGAGTAAATTTCATGTTTGAAAGATTCCTTGAGCAATTCCTAATGCATCTCCGTCAACAGCCGATGAGCACCATGGAAGTTGGTGCCGTTGTCGCTATATAAATTGCCGCACTTGCCGCATCGGGAGGTGAATCGTTTAAATGCTTAGTGCGGCCTCTGCTGATAAGTCCGTGACCAATTCAAGGTGAATTGTCTTCGTCGATAAGCATACAAAAAGGCATATATACGATTTAAAAATTCTTGGACGCTTACAGTTGGTCATCTTGATGCTAATCGGTCTTGCGAAATCGCATCCTGAATTTAGAAATGCTTTAGCTGGCTCTAGACGCACTGCTGGCAAATCTGCCATCCGCTGCGATGACGTTTGCTTCCTAAGTTGGAAGCATTGTTTACACTGATGTACCACTGCCCTGATGGTTTTTTTGTGGCGCCAATAATCCAATAGCGCTGTCGAACGATAACAAACAGCTTGTTGACTGCGACGTGGAGATATATTTTGTGTAGTTCTTCGATGATCAAAAGTATTGATGACACTCTTTCACGAGTTGTGGTATGTAGTACGACCTTGCGTTGCCCCAAGACATCATCTGGAATTTCACATCTTTCTGTTGGCGTACGCTTAGGCCCGAATAAATCTGGCTTCCTCAGCCAGTCTGAGCCTGTCCACCACAGCCTATGCTGAAGAAGTTGTTCAGGAGTTAGACTACGGGATGCCCAATCCGCTTGGTTTTCCTTTGTGTCTATATAGTTCCATTTGCCTCTTGATCAAGAATCTCTTCCGTTCTGTTTCCGATAAACATTTTTAAACTGCGAGGTGGAGATGATAACCAATGAAGCACAACTTGAGAAACTGTCCAGGCGTAGGATATTGTGTCTGTGATGTTGAGTGAGAATTTGATCGAATTAAATAAGCGTGTTAACAAAAGCGCCGCACAAAGTTCTAGGCACGGTATAGACATTGCCTTGAGTGGTGCTACTCTTGTCTTTGCAGCAACCATCGAAACCGACCGTATAACTTGCTCAGTGGATACACTATAGACCACAGCTGCATAGGCCGACGCTAATGCGTCACAAAAACAATGAATTGCAAATTTCTTTGCTGTATTCAAAATATTTCTTGGAATAGAGATCCCTTCTAAACAATGCAATTTTTCACGTATTTGTCGCCAAGCGCTGCATATCCGATCTGGCAAGGGATCATCCCAACTGACATCTAATAACCATGTCTCGTGGAAAAGAATTTTCATTTTGACCACAACTAGTGCTAAAATCTCAAATATATCGAATATACGAGTATTTTCTGAAAGGATATGTCGTTTAGTTGCGTTCAATAAATTCGGAGGTTCCAACATGAAACGAATACTTATCTGGTTAGGGATTCCAATAAAGACCCAGTATTTTGATGTAGTCTGAACCGCCATCTTTATGTCTCGAAGACACTTCCCAATCTTCTCCAGGAACCGTCTGCAAAACTGAAATGGAGTTGGAACTCCATTTACGGAGCTGAAAGCTGCCAGACTCGAGCAAATTAATTAATTCTGTTTTGAGATTAATAACGTCTTATATGGAATCGCCGCCAGCTATTACATCATCCACATATATGTTATTGCAGATGACGTTAGCTGCATGCGGAAATTTGCTGATGTTGTCGATGGCGAGTTGTTGTAAAACACGAGCCGAAAGGAAGGGCGCTGACACCGTTCCGTATGTGACTGTACAAAGTGTGTAGTGCTCATTGAACTCATCTGGTGACTCTCTCAAGGCAATACGCTGGTAGTCTTGGTAAATAGGCGATACCCAGATCTGCCTGAACACCTTTGTTATGTCGGCGACGAAAACGTACTTGAATTGAAAGTAAAGAAACCCCAAACAAATCGCGCTGTATTGGTGGACCAGCCAAAAGTTGATCATTGAGCGATTTACCCATTGCATATTTATGTGAACCATAGAACACCACGCGCAGCTTCGTTGTTGTGCTCTCGGGCTTTAAAATGGCATGGTGCGGAAGGTAGTAGTTAGGAGTTTTGTCGATGTGCTCTGATGGTATATCCTGCATGTGACCCAACGATATGTACTCCCTCATAAATTTGCAATACTCTTGTTTTAATTGCTTGTTGTTGTGAAAACATTGCTCCATGCTGTTCAACCTCTGATCTGCTCCTTGTACCGTGTTCATGAAAGTCACATTTTCTCATTAAATGTCAAATCTACATTATATTTGCCATCCATGAAACGCGTATGCATTCCTCGAAAATGAAGCTCGGCAGGATCATCATGATTTAATTGTTGACTAACTGGCTTGCATTCGTCCAGCTTCCAAAATCTCGTAAGAAGCTTGTCCACGTTAATTGTGACAGTGTAAGATGAAATTGCGTCTCTTTCGGCAACAACGTATACTTGGCCGGAGAGTATCCAAATTACCGCCGCGCCACCGGAACAAATAGAAAAGCCGAGGTTGAGTGGTAGAATGAACTTATAAATTTTATTGTCATTTCCCTTTTATACAAATTTTGCTTACTTGCTACAGTTACTACTACAACTACATAACTATGTACTTAATTATAAGAAAAGGCAAAAATTGGGGAACTCAATTGTTGTTGGAATTCGAATTTGGAATTACATATTGACTGCTAACGTTGCAGTTTTAGGCACTGCAACTTGGTGTGGCTTATTTACTTTGCTTTGAACTACCTATTGCTTAATTCCTCGCATTAAGGTGAATTATGCTGATAATGCAATTTTAGGCAATGCAGTTTTGGTTCACAGCGGATTTACATTGCGTCGGCACGGCTTCCGGTTGAAGTTGGTGCTTGCGAAATGTGAAGTCGTTGTTGTTGTTCTTATTTTACAAAAAGTGCAGACTTTATTGTTTATTGACTTTATGCAATGCTGCAATTTGTTTATTGTGCTAACTCCCCCCTTCTTAAGCATCAGCGTCCCGCTGATAAAATTTTATTGATTTACTGAAACTTGTGGGTAATCTATTATTTGAGGAATGAAAAATGATTTTTTATTGTTGTTTTGTTGTTTGTGTACGGCATATAAAACAAAGGAAAGAGCTATTGCAATAAGAATGGCTGCGACGCTTGTGCCTGTTGAAAAATTGTTTATTGATGACATATGTTGTAATTTATTTACATTGGTTAAATTAAGTTGGTGCAGATAATTCAGATCAAGTTTAACTTCATTTTCCGTTAAATTGTTTTGAAGTATTGGAGGTAAGATTTGGTATGAGCTAGTTTGCCAGTTTGTGTAACTCATATCGTTAAGAGCTATGGTTTCATTTAAGAAATCTATTACAAATGTTCCATTCAATTTAATGGATTTCGTACCGTAACTGAGGTTTCCTACAAAATTCGAAACGAAAAGTGTTCCTTCTGTAATTAATTCGATGATGGGTTTATTTTCGTATTGATAATCGCAAGTTGCTTTTCCTCCGCTAAGAACTTCTGTAATGCAATGGTTTTTTCCTAATTTTTGGAGCTGACTTTTTTTACAAATTGTGGTTTCGTCTATTAGTATGCAATTTCCTATAACTCCGTATTTCTCTTCTTGCGATATAAAAAGATTGGAAAATTCTAAGTAAATTCGTTTGTTATTTTTAATGGTTGAACGAATTATTATATTGTTAAATACGGTATCCTCTGTTTGGGGTAGTGAAATTACGTATAGAAGGAGCGAATTTTTTATTATCATTGAAGGTTCGGCGTATTGGAGCGCTTGTAGTTCATTTTTGAAGGGTAATGTCTCGGTTTGTGTGAGAACACTGGCGATATCCGTTTAACTTAGGAGTTGTGAATGAATGATTCCCCGTTTGGCCAGCTGAGCTGCCATTACAATTTTCAAAATTTCGTCTTTAATTATTCCTAGCTTATTAAATAGTTGCTGCTCGAATAGCTGCTTATCATCCTTATCTAGTTCATCTATAATTCTATTGTATCCGCTTAAAATTCTACTACCTGTCTTTAAAAGATATTCATTTATTTTATCCAGTTAATAGATCGTTTGTGCATGGTACCATTTTTTGTTCGTAATTGGTCCAGTAAATTGTCTATTTCTGAAAGCTGATGCTCCAGTTGAGGTAAAAAGGTACTTGTTTTGCTGATGTGGTGGTGTACGATTAGTCTCATGTCGTCTACTACCTTCTCGTATTCGTCCAAGTCTATAGTATGTATAATTTTGTACGTTCCTTTCTTTATTTTTCCAAGTCCTATTTTGATCGTAACCAGTGGGTTATTGTATTCGTAAGTGTCTACTGTCGCAGTTGTCCAGTATGGTAAAAGCCTAGGAGGTAAATGTTTGTTAGTTTTTCAAATGCGATTTATGAACCTTTCTATTATCTTTAGTAGTTATTGTGACGTTATTATTTTTAGCAACAGTTTCCTTTTTAAAAATGGGTTTAGTTTTACCTTTAATCTGTTTGTTTTTTTTATAGATAGTATCACCTGGTTCGTAACTCTTTATTTTTGATCTCCTTTTGTTATGACTATTCAACATATTTTTTTGATTTCTGGCTATTTCATTTCGTAGGTCAGAATTAACTATTTCTCTAAAGTTTGTTAAGTCTTGGTCATTAATTCTTTGAGTTCTTCCAAAGAAAACGTCGGCTGGCTTTCTTTTTGTAACTGAATGTATTGTGTTATTGTATCTGTCAACTGCAATGTTGACAATTTCCTTGATAGAGTAATCAGGGTATTCTGCTTGCAGGCATCTGGTCATTTCGATAATAGTGGAATGCACTCGTTCTATTGCACCATTAACTTCACTCTTCTGAGGTGGCGCTAAATAGATCTCAATCCCTAATCCTTCCAGATAGTTTAATGTTAATGGGCTTATAAAGCTGCCTTCATTGTCCATGACCAAGGTCTTTGGTACAGTGAAATAATGAAGAAGCTTTATTAGTTTATCCCTAATATGCAGTACCGATTTATTTTTAATTTTGAAAAATTTTACAAGTTTGGAGAATTTGTCAATACACGTAATAAATTTTTCACCGGACATTTCCATAATGTCGATATGCAAAATTTCTGTCGGGTACGAAGGTATGGGTGTTGCCTGTAACTTGGGCTTTTGTGGATGTCGGTCGTACTTATTACATCCACAAATTTCGCATGACTTAGTATACTTTTTAATAAGTTTAGTCATTTGCGGAAAGTAGTATTTCTCAAGTATCTGGTCTTTGTTTTCTCTATCGTTCCGATGAGCTCGTTTGTGTTCTTGTTCTATAATTTTAAATTTAACTTCTTCATCGGGGATATCGGTAACAACTTTCTGCGTGATCCTGGTACGGAATTGTGAGAAATATTCTTGATAAACTTGCTGTAATAGCGAAATATATTTTTCTGGAATTTTGATTCCATTGATTATATTTGGGTTAAGAACGCTTTTTAAGATTCTTACTAATTTTTCCTTATCGTAGCTTTCGCTTTTAATGCGGTGTCTGTGGTACCTTGGGTGCGGCTCCTCGTGAGAAATTTCTTCCTTCCCCTCTGGGAATATAATCTGATTATACGTTTAGTGGTGCTTCACAGTGAGGAATGAGCTTTGAGCTATCCTCCTCAGCACTATGTTGTGAATTGTCATCCGCAGATGTTAACGTATTAATTTCTATTGGTAACCGTGATAATGCGTCGGCGACTACATTCGTTTTTCCCGGTTTGTAAATAAGTTTATAATTGTATTCTTCTATCCTTGCTTTCCACCTTTTGAGTTTGGCATTATTATTACTGTTACTTAATGCAAACGTCAATGGCTGGTGGTCAGTGAGAATTCTTATTTCCTTAGCTCCATATAAGTAGGTTCTTAATTTATCAAGGGACCATACTATGGCGAGCATTTCTTTCTCAATTGTTGAGTAATTTTCCTCGGTTTTGTTGAGTGATCTAGATATGTAAGTTATGGGTCTATCTTTACCGATTTCGCCCTGGGAAAGGACTGCTCCAATTGCAGTGTTGGAAGCGTCCGTTGTCAAAATAAAGGATTTATTGAAATCTGGGAAGGCCAGAATTTCAGAGGACATAAGTAAGGTTTTTATGTCGTTAAAAGATTTTAAGCTTTCTTCTGTTAGTGAAATTTTTATTTTTTTGGATTGACTTGCTTTTATTTGCGCATTTTCGCCTCTAGTTAAGTTTGTAAGTGGCTTGGCAAGTTTCGCAAAGTCTTTTATAAATCTCCTATAGTATGACGCCAAACCTAGAAAGCTTTTTAATTCCTTAAGGTTAGCGGGTGCAGGGATATTTTTAATAGCGGATATTTTTTCAGGGTCTGGCAAAATGCCTTTTCCTGTGATGATATCGCCTAAAAATTCCACTTTCGTCCTGAAAAATTTAGACTTTTCCAGATTAACCTTTAAATTTGCTTTATATAAGAGAGCGAATACATCTTCAATATTCTGAAGATGTTATTCTTTTGTTTTCCCCATTATTATAATATCATCGATATATACGTAACCGGATTTCCCTATGATGGTTTTGAGAACGTCATTTATCATTCTCTGAAAAATGGAAGGGGCATTTTTAAGGCCAAACGGCGACCTAGTAAATTCGTATTTACCATTGGCCGTTGAAAAGGCTGTTTTTTCTATGTCCCTTTCCTTCATCCTGATTTGGTGGAATCCGGATGTAAGGTCGAGCGTAGTAAAATACTTACATTCGCCTAAGCTTGCAAGAGTGTTGTTTATATCAGGTATTGGGTAAGAGTCAGGTATCGTTATTGCATTCAGACGTTTAAAATCGATAACAATTTTGTACTTCTTTTCTCCTGAAGGACCTGATTTTTTTGGTACAATCCACAATGGGGAGTTGTACGGGCTTTTTGATGGCCTTATTGTTTAAAAGTTCTGTTATCTGTCTTTCTACCTCACCCCGAAGTTTGGTTGGGTAAGGATATGATTTTGTATAAATCGGTTCTTCACTGATTGTCCTTATTTCCGCTAATACGGATGTGTCGATTGTCCCACTATCGGAGACTGGACCGAAGAGTTCCGAATATTTGTTTATCATTTCCTCAACCTCATGTTGGTAAAGGGTTTCTTGAATGTTATTTACCTGTTTAGACATCTTTTGTTTTAGTGGCAGAACCACATCTTCGAGTGTTAAGGTGTCATTTTTCCTGTTTATTATTGCTCCTAATTCTTTGAGGGTATCATCACCAATGATACCATCGAAGGATTTTAAATTGGGTAATATAAAGAAATCAAAATTATTTTTGATACCTATACTTTTAAAAAATGGTCCACGCAATTTATGGGTTATTTCTACTTGACCCGCAGCTGATTGGACTTTAAAAGGACATTTAAGTTTACTGGGATTTTTTGAAATTTTTTCGCACACAAAGTTTTTATTAGCTCCTGTGTCTATGAGGAACTTTAACATATCACCATTTCTTAAGGTGAGTTCTACGTAGGGTAAACTAGATAGGCGTCTGTCATAAAATGTATTTCCTCGCTCTCTCCACGTTCTGTGGATTCCTGGTCCTCTGTTTGAACGTTAAATAATTTTGGGTTTTTCCTAGGGATATTTGAAGAATTGCTGGCTGGCCTTACAGCAGGCGTATTCTCTGGTCGATTCATGTAATTGATTTTCCGAGAATGTATCGAGAGATCTACCTCCATCGGAACCGGAGGTTTGGGTTGGGTTGGTCTGGATGGAGGCTGCGCTGGCCTCTGAACGTTCCCATTGTAAATTTGGTTCTTTTCAACAGAGTTTAACTCCCTAGGTGCAATTGTTTGCTTAGGTTTTAGTTGGGTTTTTTGCGCTTGATTCGAGCTACCTGTATTTTTTGGGTAGATAGAATAGTTCCTGAAATTAAGGTTTTGAATTTTGAGGCAGGAAGCGTATGCTTCCGGTAGGTTACTTGGTCGTTGGATCATAAGCATCCTAGACAACTCACCGTTTACACCTCTTATAAATATGTCTAGGGCCCTATTCCTATAGGTTTCCACAAGTGCAGCACTTGCTTCCATTGAATAGTTCTGGCCTTTAATTTTATTTATGATAAGGGACAATTGGTGGTTGACCCTGGCATAGAATTGCTCTATGCTATAGTTCTTCTGTGACAAGGAACCTAACTCGTGCTCGAGTGTTCTAAGATCTCGCTTATCTGCGTAATGCAGAGACAAGCACGTCTTTATTTGTCCCCAGTCATCATGAAAAATGTTATAGGAAATCAAGGCGGTGTCCGCAGGACCTCTGACCTTTTGCCTTATATGCCGTAGGATAGCTCTGTAAATCGGTTTATTTCTGACTACCTCATAGTCCTGCAATATGGATTCAACGCTATGAATCCAGGACATATATTGGACAGGGTCGCCTTCGAATGTCTGAAGGTTTTTTACGCTGTCGGGCAACCTACTGATTTCATGTAAATCTGTTTTCGTTAAGCGGATAGGGGTTTCCTGAATATTACTCTCATTGTGTGGACTAACCCTGGCCTCTAGTTGAGTAATCCTACGGTTCATTACTTTCATTTGTTCGATTTGTGCATTTACTGCACCGGTTTGTTGAGTTATTGCCTCATGCATTTCCATTTCGAAAAAAAATTTTCCTATTTGAGTTCCACGCAATTTTAAAATATATTTTTTATTAGTAATTATTTGGATTTCAAAAATTTTGATAAAAAGGAAAAAAAAAATATTACTTTTTTCTTTGTGGTATGCAATACAATAACTTAAATAAAGAATTATTTAATTAGATATTTTCTTACAATAAAATTAAGTTCAATTCCCTCATCCTTTAAGGGAACGGTCCGCTGCGTCCTTTTTGAAGTTTGTATGCCTCTACTGGGGGGCGGGTTACGTTACCGCCTTGCGGTTTCCTTGGTGGCGGTCGAGTTCGGTTTTTTTTATCGTGGTGATTTTAACGGATATGGTTATCCGTTTTAGTCAGGTTTTGCCGGGTACGCACTTTTAGTATCTTTCAGTGGGTAGGGAATATCTCCTTTTTTTCTCACTGAGTTTGTTTTAGTTGAAAATGTTTTATTCAGGATTTCACTGATTTTAAATGATGATTATTAAGGATCTTCCTTCACTGATTTTATTTTTCCTCAGTTCAAAATGTTTATTAAGGATCTTCCTTCACTTATTTCTTTCAGTTCAAAATGTTTATCAAGGATCTTCCTTTTAACTTCAACTGATTTTAATTTTTTCTCAGTTTAAAATGTTTATTAAGGATTTACTTATTTTTTCAGTTCAAAATGTTTATCAAGGATCTTCCCTTTAACTTCAACTGATTTTAATTTTTTCTCAGTTTAATAAGGATCTTCCCTTTTAACTTCACTGTTTCACTACGTGCGCTCTTTCACTTTCGGGCGCCAATTACCGCCGCGCCACCGGAACAAATAGAAAAGCCGAGGTTGAGTGGTAGAATGAACTTATAAATTTTATTGTCATTTCCCTTTTATACAAATTTTGCTTACTTGCTACAGTTACTACTACAACTACATAACTATGTACTTAATTATAAGAAAAGGCAAAAATTGGGGAACTCAATTTTTGTTGGAATTCGAATTTGGAATTACATATTGACTGCTAACGTTGCAGTTTTAGGCACTGCAACTTGGTGTGGCTTATTTACTTTGCTTTGAACTACCTATTGCTTTATTCCTCGCATTAAGGTGAATTATGCTGATAATGCAATTTTAGGCAATGCAGTTTTGGTTCACAGCGGATTCACATTGCGTCGGCACGGCTTCCGGTTGAAGTTGGTGCTTGCGAAATGTGAAGTCGTTGTTGTTGTTCTTATTTTACAAAAAGTGCAGACTTTATTGTTTATTGACTTTATGCAATGCTGCAATTTGTTTATTGTGCTAACTTCCATCCATAGATCGAATTGATTGCAAACAAGTTCGGCTTTTCGATTTGAATTTTGCCATCGGTGATGAAATTCCAAGCAATTTCTGCGCCAAGTAGCAAATCAATTGGTGCACTTTGATGGAAGATGGAGTCTGCCAGCTTAAGTGACGATTCCTTCTCAGTAGATTCGTGGAGAAGTGTATGATGTTTCGCATGGCATGTTCGACAGCTGAAGTTGGATTTACAATCCTTAACTTGATGCCCTATTATGAGGCAGTTTAAACAAATAGACTTCAATTTTACTTGCTTTCGGCGATCTGATATACATAGATGCTGCCATGAACTCTGTGCAATTTGCGACGTTATGTTGCCCATTACAAAATACGCACGATGAACCAGATGTTGTTGCTGTAACATGCGAACGCACCGATGTATTACGCACTGTTGCGCCAGCTGTGTAACTCATTTGATTCCAAATGAATAAAACGAGCATCGAGAAACTTCAAAAATTCTTCGATTGTAATATTTGTTCGAGACCCAACATGCTCAAACCAAGTGTGACACGTTTCTGCATCCAATTTGTTAAGTAGAAGAAAAATTAACCAAGGGTCACGTTCCTTGATATTTATGGCCGATAACCCTCACAAGGATTCGTCTGCAGCGTCAATATTTTTCCGTAAAATTTTAGGATTTGTAGTTGTTGTAGTTGGCAGTTTCATAAAACCTAGATGAACGATCTTGCTACCAAATGTGGCCTGTCGTACCGTTGCTGAAGTTTATTCCATGCCTCCGCATAAGTCTCGTTCGTAACTGGTATGTTTCTTTTATTAAATCTGCGACTTCACCACCCAAAAAGGAAGATAAGTAATAACATTTCTGCGTATTCGACAAATTTGTCTTAAAGTCTAGTGCGCCTTTGAATATATCGCTAAATGTTTTCCATGCGCTGAATTCGCCCGAAAATGTCGGTACTATCATTTTCGGCAACACTACGTCATTATTTTGAAGAAAACAAACGCATAAGTATTCAATCAAAACAAGGAACGGATTGGTAAAGAGTTTAAAACAAAAATGGGATTGGTTTTTGATAGGGTCAAAACAGGATATGGTACATCCAATGACGGTAATAATGTAAGACGATTTTTTAGTAGCATAGTAGCATATTTTGCAACACTAGATTTTGCCAGCCTAATTGTAGTTCGTTCACTGTTCGCGGCGCACTGTGTTGCGAGTGTTGCAAAAAATCACAAAAAATTAAGTCCAAATTGTTGGTATTTTTTGGTACAGTTGGGAAGAAAACATATCTATTAAGAAATACCAAAAACAAATTTTACAAAAAAAATATTACAAGCTGGTCGCAACAGTACATCAAAGTTGCACTATAAAATAATTATATACTTTAGTGAGATAAAGACTTTTTTGTATGCCAAATGTAAGTATTTATTTTATTATAAAATGTAGTTTTTTCTTACTAGAACACTGTTTTCTTATCTGTTTTGATTACTTTGTTCGGGGTACCTTTACTCGAAAAAAAGTTGTTTTGTGAAGTGAAAATATCAAAAGCTACAAAAGTTCAGTGGACAATTTAAAAAAAAAACACTTAATAACACATTTTTAAAATTTTGCGTGGAATTAATTACAAGTATGTACTTTAATTTAAAACAAGTTCTAGCTGCAGAGAGGTGCAGATAGATTTTTAATTTTTTTTTCAGTGCCTCTTAATGTGAAAGTACGTTCGCTTTTTGAAGTATGGCTGTCAAATAAACAATTAAAGCGCAGTGATTTAATAAGCGCTATGATAAAATGCGTTGAAGAAAATGCAACAAAGCCTATAGATAACAAAATTTTAGTAAAACAATTAGATTTGTTAGCACTTAAATTCCTAAACTTATGGAATGCTAGCTATCGTAAAAAAACGTCTTTTGAAGAGCGGCACGCATCATGGCTCGATCAGTGCATAGAAATAAAAGGTTTAAGCAAGTCAATTGCTCATGCGAGTCTACCAATTGATCATGTAAGTTTATTTTTTCGTCTCTATATTTAAAATAAATAACAAGTACTAGAAGAGGCAGGCGAAGAATCGCGTTTGAAGATGCAAGCGAGCAAAGTAAACGGTACAAGGTTCATGAGCTAATCTCTTAAACACCCGCTACAGAAATAAAAGCGGCTGCAAATTTTTTAAGAAAGCACGATGGTTTGGAAACTGATAAGACGTTATCAATCTATCAAGCGCTTGCTTTGTTTTATGATTTAAAGTTATCAGTGCGGAAATATAATTTATTGCGAACTGTAGTTAATGTAATTCACCCTAACTTATTTCCACGCTATTATGAATTGGAAAAAAGCCATGGACGAGTTGCTGCCAAAACCTTTAATTCTATCTGAAACAACTGCGGCAGTACCTCTGCAAAATTTATTAAATAAGACTGCAGATAGTTTACTACAAACCGTAGATATTTCTTCAGATATAAATGTTCTTTTACAGTGCAAATTGGGTTTTGATGGTAGCTCAGGTCATAGTATTTATAAACAAAAATTTTCAATTGAAACAGACATCGATGAATTCGCCTTTGTAGCTGCATTAGTACCTTTAAAAATCTGCAATTTAGAAAGCAGTCGCGAAATTTGGACCAACAACTCTGCTTCATCAACACTTCTGTGTCGCCCAATTAAGTTAATTTTTATGAAAGAAAATCCTCGTTTAATATACGAGTTTGAACGTGAATTGGCAATTCCAAGAACTTTTAAGCCATACTGTAAAAATAAAAAACTTTGAAATAATTGTGAAATATGAAATGTATCTTACGATGATTGAAGGAGCAGTGGCTAATGTACTATATGATAATAAGTCACCTGCCACTTGCTATCTGTGTGGTGCAATTCCAAATCAAATGAACACATTTCAAACTTTTCAAAGGCCAATTAATGAAGATTTTGCTAGATTTTGCAATGCATATATCTTACAGACTTCCTTTAATGTGTTAGTGAGTACAGGGTGAAGAAAACAAACGCATAAGTATTCAATGAAAACAAGGAACGGATTGGTAAAGAGTTTAAAACAAAAATGGGATTGGTTTTTGATAGGGTCAAAACAGGATATGGTACATCCAATGACGGTAATAATGTAAGACGATTTTTTAGTAGCATAGAAGTTTCTGCGGAGATAACAAACCTTGATATTAATATGTTAAGAAACTTTTCATTAATATTAAGAATTCTTGCTAGTGGAAAACAAGTTAATGTAAATACATTTGAAAATCTTTTGAAGAATACATACATACGAAATATACATATATGAAAAATTATTCGTATAAAATGCCTGCAATAGTTCACAAAGTTTTGGCGTACGGAGTGCAAATTATTAAAAACTTTAATATTCCTATTAGAATGCTCTCAGAAGATGCATTAGAAGCAGGACACAAAGAATTTCGAAATACCCGTAGAAACAACACTCAAAATCTTTTAGACAGGCTTTCAATAAAGACCTTGTATGATAAAATTATCATGAGACGCTCCTATGCTAACTTTGGTGACACTGCAACGATTACTTATATTTTTTGCCGCAACTTATATGGACTCGCGACACTGTGCGGCGTTTGCTACCTACTCGCTGTTTCTTGCTTCGCCCGCAGATGTGTTGTTTTACGGGCGAGAGCTTCATATTGCGCAAATGTTGACACAGCATTTTCGTCTTCTGTACTCTCTTCCAATCCGCTTGAAAAATTATATGCACTCGTTATTGAGGCCCAGTATCTGCCTCGTTGATTTTCAATGCGGTAAGAGACATCGCTAGTTTACATATGTACTATGACGCCTCTTATTGCAACTCGTACAAATAAAGAAAAATGTAAACTTTTAAACACCCCTATGCTGGAATCCGTCGTACGATCGATTAGGCAACGAATCGTATAATCCGTATGCTCAAATCCGTTCTTCGTAATCGTAAATTCGAATTTCGTAGACTGTTTTCGCAATTCGTAATATCGGTATGCCAGAATCCGTCGGAACTGTCAATTGCGGAATTTTTGTAAGAACAGTTACTGGTGTCGGGGCGAAATAAAATTTGGAAAAAAAGACGTGTATAAATGCAAGAAAGCAAATATGTAAGCATGTATGTAAGTATGTTTATGGGTGTTTCCATGAAATGGTCCACCGTGACTTAGAAAATCAAAACGCTCGCAGAATTTTTTTAGACACAGAAAATAGAAGAAAACTGTTGATATTTTACTATGTAAAAAAATTTTCAGCACATTATAATTTTAAAATAAAAAAAATGGAACCAAAACTTATGATTCTTTTAATAAAGCTGTAGAATGTATTACTTTTAATTGCTGCAGACGAAATAAATATATATGTAATATCGCAATTTGGTATATAAGTAATTGATACAACTACAAATGAATATAAAAATGAGAGAAAAGACCAAACTGTACATCAATAACGGTATTTTTTCAGTTCTATTTCGGCAACATTCGTATGTCACGTACGTAATGCAATAGAACCACATAGTGCCATTATTAGCGCATTATCAGTTTAAATGTCTTTTTATTTAGTTTGTAAAGCAAGTTTATTGTTTGCTAAAATAATTTATTAATATAAATAGCGTTCTACAAAAATTAATTTTTTTTTAACTTTTGAATTTTGTCACGTGCGTAATGGTAAGTACGAAAAATTTAATGCTCTTAATTAAAGTCCATTTGATAAATATTAATTTACTTTTACAATACATATTAGATGTCACGTAATGCTAAAAAATCAAAATCGGTGGAGGGAGAGGCTTAATCAAGATGAAAATAAGCTTAAAGAACGTAAAGAAAAATAAGCTGAAAGAATGCGTGAATATCGCAGGAGAAAGACATGTGAGACCAAAAATAATTCAAAAATATTGAAAGAAAAAAGAAATAGAGATTGCGTTCAACAACAAAAATGTAGAGCAATCAGGAATAACGAATTTGGCTTCAAGCATTTTGAGTGGAACTTCTTTGCGACTTCGCATGGCAAAGAGAATGAAGATTTTTTTGGACCATTAAATGGAAAATTGTCCGCAGCATTCCAGCAACACAAAAAATGCATTGCTTTTCCTACCAAGATAACATATATATAAATGTTGCTAGAACAGGATACTCACTTAAGGAAAAAATTAAGTTAGATTAATTTTGTAGTATACTTATTTCTATTTTTAATTTTTAATTTTTGAATAAAATTTTTAATTTTTTTTGTCAAAAACTTCTGAAAATATATGTTAAATTACTAAAATATGTATGAAGGTAAAAATGGTCACGTACGTTATGTCACGTGAGTAATCAACAATTTTTTTTCTTGGCCAACCCATGCTCAGTTGTTTTAGAAGGAAGCATGAATTATGAAGCTCCATTATTAACCTTTATAAAAAAAATTTTCCTAAATAAAAATCTCCTACAATTCGCTTACTTTCGCATTTTTTCTTACGGCTCTTAAAGCAATTTCCATTTTTGTCACGTGCGTAAGTCAACTTTGATTCGACTGGAACTTGGGTACCCATTGCTCAATTTTCCAATATTTATACTTTTTGGAAAGAACTCATCACATACAATGCAGCGATCCTAAAATATGTGACTTTTTCCCATTTAATTCCTATTTTTACAACATTCGAACGCAATTAAACGTGTACAAATGTCGCGTGCATAACCATGGAAACACCCATATACGTGTGTACATTTGTATTTTTTTTTTTTGTCGTTTTGCCTGTTTTCGTCGAATTCCTCTCTCGGGACTGCCGGGGAAGGCGGTTAGTCACCGCTGCTACGCTGTTGTCTGTTGAGAGTTCTCAACCTCTTCATTGCTTCTGCTATTACATCACAGATTGTCTTCCATATTTTTCTACTATGTAGCATAGACACTGTGAGCGATTCAACTCCATATTTGCTGCATCTATTTTTCTTGCCGCAGACTTCATTATGAGCATTTAGTATGGCAGAGTATTTATTCGCCGGTGCTTTGAATAAGTGCGACCGGCGGAACGGACGAGGTTCCGAGCAGCACCCTCCCTATCTATTTGGGGGCTGTCTGAACCTGATAGAGAGCTTCACATTTTTGGGAATGTCGGAACGGACGGGGTTCCGAGCATCGCCTTCGCTGGATTCTTTAGCTGTCGGAATGGGCGAGATTCCGAGCAACTTGTTTTAGGCAGGTGGTTTGTGTTAGCTTAATGGTTCGCTCGCCGCTGTCTCTCCAGGCTTCTAAGTTGTTTTGAGATTGAAGCAATTACATCGCTGGTCGATGTCCATTCACTAATACCTGTCATCATTTCACTGATGATGGTCTCCGGTGCAAGCACCTTACCAATTGTAGTCCTCAGTACGTTTATTTGGCGACTAAAACGGGGACACATAAAAAATACATGGTAGACATCTTCGATATCGCCATGGCATATATCGCAGTATGGGCCGTTCTCGTGTTTGTACTTAAACAGGTATGCCTTAAAACAGCCGTGTCCGGTGAGGAATTGCGTTAAGTAGAAGTCAACCTCGCCATGTGTTCTGTTAACCCAAGTGGCCAGATTTCGAATACATCGATGGGTCGAACGACCTTTTGAGGTGTTATTCTACCTGTTTTGCCAGTCCATGAGGTTAGTCTTCCGAGCACGATCTCGGTCCGGCTGTATAACGAAGGATGATGACGTAGCCAGCGTATGCGCCTCTTTTGCCTGTATGTCTATGGGTATCATACTAGCTATTACGAAAGCTGCAACATCAGATACCGTTCTAAATGCATTACAAACCCGTAGTGAGCAAAGGCGGTATGTAGAGTTGATTCCGCGGTAATATGCCACGCACTGTGTTGAGTGTGCCCAAATAGGGGCCCCATAGAGAATTTCGTTTTTAACCACACTCGCTAATAGTAGACGTCGACGCCCCCAGTGCCGTTACTATTGCAGCTGCTTTTTCTCTAGCGTAATTCAAGTGGGCTTTGAAGGTTAAGCTTTTGTCCAACATCGTACCTAGTTATTTAATGGTAGAATTAGTCGAGACAGTGTAGTCGCCAATTTTCAGCTCCACTTCTTCAAGCTTCTTTCGACTCGAGATCAGTATTGCTTCTGTTTTATGCGGTGCCAGGTTAAGCCCGTAACTTTCCATCCAGTCTTTAATAACTGCAACGACGGGCGAGGCTTTTTCGCAGATAGTTTCACGATGTTTCGCTTTTACCAGTACTGCGATATCGTCTGCAAAGCCAACTCTAGTTGAGCCTTCGGCTAGCTCCACGCGGAGTACTCCGTCGTACATTATGTTCCACAGTATAGGTCCAAGAACGGACCCGGAACGAACTCCACCTGTTATTTCTGCCTTCTCCAAACCAAGCCTGCGTATATTGTACGAAACTCCGATGTTCTCTAATCTATCGAGTATTTTGGCCCAATTTGCACTGTTTAACGCGTTTCTGATGTCAGGGTGATGATGACACAGTATTCTTTTCCTCCCCCTAACCACCGCGTGCCACTAATAGCCTCGCTCGCAAACCTTACTACTTCAGATATCGCATCTATTGTAGACTTCCCTTTCCTGAAACCGTACTGATTGGCTGAAATACCACCTTTCTCTTGGACTTCGAGACAAAGATGTTTAGCTATTATATGCTCTAGAACTTTCCCCGCTGACTCTAATAGGCAAATGGGTCGGAAACTTGAACGGTGATCTAATGGTTTTCCGGGTTTGGGTATCAGTACAAGCTTTTGTCTTTTCCAAATCTGAGCTTGATGCAGTCATGGAAAACCTTTTGAAATATCGCGGTACGTTTATTAACTGCAATTTTTAGTGCCTAGTTTGAAATGCAGTCAGGTCTAGAGGCTTTTTTTGCTCCCAGCTTAGCTGCTGCCTTTGTAACTTATTCTTCTGTTATAGGATCAAAATTCGTTGACAAAATTTTCGTCTCTGGCGGAAACCAACAGAGGCCTGTGCAGGGAAAAGGGTTTCTACCACTGACTTCAAATATCCAGCACTAGTTGGCCTCATATGTTTGCCTTTGTTTAATTTCTTTGTGACAACTTTATATGCTGCCCCCACGGATTTCGTTCTGCGTCATCACAAAGTTCTAGAAAACACTTTCGCTTGCTTTCCTTAATGGCTTTTTTAAGTGCGTCCCGGGCTTTTTTATAAGCTGTACAAGCTTCTGCAAAGTTTTCTAATCCCCTAGCTCTTTGCGAGTTTCGTCTACTTCTTAAGCATTATTTCCTTAATGTTGCTATATTTCCGGTCTACCAATAAACCTCTTGGCGATGTTTCGAACCAGATTTCCATACCAGCGTGTGATGCGCTACTTTTAGATCCGCCATAGGTTCTTGGCACTGGAATCTGCTGATCCTCGATAGTCCGTGGAATGCAACATGATAACAAAGAAATCACGATCGAAGGAACTGCTTTTCTAGCCGTTCGGTGTTTCTCGAATTTTTCGCGGCAACGAATATTTTTTGCCGCGATTAATGCTGCAGATTAGGGCTGAGGGGTCGCACTGAGTATAGGAAGTACTATTTTCCCATTCCGCAAACCTAAATAGCCCGGAACTGATAAAAGTCATGTCTATTATCGATCCAAACCATTTCTACTAAAAGTGTGTTCAGAGCCTCTATTCAGTCGAACCACGTCTTGACATGTGAAAGCCTCTAGAAGAGCTCTTCCCCTAGGGTTTGTGATGGAGCATCTCCACTCATGTGCCCAAGCGTTAAAGTCCCCTGCGATGATAATATTTTTCCTGCCTCTTGCATCGATTGCAAGCGGACTTCCGCATACCCACAGGGCCGCCTTTCCGATTGTATCTTGAACCCAGCATGGTGGTGACTTCACTTTGTAAGGCTCGCTGAGTCGATTTCTTTTTCCAAAATGATTTGCGAGAAAAGATCTTGGGCAGCTCGGCAGTGATTTAGATTTAATTGCAATAACTTCATCATTGTTAAATTTTTTTTAGCTCTTCCTGGTATACTGGACAATTTGAGCCTCTAGTGATGTGGTTACTAGAACTACTTCCGCGCTTTGCAAATAACAGGCAGTTATAGGCATTGGTGCATGTTTTGATATTAATACCAGGTTGGCCACACTTAAAGCATAATTGACTAAAGTCGTCGCTGCTTCGGCAGTTCTTTGAGAGATGACCAAAGTCACAACATTTATAGCAACGTTTTGGTTGATTTTTTTGTCGAATTCTACATATTACCCAACCGATTCTGACCTTACCCTTTTCTAGCAGCTTGCTAGTTGCACTTTCGGTCAGCAGTAAAGTTGCCGTTTGTGTACCTCCGTAGGCCTTTCGCATAGATTTTATATTGGATGGTTGCAATTGAGCAGAGCCGCACAGCGTGTTAGTGGCGGAGCACACTTTATCGGGAGTGGTAACTTCATCGATGTCGTGAATTTCAATCGGCACCAGTTCCATAAGAGTTTTAACATCTGCTTTGCCTGTTAGAACCTGTTTTACCGCCGCATGTAGTTTCTCGGTGTTAGCATAATCGTTCTGCTTGAGCTGGAACAGGAGATCACCATTTGCGGTTTTCCTAATTTTCTGAACCGATTCGCTCAATCCTTTTAAGCTTTCTTCGCTTTTTACTAGCTTTAGGATGTCTGCATAAGAACACTTTCCTCATTTTATTACAATAGCATTAGGTCCATTCTGAGTTCTCATTGGCTTTACCGCCGTACATACGTATGTGTGTTTGTACATATTTGCGGAGATCACTAAATAGTACGCATGGTTCTTGTATGAATGCTTCTTTGTTGATGCGAAAACTTGTCACAAATCTTAATTAATCAGAGCAATGAATTCGACAATATCACCCATTTCATCATTTAAGGAATCTGTATTTAGATCACCTCTTAGCAATGTACATACATACGATGCATATTCATGCAATTCTGCCTTTAATTAACAAAACCTTATTTTCAAATGGCTTACAATGTTGATATTAAACTTCATTTTTCACTTGCAATAATATCAGTATATGTATATTTCTGCCAATATGTCAAATTAAGAACTTCGAAATTCCAGTTTTTGGTTGGCAACACGGTTGATAGTTACGATCGGATTTCAGCATACCAATTTTCGAACTTTCGGAACGGAGCTACGAATTCGTAACTACGAACATTCGGATTACAGCATAGGGGAGAAAATGTTATACTTCAATGTGTTCACTAACACTTTGACCAAAATAATTGATAATAACGAGGTTTGTAATCGAATAATTTTATTCTAGAATGTTCGCGTTGACATTAACAAAAATTTTTTATCTTATATAAAGCAAAAATATATACCAGGGCTGCTCAGCAAACGAAACGATACCATTTTGTTTTGTTAACGAGCAAAATTAACTTAACGAAATGAGTTTGTTGCGTTTCGGCGCCATGTTATCAAAACGAAATCAAATCGTTAATGCCAAAGTTAATGCAAAGAACATAAATGTATAAGAAGGGACAACACGTTACTTTTAGCAACGAGTGAATCTCCAGGGGCATGCTTTCTCTTTTGCTCAAATGAATTTTTTGATTGGCTAGAGTAAGAAAGCACGCCCCTGGAGATTCACTCGTTGCTAAAAGTAACGTGTTGTCCCTTCTCATCTGCGGTTCGGAGTCGGCACAAAACTGTAGGTCCCTCCATTTGTCGTATAATATAAAGACGTACACCACAAATGGTAGAAGAAGCTCGTCCAAACACTGAGCTATATAGTGTACGCGCCAAAATTATATTATATAATTTACAAAAATTTTTTGCTTTCGATTTAGAAAATTATTTTTCTATTAAAGTCACACTGTGAACAGTTCATTATTTATTTTAAAAAGCTATTTTAAAAAAGCAATTCAATGTATGTGTACTAAAACGAATTTTACTTTTATTAAATGAAGTTATTTTGCTTATTTTGTAGTTTACAGCGCATTATTTTCAACGTTTTTATTATTGAACCTTACTAATATTGATTTTCCTGCGAAATAAATTTTTTTAAATGATTGTTTTATGATAAATTTGAAAAAAAATATTGATGCTTTTTCTTATGAGCTGGTGTACTAATACGAGTTGTGCATACTGTTGATAAAGTAATTTTCATGGAAAACGTCAAAATTCTTTTTGAATAAACAAGCCGATAGATTTCAAAGCAGGGTTGGCATGGCAATACATATATGTACATAGCTTTGCATGTAAATCCATGTAGGAATCAGACTTTAAGTAGGCAATGAGCAATTTACGATCTTCATATTTTGTTAATTTTCACTCCAAAATTATAAAATGGATATTTTGCGTGATAATTGAATATTGTTTAACGCGTTATCAGTAAAAATTATGCAATAAAACAAATTTCTTTCATTCTAACATCGTTCGTACAGGTCAACCATTAAATATTCAAGCTTAGTCCACGAAATAAAAAAATATAAAATGTTTTTAAGTTATAGTTTAAAGTATTTATTTACTTCAGCACAATTTTTTCCAGCTGTTTGGCCTTTAGATGTTAATTCAAATACCTTTCCTAAAGTAGTATACACACTCCTTAAAAATAGTTTATTGACTTCTTTTGACTAAGCTGATCAACCTAGTAGTGCGATTCAGTAAATTTTTTAACAACACTCGAAGTTGCATAATCAGCTAAGCAACAGAAGTTAACAATACTGCTATTCAGTAATTCTTTTTTTGACAACATACGTTATTGCAAAATCAGCTGTGTTGTTAAGCTAGCGGCATTTAGTTTTGTGTTGTTAGAAACGCGATAATTAATTTATGTTCATGTACATACTTACATATGTTTTATTATTAAACCGTTTAAATTAGCATGACCGTTTTACTAAAAACGTTCATACATATATGTTTTATTTAGCCTATGATTTACTATTTAAGCCAATGAATGTTAAATGTACATACATACATATATATAAGTATATTAGTGAAATAAACGCATTTGCAACATAAACAGAAACATTTTATAAACCTTATTTATTATAATTAATATTCCATTGGCAAGCTCCTCCAGCCGCGTTAAGGGTGACTGCTTTAAAGGACTGCTCCCTTCTCCGGTCGCGCACTTGGACACTGGTGCTACTTTTTAAATTGCGCCAGACCTACAAAAAGGCATAATTAAAAATCGACAGGTAGTATCAATATACATACATACATATGTATACGTACACACAAAGATCGGTTTAGCAGTGGCAATATATGGGATTGTGTTCGCAATATGCGCTTGTATATATCCAAGAAAAATAATATTTATTTTCACAAACATATATGTAAGTACATAACACATTCTTAATAAAGCGATACACTCCTTTATACACTCGCGGTTCAGTTTTTCACAATTCCCATTCTGCCCGTACAGCACCGATTATTGTGGGTACATTCAAACACAGTGGGGTTATTACCAGAGACCCTAAATAACTGTTATTATTTTTTTTGAGGTAGAAAAAGTTGGCCGTAGGTCAATAAATAAATGTTTGTGTTACTTTATAATAGTTATTCCCAACACAAATTATTTTTCGTTGGTCATAACTTTTATTTTCGATTTTTTATTTTTACGTTGCCTGGTAAGAGTTATTCCCAACATCAATTTTTTCCCGTTGCTCATAACTTTTATCTTGAACTTTTATTTTTTCCGTTAATTCGGAGCGAAATTGCTTCTTCATTAAAACTAAATAAAATATTTCTGTAATATTTGAACTTGAAAATAATTTTTTAATTAACCGCACACAAATCTATTTAGTTATTTTCTATTTGAAAAAAATTTCAAAATATGGAAAAACAAAACAAATTCTTGTGGAGCTACCTCATTTCTGAATTAAATATTTTCCATACTTAAGTCTCCATTGTGAAACGCAAATGTGTGCAAAATTTTAAACTGGTCTTAGCTAAGTTGTCTTAACTAGAACTTAAGTTCGACTTAAAATTGGATAGTAAAACCGGCCCTAAAGAAATAATATCAAAAATACATTCAATTTTAATAGTCTACCAATAAAAACGTATTGTTACGTTCCTAATTGCAATCGTTCTGCCACTTCCTCATCATCTTCATCCAGCCATATCGCCACCGAATCCATTTGCAAATTGTTATATTACCGATATATTATAGTTTAACACAATAATGCGGAAATAAAAAAATTTCATAGCTATAATCACTGCACAATAAATTTATATTTTGTTGTTTTGATTTCAATTTCTTTGAGCATTTTGTTTTGCGTTTGACATTTGGCGAACAGAGTTGCTTACATTTTCTAAATATATTCGAAGGTTGATTCGAACGAACTAGAGAGTACGAACTAGCTTTCTAATCGAAATTGGCTTTCGAATAGAACAACCTTTAAGGGCCGTACACATAAGACTTTCGCTTTGCTTTGCTTCAGAGTTCCGCTTTGACAGATAAGTTTAAGACCTGATTTTATACGAGTGCTGTTAAATACAAGGCGAAAAAAGTAAAGCAAAGCAAAACGAAGCAAAATCATGGCAAACTCTCAACTTTTGTACACTTTGACAACCAACTGTTTACATTTCCATTTTATTTCTGCGTGCATATACACACGATATAGAAACTTCACTAGTATTTCATAATTTTTGCATGTATAATTACTTTTAAAAAGAGAAAATAAGTAAAATATGAACAAATAGCAAATGAAACACCTCTTTGTTAACCACCCTCATCGTTTTCCTAAACTCCCCTTTATCGGTTTTTTTTATTTTGTCGAAAGATGCCGCAAGAAGACTTGTTACTTCTCAGTCTTAACAAAGTTTATTACACTCGCGAATTTCAAACATACACAAGTAGCTGTAAAACACATTTATTATTCTTTTATTAAACAAAATACTCGGAATAAGCACATATCGCAATTTAAAACAAACAATTATCGCAGAAACTGTCAAAGCGTTCTATGTAGCAAACCTTCTACACCCCATGCTTTGTGTAAAAGTTCGAATTGTCAAGTAAAGCGAGGAAAGTTGTATGTGTACGGCCCTTTAGAATCGAACTACAGAGTAAAGGTTCAATTAGAGGTACCATACCATAACGCCATAACCATAATCGTAGTGATACCATAACCATATTTAAGCAATCGATTAGTGGTGCCATAACCATAAACAGCTGATATTTGCAATAAACTGAAAGTAAATAAAAATTTAGTAAAGTATGTAAAACGCGGACGCAAAATATAAATTAAAACTCATCAAAACAAAATAAACTGCACACGAAGAACAAAAATATCACAATAAACAAGGCGAATCAGCAGTCATTTGTTTATGGTTACGGCAAAAACCAAAATTCAGTTGGTCGCTATGGTTATGGTTATGGTTATGGCGTTATGGTATGGCACCACTAATCGATTACAGTGTAACCCATAAGGTTGGTTGGATCAGCTGTTTTCTATGGTTATGGTTATGACACCTCTAATTGAACCTTAAGGGCCCTAAATTGTGTTTACACGCTATGTTTGATTTTACCCGACAACTCGACACGCAAACGCCAGACAATCAAGGTTTTATGTGTGGGCAATGTGATATCATAACATAATCATTTTTAAGATAGCGTCAGAGAAGTAAGTTCGATGCATTAAAGCGAAAATATCCTTTACGTATTACGGAGATGTGATATTTCCCTTCCAAGTACATATATACTAATAGATAATCCAATAGGAAACAACTCAATATTTGCTCTCATATTATTATACCAATGATGTTGCCGCCACGAACTTTTCGTGCAAATGAAAATTTATCTGTCAAAGCATCACTTTGACAGTTGA
The DNA here is from genome assembly GCA_963971545.1 of Philophylla caesio. Classification (NCBI taxonomy): domain Eukaryota; kingdom Metazoa; phylum Arthropoda; class Insecta; order Diptera; family Tephritidae; genus Philophylla; species Philophylla caesio. The sequence continues at coordinate 98,480,764 of OZ020607.1, read as the reverse complement.
TTGCCAGCAATGTGTTGGTAATTGATAACATAAAATATTTCAAAATACAAATTCAAAATTAAATATCAATTTACTGTCGCCATTGGCAATTTGCTTAAAAATTGCGATTGAAAGCAATCATAAATTGCGTGTCGAGTTGTCGGGTTACATATTTAAAAAACGACGTGTACACATGCAAATACATATCGTGCAATAACACTCTTTAACCAAGAACGATAGAATACAAGATTGCGCCTTCCCGACGAAAAATGATGTGAAGCAAAATGCGTGCAACGTCACGAACATGGTTTTACTGAGAATCGAAAGAAATTGTAAACAAAAATGTGAGGTTAGGTTCTGCTAGGATTTCTAAATTTTAAAATGTTTACCGATTTCGGCATTTTATGCAACATCTTTATATTCAAATAACTTCATTCATGCACTGTGTTTGATTGGATGCTTTGAAAAAAACTGCATTGCAGCATTAGGAGACACAAGAAGCTTAACTTGCTACCAAGTGCGCACAGCTACACTTTCACATCATTTTTAGCGAGTTTTATAGCCCCGTATCATTGATAGACTCTGTGATTTAACACTTAACACTGCGCACTTCATGTTAAATAACTTTATTTTAAATAAAATAGCTTTTAAGCATTGAATTTAAGTACAAACAATTGTATGCTTACAAACATACAAACAAAACTAACCGCGTTCTGTGACGTAGCATAAACAGCTGATTCTGTCAAATTTGCTGAGAGCGAATAGCGGTTTGCGGAAGGCGCAACCTCTGTATTTTCTTAATCGTGCTCTTTAACTATAGGTTAGGTTAGGTTAGGTTAGGGTGGCTGCCACCGCACCGGAGCACGGTGGCACACTTAGGCTGTGAGAAGCCCATTGTGGTACCACTGGCATAAGCCATACATTCCCTCCCTCCCTTCTTTCAAAAATTGAACCATCCAGTGCGCTTGATGTAGAGTAGAAAGTTGGAAATGTTTGCCGAGTTTAAGTCAGCTAAACAGTCCAAAAAGTAGCCATTAAAAACTTTACTGCGCGTCTTGGCCAATCCAGGGCAGTGGCAGAGATAGTGCTCAATACTCTCCACCTCCTCCTCGTTTCGGCAACTGCGGCAAAAATCATTTGTTGGGTAACCTAGTCTTTCTCCATGCGTGCCCATGAGGCAGTGCCCGGTTATCACCCCAACTACTAATCTCAGAGCGGAGCGGCTAAGCATCGTGAGAGCTTTAGAGCGCTTCTCATCGGTTTCTGGCCAGATTTGTCTTGTAATGTGGCAGGTGGGCTCCGATGCCCACCTTAAATTTACCTTACCCATAAGCTCAGATCTTAGTCTGTGTTTATAGGATGCTAATGGTAAACCCGCCTCTTGAGCAGAGTTTATCTCAGTTAGTTCCGTCCCTTTCCTTGCTAGTTCATCAGCGAGGCAATTGCCAGGGATGTCCTTATGGCCAGGGACCCAAACAACATGTACGGAGCAAATATCCGCCAGCTGGTTTAGAGCTGCTCTGCATTCAAAGGCTAACTTGGAGGTTGTACCGTAGGAATTCAGAGATTTGATAGCAGCCTGGCTGTCAGAATAAATGGTAATGCCTCGTTCTAAGGAGGTGCACGTTGTAAGGTCACGAGCTGCTTTCATTATTGCATTTAGTTCGGCCTGGAAAACACTACAGTGGTCCGGTAAACGAAGACTGAGGTTTAGATCGAGTTCACCAGAGTAAATCCCGCTGCCTACTCTTTCGTTTAACTTGGAACCATCTGTATATACAGCCGTCGATCCTGGATCTAGGTCCATGGTACCCATCCATTCGCTCCTCTCTGGGATTCTTGTGGAAAATCTATTTGCAGAGAATGGAGGGTGTAGAAAGTAATCCAACCGCATCGGGTTGCCGGGCAGAGTTTCCAGGACCTTTGCGTGCCCGGAGTTGAGATTTCTCCACGGAAGGATCGCATTTAGCCTAGCAGATTTGCAGGCCGCCAGAAATTTGCCGTAGAGATCCACCGGTGGGAGATTTAACATTATTTCCAGAGATTTGGTGGATGTAGAGGGCAGTGCTCCCGTGATGAGCATTGCGGCTGCTCTCTGGACCCGTTCTAGTTTGACTCTGGTAAGAGTCCTGCTCAATGCCGGCCACCACGACTATAGTCGAAGCTGTTACGTGTGAGTGCAGTGTTTGCTTTGTTGCTAACATCATGCCAAACACTTTTGTTGTCGTAGCTGCGCTGCAGTGAAATACAGGCTGCTTTCGTAAACACAATATGCAAAGCATACATGCATTGCGTACTATTCGAAAACACCACTGCAAGAATTTAGACAAAGTATTGAATTCATAAATGAATAAAAACCTTATTTCATGCGCATGATTTGTCAAAATATGCATGACTTTTGTTTTACATGCATTGCAGTCAAAAGAAACGACAAGCATTAGAATGGATGGTTCGCCGATGAACTAAGTAATTTATATTAAAAGATATATTTTTACTAGATTTTAATTGTTATTTCACGTTATTTTTTTTTGTAGTGATAAAAAAGTGGACGCATGAGCGTAAAAAATTTAAGACAATGCACAGAGCATTCATAAACGTCAATGTATTTATTGCATATTTTGGCAAAGCAGGGTTGCAATCATATATATAATACTAATATATTGGCAGTATGAGCAAGTGCAGTCAGCAAACATTGCAGTACAGGTATATAAAATTAGAAAAGGAAAACCGATTAAATGTAAGTCAAAAATGACACTTGAATTCAAAAGAAAATCCAGTGGCGTAGCCAAAAATTAGTTGTCAAACTCTAAATTGTTTTTATCGTTTCAAAATTTTTCGTTTATTTATTTTTTATTTTAAATTATAGTTCATTTGACAAAAACCATATGCTTTTAAATTATATACTATGTGCAAAAATTAGAATTCTTCACCAAAAAAATTAACAAACAAATTCCAAATGAACGACATTGCGAATAAACGCAATCATATATTGCGTGTCGAGTTGGCGGGTTAAGTTATCAATTGCCAACACATTGCTGGCAATCAACTGTCAAAGTGATGCTTTGACAGCTAAATTTTCATTTGCACGAAAAGTTCGTGGCGGCAACATCATTGGTATAATAATATCTATTAGAATGTACTTAGAAGGGAAATATCACATCTTCTGTAAAACTTAAAAGATATTTTCGCTTTTATGCCTCGAACGTACTTGTCTGACGCCATCTTACAAATGATTATGTTATGACATCAAATTATCCCACACACAAAATCTTGCAATTAAATTGCCGTAATTATCTATCAAAATGATTGTCTGGTGTTTGTTTATGGAGACGTGGGGTTAGAGAGAGCGCTGTCAAAATGCGCATTTTTTATAACATTATCCAAAATAGCCACTCTGTAAGAAATGTATCTGGGTGTTTTTATTGCATTTTTTTTGGATATTTTGCAGTTTCTTCGCCACCGTTGAGTTTTGCTAACAGAATAAATGAAAATGCAATTAAAATAAGAATAAATGAGAGATATTATTTACCTTATTGCCAAAACATCATTTATAAATATGAAATCAACATGGAAACTGATAGAATAAATACGCAGCAAGTATTATGGATAGATACAAGTTGTCAGCAAGAAGAAGGATATGGTTTATTGAAGAGACTTTTATATAGAACAATTTGGCATAAAAATAGATAACTCAAACGTGATTATGATAATTCTTTAATACATATTATGGTGTTGCCATATATTTCAACACTCCTTCTCAACGCCTAATATTAATTCATTTTAACTTAAAATTTACATTTTCAAATATTTTAAGTTCAAATTTTATGACTCAGTTAAAAAAATCTTGTTAGTGAATTTCCAAAGTATTCATTACACAATTAAAATATTCCAAGATCTTTAACAAAGTTATTGTGCATATTTTTATATAGATTTTTAGTTAAGATATCGGCCATCATTTCGTCGGTGGGTTTATATGTAACATCTATTTCACGATTTTCATACTGTTGATGAATATAATGGTACTTTAAGTCGATGTGCTTGCTTTGATTATCGTTATGTAGTAGTATTCGTCCTTCATGGGGAAAACCCAGTTCCCCTAGTAGCTTCTTAACATACGAGGCCTCCTTTGCAGCCACTGAGAGTGCAAAATATTCGGCTTCGGTACTACTGAGTGCTACTACACATTGCTTCTTTGATTCCCATGAAAACACACAATTTGCCGCTACAAAGACAAATCCCGAAAACGATCTTCTGTCGCTATCGTCTCCACCCCAGTCCGCATCCACATAGCACTCGACGGGCTTGGACGTTTTAACATAATGGAGTTTGTAGTCTACCGTGCTCTTCAGGTAACGCATAATATGCTTCACGGCTGATTCGTGTTCCACATGAGGATCGCTGTTACGTTGAGACTGTTTAACAACATACCAAGAAAGTGTCCGAGTGGACCGCCATCGACCACTTCGAAAATATTCGATATTTGATTCTTGATGTCTAACAAAAGACTTTTGCGCGAACAACCGATTATAAGGTCATCTACATACACCGCAATCACCGTTTTGTTCCCATGCCCATGTTTCGTATACATGCACGGCTCACTTGTACACGGCGAAAAGTCAATGCTTCGAAGGGCGCTATCGAGTTCAGCGTTCCATTCGCGACCACTTTGTTTTAGTCCGTAAAGGGATTTTTTCAATTTTAAAACTTTTTCAGGGCGTTTTTCATCAACAAATGATTTAGGCTGCTACATATACACGTCATCGCGTAAGTCGCTGTTTAGGCATGCCGATGAAACGTCAAGTTGGTGCAAATGAAGTTCAAGTTCTACCGCTAATGCAAGCAATAGGCGTATATTTGCATACCGTATTACTGGTGAGAATGTGTCCATGTAATTTATACCATACCGCTGGCTACATCCTATTGCAACGAGACGTGACTTGAAACCCTGTATATTTCCGTCTTTATCGCGCTTCACAGTAAACACCAATTTACTACCGATCGCCTCTTGACCCGTTGGTAAATCAGTTAAGTCCCAAGTACGGTTTTTAATGAGCGTGTTGTACTCCTTCTCCATTGCTATTCTCCACTGTAATGAATTTGGGCCATTTAATGCTTCTTCTACACTTACTGGCACCACGACTGGTTTTCCAATAACCGAATTTACCTCGTTATATACTTTTATTGGTCGGCCTACCGTACCTGTTCTCAAAACTCTAGGACGACCGGGACCAATTTTCTTTTCTTTTAAGCCGGCCTCACTGCTGCCAAATTGAACTGCAGATTGCTTTTGCGTTTGACCCTCACCCGTATTCGCGCTATCTTCCCCCTTGTTTTGGAGACATTTATTTGCATCAACGTGCATTTTTTGGGCTTGACCCTCACCCAAATCTGCATTTTCAGCAACGTACGAATTGGTAACTGGGCTCAGCTTTAGCTCAGAACTATATAGTCGATAGCCCTTCGATTCGTCACTGTAACCAATCATGATACACTTGCGACCCTTGGGTTGAAATTTTTTGGAATGCGTTTTATCTAACACCACCGATTTTGCTCCGAAAGTTCTAAAGTGTGCCACAGTAGGTTTTGTACCATACCATTCTTCATACGGTGTTGAGCATACCAATGCCTTCATTGCTGACCTGTTGCGAATATAAGCAGCTGTTTTTACAGCCTCAGCCCAAAAACATTCATTCAGTTTAGCATAAACTAACATACTACGCACCATTTGCACTAACGTTCGGTTCATCCTTTCAGCAACACCATTTTGCTGGGGAGTATAGGGAGCAGTTAGTTGTCGCTTAATGCCATTTACTTTAAGAAAATTTTGAAACGCATTATTCACGTATTCACGTCCATTATCGGAGCGTATACACTTTACTTTTCTCCCGTTTGTTTTTCGCACATAGCCTTAAAATCTTTGAATGCCTCTAACACACAATCTTTGGGTTTCAAAAAGTATATAGATATATGTATACCTGGATTTGTCGTCGATAAAGGTCGCGAAGGCGTGTTTATTGGGCCACATAAGTCAGTATGTATTACCTCTAGAAGTTCTTTCGACCGATTTTCACTGGCTTGTTTAAAAGGCTTCACGGTGATCTTACTTTTTGCACATGTATTACATTCGATATTTGCTTTTTGATCAAATTTTATATCTCGCGATATTCTTTGAGCTACCATTTCTTTTAAGCAATTATAATTTAGATGCCCGAACCGATTGTGCCACTTAACGGCATCGTTTTCAGATGTAATTGTACTCAAGCACTTGTTTTCTGGACTTTCGAAAATAAAGAGTTCATTTCTGTTAAAAACAGAAAGTATTACGCGTTTTGTCTATTTTTATTACCATCGAATTATTGCCAAAAATTACTGAGTATCCGAACTCAATCGCTTGACTTACAGAGATGAAATTATTTTGCAACTCTTTAATATGCAGTACGGTTTTAAGTTTTATATCGGTCCCCTCTAAATCAACATCACCGCGCCCAATTGCCTCGATTGATTTATTGCCAGGTAGCAATATTTGCTCTTTGCATTCGACATACGTTTTAAACATGCTTCTCTCACAACAGAAATGCGAGGTCGCGCCAAGATTGTCGGCGTAAGCGTGTACTCGAATTTTCGTTTGGTAATGTCATCAAATAAGTTTCAATTTTCTTCCCTTTTTTCTTTGATTTACAGTTAGCTGCAAAATGCCCACGCAAACCACAATTGTAGAATTTTTTGCTGCTAGTATTGTTGTACTTCCAATGACTTTGTCTGCCCTTCTCAAATTTATTATTTGTGCGAGCTTGAAGAAGTTGTTCTCCTGCATTTGCGTCTGATTTGCTAATTTCTTGTTGCCGGGCGCCCTCTTCCAATAATTTAATTTTCAATGTTTCTAGGTCAGGTAATAAATCACGCGCTTCGATAGCAATTACAAAATTTTCGTAGGTTTGAGGCAGACTTGACAATAAAATTATAACTAGTATTTGTTCATAAATTGCGACATCGACTTGTGCTAAGCTCTCGACGAACTCAATGAAGCGGTTTATATGATCACTCATCTTGTCGCTGTCCGACTTACGGAGCTGGAGTAATCCCTTAAAAAGCATTATTTTTCTTGCAGGTCCTTATTTGTATGTAAATCAAAATCGTTAGGCTTTGTAAAAACTTATATATTAAATGTAGCTCTTAATTTAGAGATTTCAGGACGCTTTTATAAAAACATAACATTTACTCGCTTTTTTTATACAAATAAAAATTATAGCTACTTATTTCCACGCATTTGCCTCTGGTAGTCCACCTTTTTGCGTGCCAGCTATTCAGTAGCCCATTATTCGGCTTTGTTGCCAGCTCAAAATGTGAGATCATGGACTCTCGCAGTAAGAAAAAGAGAGAAGTTTCGTATCATATTATCTATGCAACGTACATTTGTACTAAAACAATCTCCCTTTGATTGCTGAATCTTTACATATTGCGCAGATATGTAGGTTACTGCCCCAGAATGATAAATTAGAAGATTGCGACATTTCTACGTCATAGCGTGCAGAATATGAGTATGAAGCGAAATGGAAGTAACAACATGGCGGCCATATCGTGAACAAACGCACTCACACCAGTGTGCAATTGTGAAGCATTTATACCAGTTTTGTGTTTTATGCATGCTAACAACTAAACATCAAAAACAGCGGTAATTTAGCGAATATAAAGCAATTGGTACATTAAAATATATGATATTCCGGTGTTGTTGAATGAGCTAATAGTGTATTTGTACAACTCTAAAATAGTGGATAAGGAACATTAAATTATAAAATCCTTTTGGTTAAACAGTTTTATATCAAAATAAAGTGAAAATGCAAAGGTTTCATCTTGTTGTTACTACAATTTGCCACTGAACACTTCGTTTATTAAAAAACGTTTAATTAATTGTTTTGCACGCGAATGTGAATTTTCTTTTCCCTTTTGACTCGATATTCTGGTATGCTATGACGACACACAGCTGTCAAGCCGAAACAAAAAAGATAACAGGACGAATGTGTCGCAATCTCATAATTTATCATTCTTTGTTACTGCCAATATATGAGTATTATATGTATACATACTATATGGTTGCAATGCATAAATGAGTGATATGGCATGGGCATCTGTTTTAAAAATTTGTTGCATATTGCAGTTACGAAAGCGGCAACCGTTCTTGGAAGTAGTGAACAGTAGTGAGACGATGCTTGTAGGATATTTTGCGCAGCCCTTTCTTAAATAGACTTTGTATATATGTATGTACATATGTGTACATATGTTAACATTTCTTATCTTTCGCTTACCAACGTTATTCGCATAAGGTTTTCTGCTATACTGCAGGTCGCTTCTCTATTTCAGAGTATAAATTTAAAACCTTTTGTGATAATTTAGGCCATAGATTTTTGACTGGAAGAGCATCTCACATACTGGGGACCAAAGCTAATTAATGCAAAAGTACGTAAATTGTATAACACTATGTGCATATATCAAAAAGGCCTCATTACTTTTATTTTGTGTTTCCTGATGAACATACTTGTTGGCCCACTGATCGGAGAAGAATACCACTTATTAGATTTTACCGCTTGTTACAAAAAACTGTTCTTATGCCGAGAATGACAGTCACATCGATCGCCTGTCTCTAGACTGCGATTAAAAACCGCGGAAATGACTAATTAAAATGGCACAGGAGAATTTTAAGCTATTAAATGCCAATTAGAAAGCAATTTGGTAATTAGGCCTGTAGCGCTGAATAATCTGTTTTGCAAAGCATTTACATAATGTTTACCAACCAAATACTCATATAAACATATTGCCAAATTTTATTACTCTTGACCTATTCAAGCATCCACTTCGGTCGCAGATCTTCTTGATAACTCAAACTGGAAAAACGCAACACAACCGTCTTCGTACAGACCAATTAGCTTACTGGATTACCTTACTAAAAAGTATTGCTATTAAAATTGACTTATTTTCTCTATTAAATCAGAAAAGTATTTCAACGTTGATATGTATGTAGTAGCGCTCTGCAATATTTCTCGATATATGTACATATGGACATATGTAGTTCAAGCAATCAATAAATGGTACCATGAGGAACTTTTGTAAAAAATAAGAAAGGTTCCATATTAGAGTCCTTTTTATCAATCAAGCGATATACTGTTAGGGTATTTAAATTCACATGAAACTTTTCCAATAATGGCTAGCATTTCTCATGGTTGCGTCTTCAGACCAACGTTGTACTTATGTATGTATGTATATCATTTTCCTATCTGACATCCCAACGAGTAGTAAGATATTTACGTACATTTGCGGATGATACTGCCGGGACAAATGCCCAAAATCACTATGTGAACTTTTACTTCTCGTTGAAGAGTGGTTCGAATTTTGTCCCATTAAATTTGCCAAAAAAATGTGCAAGCACATGACATTCACACTTCAGGAATCAAATTCAACAGGATTTAAATTCCTCAAGCCATTACGTTTACATATCTCGGCATATACATACATATGTACCTGGCCAGACGGCTTACTTTGCGCAAGCATGTATCAACCAAGATATTGCAAATAATTTTAAAAGCATTTTGCTTAGATTAAATTTCATAAATAATTCCAATTTAGATGTATGGTGGGGGCACAATCTGTGCAACCAAAATTTACAATGCTAAGAGCGCCATGGTACATCCGCATCGGAATACACACAAATAACTTGAAATGTCTATGAACAAAGCTAATGTAGTGAGCAGTTGACAAAAATATATTACAAAACTGCAAAATCACCCAAATAACATAATGGAGAATTTTCTGAAAAAAAACTGAAGTCATGGTAACGTTTCCTTTCAGACGCATTCTGTCCCCTGAGGATACCTGTGATATGAGTCGGGGAGATGAGCGAGGAGTCACTTAAGCTTCTTCTAAACGTTTATTATTCTGAAAGGTGAACTACTTGGGGGGCGTCGCCTGCTTTGCGTACTGGACTCTTTCGAATATTCAGATCACCAGAACCGGCCGGTGGTATACCTGCGCAACTGCAGAAATTGAAGGATGTATTCTGCCGTTGGCTTACCCCTATCTATACGAACTGTATAGACAGTGGGTATATCCCGATTAGGGTAAAGCTTACACGTATCGCCGAAGAACTTCAGACCAATTTGCCTCGCTTTTTTTGTATTGAAGACCTTGGAGAGGCTGATTGACCTATATATAAAAAATTGGCTTCCTCGTGAAAAATTTAATCTCTCTTAGCATGCCTATATGAAGGGCAGATCTGTAGAGTCCTAAAGATACAAAGATTGCGTGGTCGGCGCCTTCTTTGATATCGAGGAGGCCTTCAATAATGTAATTCCCGACGTGATTATACTGGCCCTTCTTTCTCTCGGGGTAAATACCAACTCGATTACTTTCCTCTCCAATATGTCCTGAGACAGAACTCTTGTGGCTGAGTGGAAAAGCGCGTCGGCTCATCGAAAGGTGAGCAGAGGCAAACCTCAAAGAGGCGTTTTTTCCCCTTCTTCTGGAACGTTGTTATAAATGAGCAGAGGCTGGAAGGAAAGGGCTGTCGGGAGGTTTTTTATGACGACGATGTAGCGATTCTAAGGTTTGGGAAATGGGTGGAAGGGAGGGGAGAGGGGGTTAGTTTACTCCTCGGCAAACTTACCAGATTCTCTAACGAACCTTACGTGTTTGTCCAGGGATAAAGAATGTAACGTATCCACTCTCAATACATCTGACCCGAATATGCGCCATCTCAACCTGGAGAAGGCTGGACAGACGCAGATAAAATGCTCTTTACCATCCTCCTCCTCCAGACAAGATACGCACATCGCATCCTCGATGATACCAATGGTGACCATGTGTTGCCCCCATGTATTGTGTCCTGTAATCAGCCCAGTCAAAATCTGCAGCTTCCTCCTCTGTTTAAGAAGCAATTTTGCCACCGACCTGTCTGGTTTTTCAGGAAATACTTGCGTGATTTTACAATATTCAGTACTGCGCCATCTTAACTTAGTAATAATGATAAGTTTATAATCAGGTTATACAAGGGCGTTTTTATAAGTCAGTGACTTTTCGAATTAAATAAATTTTGTTTCAGCAAAAAAGCGTTCTATACACCTAGTCCGGCGTTTTTACAATTTTTGTATTCCTTGATGACCTCTTCACTTAACGCAAATCTCTTACCACAGAGCCATTTCCGCAGGTTGTATGTCTCATGGGGCTAAATCTGGAAAAATGCTGGATGGGGTAGAAGTTCGAAAACCAATGCAAGAATTTTTGCCAATCCTTTGAAGTTGTTATGCGATTGCCTGAAGCTCATGACTGAGCTTATATTTAAATTACTGTCACCATCTCAAAAGCAAGTGGGAATAACGAAATTCTAAACAAAAACACAATGAGCTGTCCATTCTACCTCAATAAACATGATTAAATTATAAAAGTTTGGATACTCATTGAGATTTAAGTTTTCGGGCTGCATTTTAGGGTTGCATCTACGAATGGCACAGGAAGAGGGAAATATAGTGTATCTCATTTCGTGCAAAAAAAAGTAGTCAGTTAGTACTGATATGCGGTTTAGTCATTGTATGAAACATATTTGCAGAAATTTGTTATTTCAATAAAATATTCATAAATACTCAATTATGTAATAACATATTTATGTATGAACGTGTGTGTGTTAGTTAGTGTTATAAAATTATAAAATGCCTCATAAAAAAGCAAAACAAGTGAGATATAAATGTAAATAAATTTTTTAACACATTAATTAAACAATTAATTAAAACAATATCAGTAGGTTTTAAGCGACATTTATTATTTATTTGTATTTTATTCGTAATACATATATTTATTGGCTATTAACTCTCATTTATCATATTTCTTACATTTTTCTATTAAAAATTATGCTCACTCTCTAAAGAAAAACCTACATAAATTTAAACCTACTACACATTTTATAATTCGCGCAAACAGTGATAATATCTCCCAATCTCTTCGTACCTCTGCGGAGTAGGTAGTTGGCTATTACCAGGTAAAGCAAAGAGGGAGGACACATTTAAAATTGTGTCTGAAGAGTTCATGCTGGATGATTGGAATCTCAGTGTATTTAGCCACATCCATAAGAAGGGCAAGGCTACTGTTAACGCCAACTATCCTAGGATAAGCCCTCTTAATATCAAGGTTCTGTCAAGCGTATTGTGTCAAAGAACTAATTGAACCTTATCAGTGTGGCTTTAGACATATGGTAAATCTACCATCGATCAGAGAAGAATCGACACGCATCATCTTTTGCCGATTTCAAGGCTACCAAACAAGGTGTCAGAAAGGGTGATTGGTATTTTCAGACTTAATAACCGTGTTGTTAGTTCTTCCTTTTCTAAACTGGATTATGAAGCGAAGCAAATGGTGAAAGAGGGCAAGAAGTATCTGCTACATAAGTGCATTCACGCCTGGGCACTCACTTCAGTGTTGACAGCTCCAAAAAAAATTAGAGAACTTCGCGTACTTATGAACCAGCATTAACAACAATAACCACAAAAGTCTTGAAATCAAACGGTAAACCTCTCTTGTCAACAAGTGCTACTTCGAACTGAGTAGGCAATTAAACAGTGCAGTCCTCTTTTGGCGAACAAAATCCTCATTATATAATACTCTAGAGCTAGCGTGTACGTGTCATACAATCGGATATTAATAAAAATTGTAAAACCGTCAAATATGCACATATCGTTACCTTAATATGGACACGCCGTAACCAATTATTTTTCAAATCCATATTTATAAATGAAAATTGTATCAAACTACTCGAAATACATTTAATAGCAATTAAAAATAAATATTCGAGTATTTGAAGTGTGTAACTCAAGAACTTTACTTTTTACAAAGTTTTCTAACTACATTTAAAGGAACAAAAATGTGGGATAGGACCTTTCTATATCAGGCAATGATTTGTAATTTAATGCGGATTTAATATTTTCGGTTCATAGAATGTATATAAAATATATTTTGCTATTCATAGTCTACATCTATATCAGTGTATGTTTCCATTGGCATTGCAGCAGTTTCATTATTATATTCCATCATTTCAACGTCCCTACATGTTGCGGCCATTAGCTCTCTTCGAATTTCAGAAGTCATCTTGGGATGCGATTGTTTTCTAAATAAATGAAGTTGAAAGATAATTAAAGAAATTAGATTTATATAAAATATAAATCTTCCCTACCTTAATAATTGAATTAGAGCTTCCTTTTGTTCTGAGGAGATATCATTCTTATATCGTTGAGCTAATGTCAATAAGCTTTGGTGCCACAAAATGGGCATTTCGCGTTTATCATTTTCAAATCTATGTAGATATGAATTGAAAATTATAAACTTTAATATAATCGAACTCTTACCTTATAAAATGAAAAACAGCTGCATCAATTACACGATAAGGTAAGGCATAACGTTTGTCGAGAAAAAAGCGAATAAAGATAGAATTTGCGCCAGTGTACCCCATCTCGCATATTTTGAGCAAGCACGCAGATGAATGCAATACTGGAATAGAACTGCGTGCGACAACACTGCCAAATATAATAGCTTCCCGCAATGTGCAATCACCAGATTCTAACAATGGTAATATTATACCTTTCATAAACGCAGCTGGCTTGAAGAGTGCTTTTTTTAGGGCATTATACAAATGCATATTCAGTTTTTTATATTCGCACAGATCATCTCGAATCCTAGGGAGCAGGACCAAATTGAAGAACCTTTGCGCCATTGCTTGGGAGAGCACTGAACAAAAGATTCTGAAAAACATATGACCAAGATTAAATAAAAATATTGCAATTATTGAATTATATACATATGGAAGTATGTGTATATACATTTGTATATTGAAGTAAAAGCCTGTAAATAATGATAAATTATTTTTGAAAAAATATTAAAAATAACATCATCCTATAGCGGCAGAGTGGTATACGCTATCGCTACCGCTCCGGATTTATATCCTGAAACGGACCCTCATTTAAGTCTCCAAACTTATGGGGAGTCTTTAATACTGTTACAGAACAATTTGGTAACTATACAACAGTGTTTAGCAGAGCTTACTCATGTGAGTAGCGAACCGACCACTGCTTTAAATCTTATTTAATATATTTCATTCTTGCAACCGCTGTACAAACGTAGTGTTTGAAAATTTTACAATGATTTTTTGGGCCTCTGCACATTTATCGTTTCCTCATCGGCACGTGCTCTTCTTGTCCTGATGAGACGAGTAAATATTGTTTGGTTTTCATTACGTCTAAATCACTGACAACTAAAAGCGTTATTACTCAAGGCGTAATTGGGTAAACGCACCCAATTCTGGACACTCAACATTTTCTTTACTTCGACGCGCTTTTACCTGCTATTAACCAAACCGTGAATAATTCTGTTGTTTGTATTAGTATAAATATTTTTTAATAATATAGTGTTTACGTAATTATCATGATGTATTTATTATCCTGAAAAAAGCACAGACGTCCGAATACTTAGATGGTGGTGCATTTACCCTACATTACATTTCATTCGAATTTTTCTTGTTTTGTTATCTCTCTCACCCTGCTCAACCAGTCAGACGTCACGCAAAGGCAAATCCTCTCTGATGGGCGCAATCTTGTTATCCATCATTCTTGTTAAATAATAGCAAAATAACCAGTGCATTGGCGAGCAAAATTCTTAGCAGGATACTTCAGGCTTGCATAGTTACACTTCCCGACATTACAGGAATGCAGGTGTGGAAATTTGTGAGTATATTTTTTTGCTGAGCGATATACATAAATAATTTATACACATGTCCCAATAACGGATTTAAGAACTAATCAAAATACTTTTGTGAGTTGCCATATGATTCAAAATACTTTTGCGAGTTACAAATTCTGAATTGTTTACAGTTTGCTCCTATGTACCATAATTGTTTATGTTTTGATATGTTATTGAATTGAATACATAATTTATAATTAAAACAGAAACAAATGCACAAATATAATCGTTTGCTTTATTTTCTCCATATCTAAAATACTTTTGTGAGCCACTGTACTTTATTCAAGTTTTTTATGTGTTATTCATGTTCGATATTTCCTAATATTGTGGAATTTTCTTCCCAACCTAATATTACCGCCGGGAGCAAATTTACTGTAAAAAATGGGAGCAACCGAAATTGAACGCATTGTATATTGTTTGAAATTTGGGATTATGGTTTTTGTGACCATTATGGTTCTCATAATGTAAAACAGGAAACAAACCAATTTCCCATCTTGTTTATAAATTCCTGTGCTATAGCGTTGCATATAAATAAAAATTCTAAGTATTTAATGTTTAAATAAAAATTAATATGTAACATAAGGATAAGAAAACTTTTAAACTAAATAAATAAATTGAACTAACGCTGAAAATCCCAGCTTTCATTGTTTTCAAACGAAACAGCTATGCAACTCTGAGCTACACACGCACGCAAAACAGTTTCGATTGACGTACAAAAAAAAATCTTTAATTGGCACCATTCGGAACTGGCACCCCAATCACGAACCGAATCAACATGATTTTGTGAGCGAATCAGCATTTATCATTTGTAGTTGATTCAATCTGAATCACTATGCAAATGACGGAAAAATCGATGCCGTCTCTAGTTTTAATCGGAAACTCATCGAAAATATCTGCCAAAGTACAAAAAAGGCTAGGATTTAGTTTAGCATCCCCGGAATTGGAAAACAAGGGGGTGATGGGGGGTAGAGGGGGACCTCCTGATCACAAATATATAGTTTTTAGCTGCCGCTGACTTATAGTTTTCGAGATATTTATACTTAAAGTTGAAAATTTTCCCCAAAAAAATACCAAAACAACACAAAAATTAAACATACAAGAAACAATTATATGCTCAAATGGTTGCAAACGTTGTTTGTGAAGAAAATAATCATGTGAAAAAGGTTGTTGGGCAAACCAAGAGTGAATAAAAACGAAAAATTATGTACAGTGAATGTCACTCAAAATCGTACAGGCGCATTTACTTCGACTTTTTTGAAAAACTAAAAACTACAATAAATTTTTATATAAAAACAAATTATTTATCATTGAATAAAAGACATTTTATTAAATTTTAACAAAACAAAATAATTTAGCTACATTAATAAAAAAAACAGCAGTTCAATAAAGTGATAAGAAAAATTTTCAGTCAATAATAATTATTATTATTATAACCCAACGGAAACCCACTTTCCCGCCCAACCGGCACGAGGGGCTCAATCCGCATAACGTACGGATGTTTTTTAAATATACAAATCTTAGGTGCCGAGTCGTGACAGAAGAAAGTTTGTTAAGCGTCGAGATCCCAAGCTGCTCAGCTACAGAATAAGAATTCATCAGCCGAATACAAAGTTAGAGAAATGCAAAGTAAGAAAATTGGATCGTTAGCTGTTATTAAGAGAGGATAGAATAGTTCTTTTAATTATAAAAAGTGAGTCCGATACATCAAAGGTGCTGGAATGATTGTTAAAGTCTTGGCATAAACCCCGAAACGGTTCATTCAACTCAAAGTTAGTTCTGCATAGTTTCAAGAAAAGTGGTATAAAGTTTCTCGTTGCACGGGAGGGTACATTAAAATTAATTTGCTCTAGAAGAAATGGACTTGAGATCCATCCATTGACTAATTTTACCAGAAATATTATACCTAACATTTCTCTGCGACTCGAAAGAGTAGGAAGATTAATAAGTTTTAAACGACTAGTGTAAGGGGGAAGATTGTATGGCGAATCCCATCGAAGATTTCTCAAAGCAAAAAGTAAGAATTGTTTTTGTATTGACTCTAGTTGGTCTGAATGGACCTGATAACGAGGATTCCAAACTATGGAACCATACTCCAGTATTGGTCTTACTAATGAAGTAAAAAGTGTTTTAGTTATATACGGGTCGCGGAATTCCTTTGACCAACGCTTTACAAAAGCCAGTACACCCCTTGCTTTATTAACTGTGGAACTAATATGAAAATTAAAATTGAGTTTACAATCCATACCAACACCCAGGTCAACAAAACTGTTTACATGTTCTAGGACGTAGTTATTTATTTTGTAGGAGGCCGGCTGAATGGTTCGTCGAGAAAAGCACATAAATTTACATTTGTTAAGGTTAAGCGGCATATAATTAATGCTGCACCAATTGACTATGCTGTCCAAATCTTGCTGTAGCAAGGATCTTTCTTCAGCCGAGGCATAAGTCTTAAAAAGTTTAACATCATCCGCGTACATCAATATTTTAGAATACTTTACTACTGTAGAAATGTCGTTTATGAATAGCAGGAACAGAATCGGTCCGAGGTGGCTGCCCTGAGGAACTCCCGAGGAAACATCGATGGTCCCAGAATGAAAATTTTTAAAAACTACCTTTTGCGTCCTACCGGAGAGATAAGAAGACATCCAACAGAGGATACCAGGTTGAAAACCAAGCAGATCTAGTTTACGGATGAGTAAAGAGTGACATACTTTGTCAAATGCTTTACTAAAATCGGTATATATAACATCAGTATCAATGCATTCCCTAAACCCATTTGAAACATGGGTGGTAAATTCAAGTAAATTTGTAATGGTTGATTTGCCCTTACAGAAGCCATGTTGGCAATTTGCTATTATTGAGGAAATCGGATAAGTCATTTGATTGGTAACAATAGCTTCAAACATCTTCGGGATAGAAGAGAGTTTAGCTATACCACGATAGTTTTCAATAGAAGACCTGCTTCCAGATTTATGAAGGGGGATTATGTAAGGCTGTTTCCATATTGACGGAAAAACTCCTTGCTGGAGGGACAAATTAAACAAGTTCGATAATGGCAGGTACAGGTGCTTTGCACATTTTTTTAGGAAACATGTCGGGATAATATCAGGGCCGTACTTGAATGATTCTTTTAAAGATATTAAATAATGAAAAACATCATCTGATGATATGACTGGAATATTAATAGAGTTATTGGGGCTCAGCTTGTATGGATAGGAAATACAGTTATATTTAAATTGAGTGGTGTAGTTAGATTTAAAGAACTGGGCAAATAGATTGGCAATAATCTCGTTATCACATGACACAGTATTTTGATATTTCATTGCGGAAGGGAATGCATTTACCCTGCGCTTAGAATTAACGAAACCATAGAAAGCTTTCGGGTCGTGGATAATGTTCATTTTCATTTTATTCAAGTATTTTTCATAACAGTTTTTATTTAATTCTAGATATTTATGTCGCAAGACTGAATAATTAAGATAATCCACATGACGACCAGTACTTTTGTATATTTTAAAAGAACGCGATTTTTTATTTTTTAAAGTTCTCAAGTCTTTAGTGAACCATTAAGGGGCTGATTCATCACGAATACAAGAACCTTTAGGTACATGTTTAAGAAATAAGTTGTATAAGTTGTTGAAGTCCAAAACATTACGATCAATATCGCCATTGTAGTAAGGCCAAGTTATTTTAGATAAGTCACAGTTTAATTTTTTAAAATTAGCTTTTCTAAAATCGAAGCTGTCATTAGAATTAAAAGCTTTCGATCCAGAAACCCGCTCTCTCTCATACAGCTTATTTAAAAAAGAATACAGGAATGCATTTGGCTTTAAATTTTTTAATTCTAATATTTTGTTGGGATCGTTTGGGTATGGAAGCAACAAGGTTTTTACAATAATCTGGAGAACTGCCATGCCATTCTTCTTTCAGTGCTTTTTTGATTTTGGAAATGTTGAAAATTTGTCTCGATCTAATTTTTCTGTCTAGATGAACCCAAACATGTTCGATGACATAAAAATCTGTGGACTGAACATGTGTTTGCAGTACTTTAGGGCAATTATATTGGGTCCACATGCGGACATTATTTGCAGTATGCTTAGGATCATTGTCTGCATACAGCTTAAATGTGTGAGAAATTCCCATCTTTCTCCTCCTTAAGTATACTTAAATACTTCCATTAATCCAAGCAACCATCTATAAACGCCAGATTTCCCATTCCATGGGACGACATGCACCCCCATACCATTAGTGATCCTCCTCCGTATTTCACTGTCGGCTGTAAATTTTTGGGATCCATTTCTGTATTGGGTTTTCTCCATATATTTACCTTACCATCAGTAGTAAATATATTAAATTTTGATTGATCAGTGAAAATTACATCATTCCAGTTCTCTGCGGGTTTTTTAAGGTATTCTTCCATGATAATTATTTTTTCGAAGAACTCTTCTTATTATTATTATTATTATATTATTTCTCAATATCCATCGCTCATCACTAGCAGTTAACTTTTTATTTGTGGAAACTATAGTTTTATTCGCAACTCACTTATCTTTTTTATATCTCGCAATGATGTTTTGGACCGTACTTCGAATCCGATTCAGAATTTTTACGATTTCATAAAGATTTGCCTTCTTTATACTGGTTGATTGCAATTTCACGCACTTCGATGGATGTTTGCACACAATGAGAACATAAACATTAAACTAATACTAAAATAATACTCTAAACAACTACAAATCAAACCACTTCACCAATTTTTATGAGGCGAAATTTCTTGTGATCACCCGAATTCAAACAAAGAAGCTGCTGTACGATTTTCAGTGACGCCTACTTAAGCGTGCTTTATGCAATGTTGTCAATTTTACACACAAAAAAGAAAATACTTTTGGAACGATTGCTATCGTATTTTACAATCATCATTTCGGTGTAACATAAAAGATGCTAATAATTTTCGTAACTGTATAAAGAAAGAAAGAGTTTAGAAATATAATCCTGATCTCTGCAGTACGATTTTTAGTGACATTTACTTAATGTACTAAGTATTACAACAGCAACAGTTATGCCAAACGAATTACGAATGGGTCGTGTAAACGGGGTGATTCGCCATTCGTAATTCAAATAGCTAAACATGTGATTTACTTGAAGTGGAAACCTTGTTTTAAAAATCAAAAATTAACAGTTCTTAACGGGCGTTCTTCACCTGCTTCCAATTGTCGCTTGATTTCTGATTCTTGTCGTCGCAAGCGAGACATTTTGAAAGCATACTTTTTCATTTGCAAAATGTCGTAGAGCAAGGTTCGTGTCCAGCGTGCTATTCAAACTCCAAACCCACTATATTGTCGGTATAAATTAATTAATTGAAAAAGATCAGTAACGCGACACTCGATTTTATCATTTTATCTTATCAAAAGGCTTTTTTTGTGCTAGAAGAGCCTATGATAAACGATGTTTCCACAACAAAAGATGCTACGAAATGCGAAAAATGGCTGTCAAACTACAAAAATTACAGTTGAGCGCTCGCTTACCGATTGGTTTGCGAGACGAAGCATACTTTCTACTTTTGGCGGTCTTCACGTGCGACATCTCGCTTGCTTCCAGAAACGAGAATTGAAAGCAAGTGAAGACCGCAAGTATATTTATAAATTTACGGTATGCTTGATTTCCATTTATCAGGTAGCTTTTAAGTGCCTTAAGTTAAGTATACGTATTGAGCAAGGATGCATTGTAACGTTAAAGTTCACGTTAATGAAGTGTTTAAAATGGTATTGGTTAAAACATTTAAAAATATTATTATTAAAGCAATTATTATAATAAATTTAATTTCGTTTTTAAACGAATCGAAATCTTTCCGTTAATGATTAAAGCGTTTATAAAGTTTGCTGGCAATGCCACAACAAGCGGTCATAGGGCTTATTAAATCACCTATTCTCCAAGGCCGCTGCTACAATTACACAGCAACGTTATTGTCTCACGGGAAAAAGGCTTTCTAAACTGCTTTTTTTTTAATTCGTTACAGTTTTTAACCAAGAATCATTGTCTTAAATACTTAAGTTCTTAAGCCAACACCATTGGTTTTTACAATGCAATGAATAAAGTGTTAAATATTAAAGGTGGAATTCATTATTTTCAAAATAAAGCCTTTGGTGTTAAAATAATGTCTCTAAATTGTGACCTGGTGATGAGCAGGTCACAAAAAATCAAAATAAAAGCACAATAAAAAAATGTGGAAGCGAGGAAAAGTTTTAATCTCTAGCTCATTTTGAGACTTGAGATGATACCAAGTTACTGAATATGGGCATAAATTTACGAATGATATATAGAGCTGGAAAACTTTTGATACTCGAACTATCGATAGTTTTTGATGCTTTTAAAAACACCTCATTCACAATCGGTAGAAATATCGAATTCTATTACAATAGACGAGTTTTTGCTATTGACTTTTAATTTTTTTAACATATGTATGTATTTACTTGTTTCAAATTAATTTACTTATAATTTTTTTTATAAAAGTATAGCATTTTATTTAACTAAAATCATATATGGGTGTTTCCATGGTTATGCACGCTACAACGTTTAATTGCGTTTGAATGTTGTAAAAATAGAAATATAATGGGAAAGTCACATATTTTAGGATCGCTGCATTGTATGTGATGAGTTGGAAAATTGAGCAATGGGTACCCAAGTTCCAGTCGAATCAAAGTTGACTTACGCACGTGACAAAAATTGAAATTGCTTTCAGAGCCGTAAGAAAAAATGCGAAAGTAAGCGAATTGTAGGAGATTTTTATTTAGCAAATTTTTTTTTATAAAGGTTAATAATGGAGCTTCATAATTCATGCTTGCTTCTAAAACAACTGAGCATGGGTTGGCTAAGAAAAAAAATTGTTGATTACTCACGTGACATAACGTATGTACGTGACACTTTTTACCTTCATACATATTTTAGTAATTTTACATATATTTTCAGAAGTTTTTGACAAAAAAATTAAACTTTTATTCAAAAATTAAAAATTAAAAATAGAAATAAGTATACTACAAAATTAATCTAACTTAATTTTTTCCTTAAGTGAGTATCCTGTTCGAGCAACATTTATATATTCGTTATCTTGGTAGGATAAGCAATGCATTTTGTGTATTCCTGGAATGCTGCGGACAATTTCCCATTTTTCATTTAATGGTCCAGAAAAATCTTCAATCTCTTTTGATGAGATATATAACAGACGAACTTCTTCGATGATTTTGCCAGCGCATTCATAAAATGCAAAGGCATTCGGTAAAATAATATGATTTGCCTTAACCGCTTGCCAAACTTTCCGCTTCACCACCGCGCCGATTCCATCGACTGCGCCTTTGCCATGCGAAGTCGCAAAGAAATTCCACTCTAAAGGCTTGAAGCCAAATTCGCTATTCCTGATTGCTCTACACTTTTGTTGTCGAACGCAATCTCTATTTCTTTTTTCTTTCAATATTTATACCCGAGCACTTGTGTACAAGGGTATTATAACTTTGTTCATATAACGGTTGCTTGTAACAGCATAACGGGATCAAGATAGATATAGACATATATATACCAAAATGATCAGAACGAAAATATAAGTCGATTTAGCGATGTCTGTCTGTCCGTCCGTCCGTGCAGACGATAACTTTAGTAAAAATTGAGATATCTCAATGAAACTTGGTAGGTAGATTGTCTTTTACCTACAGCAGGTTGGTTTTGAAAATGGGCAAAATCGGACAGTAACCACGCCCACCTCCCATATAACGGCAATTGTCGAAAATGCAAAAATTGCTATATTTCAGTAGTTATGGAAACCTATTTGCTCAAATTTGGTATGTATTGTTGTATTCGAATTCCGACTGTATTAAAATTTTCTACAGGGGGCGTGGCACCGCCCACTTACGAGTTCATATGTATATCTCTGGAACCACCCACCCGATTTTGTTCAAATTTGGTGCAAGTATTACACTATGCCTATTTAAGCGATATTTGGAAAATTATCAAAATCTGACCATAACCACGCCCACTTCCCATATAACGGCAATTGTCGAAAATGCAAAAATTGCTATATTTCAGTAGCTATTGAAGCTAATTTGCTCAAATTTTGTATATGCTGTTGTATTCGAGCAGGTAATCCGACTGAATCAAAATTTTTTATGAGTTCATATGTATGTATATCTCTGGAACCACCCACCCGATTTCGTTCAAATTTGGTATACGTATTACACTATGCCTATTTAAGCGATATTTATCTGACCATAACCACGCCCACCTGTCATATAACGGTAATTTTCGAAAATACTAAAATTCGTACATTTCAATAAATGTTGAATAGAAATATCTTGAGTATGTGGTGTTGTATTGCAGCCAGAAATCAGACTATATGAGATCATATGTATATGTATGTCTGGAACTACGTTATCGATTTCGTCTAAACGTGGCACACATGTTAGATTGCACCTAGTTAATTTAAAAATTTAGCTGAAAGCGTGCGCCGGGTATATAAAGTTCGATCGAACTTAGCCACTTCTTTACTTGTTTTGAATTATTTTTGGTCTCACATGCCTTTCTCTTGCGATATTCACGCATTCTGCTTCAGCTTATTTTTCTTTATGTTCTTTAAGCTTATTTTCATCTTGCTTAAGCCTCTCCCTCCACCGATTTTGATTTATAGCATTACATGACATCTAATTTGTATTGTAAAAGTAAAATAATATTTATCAAATGGACTTTAATTAAGAGCATTAAATTTTTCGTACTTACCATTACGCACGTGACAAAGTTCAAAAGTTAAAAAAAATTTATTTTTGTAGAACGCTATTTATATTAATAAATTATTTTAGCAAACAATAAACTTGCTTTACAAACTAAATAAAAATACATTTAAACTGATAATGCGCTAATAATGACACTTTGTGGTTCTATTGCATTACGTACGTGACATACGAATGTTGCCGAAATAGAACTGAAAAAATACCGTTATTGATGTACAGTTTGATTTTTTCTCTCATTTATGTATATATTTATTTGTAGTTGTATCAATTACTTATATACCAAATTGCGATATTACATATCTATTTATTTCGTCAGCAGCAATTAAAAGTAATACATTCTACAGCTTTATTAAAAGAATCATAAGTTTTGCATAAAATTTTTTTTATTTTAAAATCATAAGTTTTGCATACAATTTTTTTTATTTTAAAATTATAATAAGCTGAAAATGTTTTTACATAGTAAAATATCAACAGTTTTCTTCTATTTTCTGTGTCTAAAAAAATTCTGCGAGCGTTTTGATTTTTTAAGTCACGGTGGACCATTTCATGGAAACCCCCAAATATCTAAAATTTTTTACAAAGTTAAAAACAGAAAAAACTTAATTAGAATTTCCTTTTTATAACCCATTTAATTTAGGCCCAAAAAGAAGGTTTCAAGTACCGATAAAATACTGTTATTTTTTTCAATAAAAGGAAAGTTCGCCATTTATTTTAAATCAACTTACTTTTAAAGCACGTCTTTACTTATGTTTAGCGATACATACATGTAGAATAGTTTAACTATACCAGATATTGTTATTGTTGCATTTATTCAATTAAGTATTTATTAAATTAAGTATTTTAGAGATATTTGAATATAAAAGAAAATATATAAAAATGAAACTGAATTGTGGACGACTTCTACTTTAACGAACGGCTTCTGATCAACGACTGACTCGTCCTCTCTTCGCAGCCGAGTATGCCACCGGCATGCTGCATTGAGACAAGTTCACCATCTTACATTCGGCCCCCTTGACCTTCGTCATCTGTCCCAGATGACAAGAGCTCTTCGCCACAACTTCCTGTTGTCGCAACTACTCATAGTAGCGCTCGGACCTTCGACGCGTGATGCTTTCTTTACCTCGTAGCGGCCATTCGCTTTGACCTTCGTGACTTCGTACGGACCCAAAAACTTGCTGGCTAGTTTATGACCGGCGACAAACTGCGTTCTCTTTATGGCGACGAGGTCGCCTATATTATAAATGTGTTCCCCTCGCCTTTTCTTGTCAAAATTACGCTTGTAGACCTTCTGCGTTTGCATTATATTGCGCTTTGCTTCTTCACGCAACGTCTGACAATTTTCGTTGTATCGTGTAACAATATCGTCTTCAATTAGTTCCAGTAGACGATCCTCTGCTTGACTTAACATCTTTGTGCCAAACAGGATTTCGAATGGCGACAACTTCGTAGATGCGTGCACGTCCGCATTAATTGCTTTCTGAACCTGCGGCACAAACTTGTACCACAAAGTTGGTTCATCTGCTGACAGCTTCGCGATTACCACCAAAATTGGGCGATTCACGCGTTAAATCTGGCCGTTGCCTCTGGCCACCCCCGTTGTTGACCAGACCTGTTCGACTTTATGCTCGTTGAGGAAATCTACCAGTCCTTTTGCCGTAAAAGCAGTACCTCGGTCGCTTACAATTCGCTTTGGAAATTCAAATATGTTGGACCACTCGTTCAACTTCTTCATGTCCAGTAGATTTTGTTGGGAACAACCACACAAATTTGGTGAACCCGTCAACCATTGCCAATATATACTTGTAACGCTTTATTGTTGCATCCATTGGCCCCAAGTGGTCAATGTGCAACGTGTGCAGCGGCGTGTCACCCTTATCGATGCAATACAAGTAGCCCTCTTGTTTGCCCAACTTTTTGTTATGAACAATACATTTAATACAATTAGCGATGAATTTACCTACTTTGTTTTCCAAATGTGGAACCCAGTACTGCTGCTGTACCGAATGCATAGTCTTGGCTACTGAGAAATGCCCTAAATCGTCCGCTTCCTTTATAATCTCTCGTTCCATCAGTTTCGGAACCACCAGCAACTCATTACCCTCAACTGACTTAAACAACATGCCGCCTTTCAACATGTAATTTTCATACGGACGCTCTTTGAGTTCTTCAATAATCGTCTTTATGTGCTCATCCTTCTGCTATGCTTTCTTCAATCGCGTTGATACTTCTGTTGTGGCTACTAATACCGACTTAAACCGATACGTAACCAACTTAAACCGGACCCCGAGCAGGTAGTGGCGAAATTTCTTGAGTGCCAAATACGCAGCTTTAACCTCCAGAATGTAGCCTATGTTTTTTAGATTCTCCTTCTGATGTCTTCTTACTCCAAAAATACACGGGATGGAGCCTGCCGTCAAACTCCTGAAGCAACACAGCACCAAAGCCTTCCTTCGATGCATCGGTGTGCAGCTCAGTCCTCGCTCCTCTCTCGTATATACGCAACACCTGTTCACTTGTTAGATGCGCTTTCAGCTTATTTACTGCATCTAATTCTGCTGGACTCATGTGAAATTCCATGTCTTTTTTCAATCGGTTTGTTAACGGTGCGCTACCTGCGCATACCGCGGAATAAATTTCCTGAAAAATCCCGTAAGACCCAAGAATGCTTGCACTGCTTTTACATTTGCCGGAGTAGGAAAATGACTGACAGCTACTGTCTTCTCTTTGCCAGGCCAGACTTTGTTGTTTTCGATGACATGCCCAAGAAAATGTATTCACGACTGAAGAAAACTACACTTCTTCCATTTGACTTTGAGTCCATACTGCGCAGCTTTTCTTATAACCTTCTCTGTCTTCTGCATGCACTCTTCAGACGTTGTGACGAAAACGACGATATCGTCCATATATAACTGCATAACATTATCGTTTATTAGCTCCTGGTATATGTGGTTGACAAATCTAATAAACGCGGCTGGAGAGTTCCCGAATGGCGCCTTATTAAATTCGAACAAACCATCTCTATTGACGAAAGCTGTATACGCCCTACTTTCTTCCTCCAATGGGACATGAAAAAACCCGTTCTCCAGGTCAATTATTGTAAATACCTTGGTCCCTTGAAGCTTCTCCAACACATCTTCGATCAAAGGCACCGGAAAACAATCATCCAACACCATACTATTAACACGTTGGCTGCCAAAGCCTTTTTAGAATTTTTATCGTTCAGTAGCAATGTAATTTAACAATTTTGGTCACCTGAGGCCAACAACTTATTTTTGTTCTTTTTTGTTTCTTATGCCTAAAAATAAGTTTTGAGTACTCGCGACTTTATTTTGGTCCCTAATTTTGCAGTTATAACGGTTTTTTTGTGTCGCACATTTTCGTGCGACATGGCCTGGGAGAACATAAAACATGTTGTGGGGCCACGTCGCACGAAAATGTGCAACAGTAATTTTTTGTAGTTTTTGCGTTGTATTTGACTTTTTTGTTTTATTTTATGCATTTTTTCTATCTTAGAATAGTTTATAGAATGACGCGATAAATTTACATTTTAGTTGCATTATTTTTGCACTGATCTCCATTAACAAATTGAATTTTTAATTTTAAGTTTATTGTTTTTCTACTGATCTCCAAAATGAATTTCTAATATTAAGTTTATTGTTTTTCTACTGATCTTCATTTGAATTTACATACATATATATATTTATATTTTTTTTGCTTATAAATCAATTGATTTTTAAAAGAACGAATAAAAAGACAAACTAAAATATCCAATTTTTTTATTACCCAAAAAAATACCATTAAAAATACACAGCGGCCATGGGAAATACACCAAAATGTTCACCGCTGGCCAGAGAATCCAAATTCCATGTAAAATTCCATATTAAAATGTACAAAAATGTGCGACGTGGTCTAAGGGTAACATTTAAGTGTCGCACGAAAATGTGCGACTTGGCCTCAGGGTAACATTTAGGTGTCGCACAAAATGTGCGACGTGGCCTCAGCGTAACATTTAGGTGACCACAACTCGACTTGCTACGTTTGAAGTGGATTTGCGTACAACCCCTTGGCTGATCCACTCGTCTACCTGGTTCTTAACCGCTACGGCTTCATCTGCTGAAAGTTCGCGACTGGCGAAAAGGTTTGACTATACCATCGGGTATAATCTTTATGGGACACTGCTCTGTCGCTTCCTCTTCTGAATGATAACTTGCGTTTATAATATTTTCAATTCTTTTACGAAATTGTGGCGGAGCTGTTATGTTTGGAGCCTCGAAAATATTATATACATCTGCGGCGTAGTCATCCAAAACGGTTTGTTTACCCTCTAAACTTTCGAATTTGTAGCGATCTGCATCCGCAATTAGTCGAAATTTATTGATGAAGTCATATCCCAGAATAACATCGCACCCCATTTTACTGTCTGGTATTACTACAAATTGCTGCTGGGTATGCAGCGCATCGACCACCACGTTTGCTGCAAACATACCAACCGGCTTTGTTGTTGTGTTACCTAATCCACGTAATACAGATGTACTTTGATTTATGGTAATTTTATCGAGTGGTCTTGCAACACTTTCTTTAACAAGCGTGACGTCGGACCCTGTGTCGACTAAGCCCTTTACAATCTTATCGTTTACCAAAATTTGCTTAATGCGACTGCGATCAATTACATTTTCGTTGCCTTTAAAGCATTTAGTGTCAGCTTTGCAATCTTTACGTTTGTGGTCTTTTGAACGACAATTAAAACAATATTCTTTTCTCTTACTTTGAACGACCTGCTCTTTATTAAACGTATTTTGTTTTCGTGGACTACCATCTCTTTTCTCGTTAATGTGTAAACGCTCATACACAGACAACTCTTCTCTTAACTCTGCATACGTTTTGCTGCGATACATAGTATATTTGTATTCACTCTTTATGTTAAGCCCGTCAACAATATAGCGCAATACTGCTGCTTCTTCAACGCTGCCAATGCTTGCAAGCTTTTTCATCTCTAACATGTACTCATGAAAAGTTTCGTTCTGCTTCTTCTTCCGTTCGCGCAACTGCTGATGAACTTCTGCGCTATTCCAATTGGAGCTAAACTCTTCAATCAGAGCATGCTTCAAACCAACGTAATTGCAAACATTCTCTGCTTCTAAAAACAATTTCGCTGCGCCGCATTTTTCCCCCCGCTTGCACATAACTTTGTTTCTCTGTTAAACCGTATGCGTCAGCATTTGCTTCGAATATTTGAAACCACTTAACAATAGGAACAGAGCGGGCATCTCATTCGCCGATCACCTTCTCAAAATTGTCCGTTGATATTTTTACTCTATTATCTCTCTTTTCGTCAACTTGAATCTTCAGCGTGAGCAGCTGCAGCAACTGCTGAATTTTCACTTCCATTCCGTTACTACTGGCGTCGCTTCCAACGTTTACTAACTCACCCTTCGTAGACATTGCTGCTACTAGTTCGATTTCATTCTCACTTTGTTCCTGCTCTGGATTTCGTTCTTCTCTTTTTGATGGTGTACGTTTTGTTTTTCTCATCATTCCAACGGCGACTGCTCTGCTGCTAATAACTGCAAAAAAAAAAACCAAACCACCACCAACGACTGCGAAACTTCGACAACTGCAACGATGACTGCCAACTTTAACGACGTATAACTGCTACACTGCCAACTGCTACTGACGACTGCGCATTTGTCGACAACTGCGACGATGAATGCCAACTTTAACGACGTATAACTGCTATACTGCCAACTGCGCATTTGCCGACAACTGCGACGATGAATGCCAACTCCAACGACGTATAACTGCTACTGACGACTGCAACTTACAAAATCGGCTGTACGCGCTCTCACCGAACGTTCGTAGAATGTCCCTCACAACGCTTTTGCAGAAGTTTTCAACTCGATCGCGACAGCACACAAACAACCGCTCTCTACATGCAAAAATAAACCGTGGCGACTGCGAAACTGTGCCACTCGCGACGCCTTTAGAATTCTGTCTTTTTCACACTTTTAAAACGGGTACAACCGGTTGAGCCCCCAAATGTAGAATAGTTTAACTATACCAGATATTGTTATTGTTGCATTTATTCAATTAAGTATTTATTAAATTAAGTATTTTAGAGATATTTGAATATAAAAGAAAATATATAAAAATGAAACTGTATTGTGAACGACTTCTACTTTAACGAACGGCTTATGATCAGCGACTGATTCGTCGTCTCTTCGCAGCCGAGCATGCCAACGGCATGCTGCATTGAGACAAGTTCACGATCTTACATACATATATGCAATTAAAGGTTAAAATGCAGCTCTAAAAATAAATCACAAGAAATATTTTTCATTATTTCTGTTGCTTGAAAAAGTATTTTGCCGTTGTAAATTTTTTTTAAAAAATAAAAAAAATTTTCGACAGAGCTTCAAACGGATTTAAGAAATTTTTATAGAAGAAAATTTCTTTTTCATTTTTTGAGTGCCTTTATAAGAATTTATCGATTTTTTTAAGAACTGAATTTTTTAAGCTTAAGGTACCCCCTTACAAATGTGGTTCAAAAAATCGATTTATTTTGCATTTTATATTCTATAAGATTGCGGCACATACATATGTATGTACATATTAATTCATAGCCGGATCGGTTTATTTTAAAGTTTACCGGGTAAAAGCGCCCCGTGCGCTTTTTTAAGGTACCCCCTTTCATTATTATTTTCATTATTTCTGTTGCTTGAAAAAGTATTTTGCCGTTGTAAATTTTTTTTTAAAAATAAAAAAAATTTTCGACAGAGCTTCAAATTGATTTAAGAAATTTTTATAGAAGAAAATTTCTTTTCCATTTTTTGATTGCCTTTATAAGAATTTCTCGATTTTTTTAAGAACTGAATTTTTTAAGCTTAAGGTACCCCCTTACAAATGTGGCTCAAAAAATCGATTGTTTTTCGCATTTTATATTCTATAAGATTGCGGCACATACATATTAATTGATAGCCGGATCGGTTTATATTAAAGTTTATCGGGTAAAAGCGCCCCGTGCGAGGAAACGATAAGTATGGTATATATTTTAATTAAGAATTTAGATTTGGTAAGATCCATTTTATTGACTTCCTTCAATGTGCGTATATTCTGTAAGCACCGCTTGATTTGCATTATTGGCTTTTTTATTTTTTTTAATAACATTTTGTAAGCAAGTGCGCCAGGACGATTTGTTGACTTGACGTAGCGTATACGAGTATGCTGTAATCGAGAAATCTCGCGCGTCGAACGTAATATTTAGTGGGCTTGTTTGGCGGGGAAGAAATTTTCAACGTAGGATCGAGAAGCGAGTAAAATTTATCGAAATCTTTGCCCTACTAGATAGGAATGTTAGAAAAACGAACCGCTATCGTATGACACGAGCTTTTTTTTCAATCTTGCATTTTTTCAAATCTTAAAGCATCTTACACAATCGGAAAAACAAGAAAAGAAATGCTAAACCTGGAAATCACACAAACAAACATAAACATAAAAACAACGAAAGATTACATATTTCACGCACAACAACAACTTAAACACAGCATAAGTGAGTCAGAGCTAAACTCTTTTATATGCAAGCAAAACTGCATAAGCCAGGAAGAGCGCGAATCAATACAGACTGTCGTCACTGGACGAATAGTAGTCGGAGTTGGAATAGAAAGTGTGCCGGTCGTGTGTGTGCCAGAGTTGAATAAAAGATAAGTATAAGGGTTTTTTATGACTGCGGTCTTTTTCCCTTTAAAAAAGGATATGTGTTTCTTTTAACTTTGGAATTGTGATGCCTGATGATTGCTTGTTTTGTAAATCATATACATAAAGGCTTATATTTACTTGCTAGATCGCCGTTTGGTGAACACATTGGTCAGTGTCGAGCCAGATTCGGTGCCTTTGGTTTTTTCACTTCAAAATGGAGGCGAAAAATGAGAGCGGTGACAGCAAAATGCATGGCCAACTGTTGTTAGGCTGGATAAATTGCATTTTTTTTTAAATTAAAATAAGGACAACTATCAAGTAAGTTAATACAGTCCACTTATAGCGAAGTGCAGTGTGCGGGGTGCAAGGAAATATGTGTATGTGAAATGTATGTATGTATGTATGTATACATGCATATCAGTAGTAGCAGAAGGTGCTAGAGTGAAAATATTTAGTTAATTAAAGTACCGAAAATATAATGGCAAATAAGTTGCAAATCTAATAATTGGCTGAGTGTGCATATTGGAGCATGATTTAGAATTTTTGGAAGCGAAAAAGTTGTTAATGTTCTTGCTAGTTCTGGAAATGTCCATTGCGCAGCGGTGGTTGTTTTTGGCAACGGCGTTTTGGAGTTGTGTGCTTGTGTGAGATGTTGAGAGTAGTTTGGGGTATACACCAGAGAACTGCAACGAGTGCAGAAATTGTGTGTATACTCGCGCATGTAGCCGTATTTTGCATGCTTTGTTGTTTTCGTGTACAAACCGTCGCTTGTCTGTTTGCTCATAGATCAATACGATCATGACGATGCATACATGCTCGCTACATTGTCCGTCGGACAAATTTGCGTCAGCATACAAAGTTGCATGTATGTACCACACTCGCCGGCGACAAACGCTCGCGACAATCGAGTGTTGTTTGCGAGCCACTCGGGTTACCCGTAACAATATTTTTCTTTGCAAGCAGTAGTTGATTAGCGATAAACAACTTCAAACTTGCATTCATTGTTTGGTATTTGGCATTTTTATGACCTAAGTCTACATATTGTAAGAGAGTTTTTGAAATGTGATTTTTGTTCCTATAACTTTAATTTTCTATCTAGCAGATTAAGAACTTTGAAATTAAATTAAGTCTTATGAAATGTTTATTTTTATTTTAAATTTAACTCCTACTATATAAACATTTTTTAAATACTAACCCTACATGTTGGATCTCATGAAATGTTTTTGTTAAATAAATGTATACAATACATATTAATTAAAATTAACTAAGTCGTTGGTTTTATCTGTAAATAATAGGATAAATTTTGCCTTAACATTGCCCTCTGCGCACGTACACACAAGAGCGGGGCAATGAAGTGCAACATTTTTTGTAGAAAAGAAATCGCCATTAGTAGATGCCCGAGTGCACTCAAGTGTGTACATGCGCAAGTTTGCGCCTTCACATGCACGGCCAATCATGTGAACTACCACACTCGAAAATGTAATGATATATCCCGCACATGTCAGCCTTATGTTTATGAGTGAGCATGAATGAACGCACAGCAGCAGACGGCTGTGCTTGCTTGTATCAAATTTTAGGGATGATGAATATGCACACTCGAGCGCACTCAATGCCGTTCTCTGGTATACACAAAAAATGATGAGAAGATTTCGGGGTGCGAGAAAAACCTTGGCATGCAAAATAATCGCATGAGAGTTTATGTTATTGTAACAAGACGTTGGTGCCAGACATAAGTTATGTACATACATATGTATGTATGTACATATGTACATATGTATGTCAAGTGTGTGCTAGAAGATATTGGTGCCTGAAATAAGTAGGTTATGTACATACATATGTATGTCAATGAGTGTGCAAGAACATATTGGAGATAGACATAATTTATGTGCATATGTCAGTATGTTTGTATGTGAGCTAGAATATATTGGTGCGTGAGCATGTTGATCTTAGGTCAAAAGCGAAAAGAAAATCGCAGAGTGCCAGAAATCCTGCAGGTGGTGCTAGAATTCCAACAATAGCATGTTTGAGCAGGCGCTAGATATGAATGAGCATGGTTTTTGGGAGCTTGAATCTTTTCAAACATAGATGCTAGTTGGGAACAGAAATGTTGGGCAAGGCTGCAAGCAAGGTTTGGTTTAATCCATTGCGGTGCACATTAGAGCGGGCCAGAATATTAACTGTGTGCCAGTTAATATATATATATAATTTTGGCGCGTACACTATATAGCTCAGTGTTTGGCCGAGCTTCTCCTACCATTTGTGGTGTGCGTCTTTATATTATACCTCAAAATGGAGGGGCCTACAGTTTTGTGCCGACTCCGAACGGCAGATGTATTTAATGAGAAGCTTTTTCATGGCAGAAATACCCTCGGAGGTTTGCCATTGTCTGCCGAGGGGTGACCGCTATTAGAAAAAACCAGTTAATAAATATTATATTTATAGTGTGCATGTGATTACGAGTGCCAGAATGTAAAATAATTGTGTGCCAGTTAATAGTTGCTATATATGTATGTATGTATGTATATGGTGTGCATCTGTTCATGAGCGCCAGAATGTGTATTTATGGTGTTTATGTTTAAGCGAGCAAGAATTGTGTGCATGGGGGCAAGGGATACGAGGTTATCCATCCATGTTGATTATTTTGTTGTTTTTATTTTAGAATGGCAGAAAGTAAGAAGTTAAAGTCGTTGCGGCAACAATTAAACGGGCGCTAGATTTTGCAAACGCTGAAGATGTAGCTGAGCAGGTAACGGTGAGCCAGATGGAGGTGCGAATAAGGGTGCTAGAGTCTGCATGGCAGGCGTATAATACTAAATATGCAATTACGATTGCAGATGTGGTCACCGATGCGCTAGAAAAGTTTGATGAGGATAATTTGGCGCTAGTTGAGGGCTACTATTATGAAGTTTCTGCAATATTGAGGGAGAAGATAAATGCTAGGGTGCCAGTAGAGAAGCCGGTCTCAAATGATCAATGTATCAGTGTGCAGGTGCAGATACCGGTGCAAGTTAATAATATTAAAAATACGTGGGGCGAGTTTGATGGCACTCCCACCAAGTGGACGGGTTTCCGTGATCGGTTCAATGCTTCGATGCACGAGAATATGGAAATATATCCAGCATATAAATTTATGTATTTGACAAATTCATTGGTTGGGCGTGCAAAGCTTAGTTTTGGTCAATGGCAGTTTTCGGTTGGAAACTACGGTCAGGCAAGGGAGCGCTTGAATCAGATGCATGATCAGAGCTATCTGATTGGCCGGGACATTTGAGAAATTTCATAAGATTGCCAGAACTAAAGGCCCCGATCAGAGCGACTGATCTAAACCGAATGTCAAATGTTACACATGAGGTGCGGCGTCAATTGCAGGCGCAGGGATTGCCAGTAGAGCACTGGGATTTCTTCATAGTGCATATGTTGCATGAGCGGTTAGATAGTAAAACAGCCAGACAATGGGAGCTTGTGCGCGAGAGTGATACCCCGAAAGTTGACCAGATGATGGCCTTCTTGGATAAGCACGCTTTAGCGTTGGCGAATTCTGCGGGAAATCGCAGGCGTGTTGAGTCGGCAGTAGTCATGCCGGACAGGAGCAAACAGACGATTTCGATTGGTGCTAGAGGTGCCAGAAGTGCTAGAGGTCCAGATGAAGGTGCATCTACGTCAAAGGCAGCAGCATTGCGGTATGTGAAGTGTGCAATAAGAATCACATACTTTATCATTGCCCGGAATTTATGTCATTGACATTAAGGGCACGTAAGGAGTATGTTGTTCGGCGCAATCTTTGCCCGAATTGTTTTAAAAAAGGGTATGGTGCAGATGCCTGTTATCAAGAGGAGTGCTGGAAGTGCCCAGGCATACCCAAACATAACAGTGCACTTTGCCCGAGTCGTGAAGGGACAAGGCAGATAAACAATGTACAAGCCGGAAGCGAAGTCAGAAGCCAGAGCAAGCAGAAGAGGAAAATATATTGACGCCAGGGTGGTGCAAGAGACGGAGCTAGAAGAGAACAAGTGCGGCTCAACAGTGTGCGAGATGATAGTACGCAAGTGACTGCAGAGTGTATCCGTCTGATAGAGAGGAAGTTAAGGTCGCTAGATGATCGTGACGAATTGATAAAAAAAAATAAAACCAATGTGGCTAAAAAGCCAAAAATAGCGTGCGAGATTTATTATGTGAACGGTTGTGAGCAAGAGAATCAAGCAAATAATAATTCCTATATTCAACATTATATAATGAATTTTAATTCGGTGCGAGAACATGTTGAGGCTTTATTGCCGACAGCAATGATCAGGTTTCAGGTCAATGACCGGTTATATGGGCCAGTGCGTGCACTTTTAGATACGGGGGCGCAAGTTAATTTAATTACGTTTGCCTTTCAAAAGAAATATGGTATATTTACAGAGCATATTACGCAAAAGATGATTGGGATAGAAGGTGAGCCGTTAAAAGTGAGCAAGAAATCAAATCTGTTAGTTAGGCCTTGGTATTCCTCAACCAATCAGATGAGTGCAGAGTTTAACCTAAAGAGAGCCAGTGGTGCCCGTTATAACCTTCGTCAGGGACAAGAGTTACACCAATGCATAATTCATCAGATGTAATGCTTGCTGATCCAGAGTACTGGATGGCAAAAGAGGTGTACGTATTGCTGGGAGCAAATTTTGTAGCTAGAAGTATTATTGGAGTAATGAAAGAAGGCGCAGAAGGCACAGCGTTAGTAGAAACAATGCTGGGTGTTGTCGTTTTTCGTGAGCATGGTCAGCGGCGTAATGAACAGACAGGTGAGCTCATATCTATCATTGAGTGCAAAGACGACAGGGAGCTAGAGAAATTGTTAAGGAAATTTTGGGAGCTAGAACACATTAACGAACAACCAATGAGAACAGCAGAAGAGGAGTTAGTTGAAAATAGTTTCATGAGCACTTATTGTAGAGATAGTGAGGGCAGATTTGTGGTTACTATACCCTTAAAAAAAGAGATTGCTTTGCGTCTAGAGAAGAGACTAGAGGAAGACTCAGAATTGAGAGCACAGTATAGCGAATTTATGAGAGAATATGAGGAGCTGGGGCATATGAGACTTATTGAGGCGCAGGTAAAACCAGATCAGCTAAGACATTATATTCCACATCATTGTGTGGTGAAAAAATTTCGTGTGGTACATCACAAATGATGTTCCGTCAAGTTAAGATTGCTAGACACCAATGGGATTTGCAACGTATTTTTTGGCGCAAGAACAGATACGAACCATTAAAGGAATATTGGTTAACCGTTGTTACATATGGGATGACGTCTTCAGCATACAATGCTGTAAGAGCGGTAATCCAGTGTGCTACAGACGTGCTAGAAGAATATCCAGAAGCTGCGGGTGCGATTGTGAATGATAAGTATATGGATGATTGCGTAACAGGTACTGAGAATGAGCGAGTGGCCATTAAATTGGCAAAGCAGATGGAGCATATCCTGGGTGTTGCAGGCTTCAAGCTTTGCAAATGGAGATCAAACAATAAAGCATTGATGAAGGCAATGAATTCGATTGACAAGGAGGCTGTTGTACAATTTGATAGCAAAACAAAGGTGCTAGGATTAGTGTTGCTGGTAACGGAAGATAGGTATACATTTATTATGAAGACACCAACCATACCAGAAGTGGTAACTAAGCGTGCAGTGGTGAGCCATGTGGCGCAATTATTCGACCCAAACGGGTATATATCGCCAGTAACCATAATCGGCAAAATACTGATACAGGACTTATGGCGCCTCAAGATATTATGGGATTGCCGTTGGTGCTAGAAAACAAGTTTAGAAATTATTGGTATGGAATAAAGGGTCTTGAAATATTCAGGATTTCTAGACGGATTGGTGCAAGTACTAAAGAGAAAGTTGAGGTGCATGGTTTCGCAGAGGCATCAGAGGCTGCTTATGGAGCAGTGATATATATTAGAACGGAGCATGTAAATTGTGCAAGTACATGTAGATTGTTAGTGTCAAAGACACGGGTGGCGCCTGTTAAGAGAATAACAATTCCACGATTTGAATTATCGGCTTGTGAGTTATTGACAAAGCTTATAATGGAAGTTAAGAGAACAGTGGAATGGAGCGATGTCAGTTATACGTTGTGAACAGATTCGATTGTGGTGCTGTATTGGTTGGAGAAGTCCAAGAGATTTAAAAACTTTTGTTGCAAATAGAGTTTCAACAATACAAGAATACACTGGTGCTAGAAATTGGAAGCATGTTGGTACGACAGATAATCCAGCGGACTTATTGAGTCGAGGGATGAGTGAAGATGAGCTAGTGAATAACCGGTTGTGATTAGAAGGTCCACAATGGCTTGCTAAGCCAAAGGAGCAGTGGCCGGTAGACAAGTTTGAACAAGCTAAGATGAAAAGCTCAAACGAGGTGCAAGCTGAAGTTAGGGTAAATATAGTGAGCGTTTACCAAGAAGAACTTTGCATTTTTGTGCCAAAAATGGGGGAAGCGGTGAGCTTGTTCCTCTTACACATTATGAGAGTAAGTTAGCGCGCATACTGAACATATTGGGATATGTAAAACGGTTTGTAGAAAACGTGAAAGCTAGAAGTTTAACAAGAGATAGAACGAGGAAGTCGAAAAGGGTGCGAAAAAAGAAAAATGAGGAATCAATTTTACTGATTCCAAAGAAAGAAGAGAAATTGTGGGACATAGAATATTTGTTGCGAAAATCGCAAGAGCAGCATTTTCGTAAGAGGCTAGCCATGATAGAAATGGAGCATCGAATCCCAGAACATAGCAAGATAGAATCGCTAAGACCGATCTTAGATAAAAATGGTTTAAGAAGAGTTGGAGGTCGCTTAGCAAATGCGGAGCAAGAATATGAAATGTTCGAGGCTAGCCCAATTGATAGCGGACTATGCGCATAGACAGACAAACATGGTGCGGTGCAAGTAATGACGCAGTTTATACGTCAAAAATATTGGATTCCGCGTTTAAGAGATGAGCTGAGAAAATTCTTACACAAATGTGTGGTGTGCGTGCGCTATAATAGTTTCTTTTCGAAAGGCTTTCTTGCACTCTGAGGTAGATTATGCAGGCCCACTTAATGTGCATATAAGGGTGCGAGACGATTATGTGGCGAAAAGCAAGTGTTGGATTGTGATTTTTGTGTGCCTGAAAACGCGTGCGATTCATATTGATATGGTGCTAGATTTGACGACCCAGTCATTCATTGCGTGCTATGACAGACTTATTGGAAGGCGTGGGCGGTGCGAAAAGATCTATAGCGATAGTGCTACAACCTTTGTCGGTGCTAGTAGAATGATAAGGGCAGCAATCGAATACTGGAGGGAGCGAGAGGTGCTAGAATATTTAAATATGAAGGGAATTGAATGGCATTTTATGGTGCCTGCCGCTCCGCATCAAGGAGGGATTTATGAAGCAGCTGTAAAGTATATGAAGTTTCATTTGACTAGAATAGTGGGCCAGAAAACGCTGGCACAAGATCAGCTTGCGACATTGTTGATTGAGATTGAGGCAATCCTCAATTCGCGACCATTGTACCCGCTATCTGATGATCCAGATGATGTGCAAACATTGACACCAGGTCACTTCCTTATAGGAGAGCCGTTGGTGCTACCTCCTTCATTTGTGTTAGAAAAGCAGTCTGGTGCTAGGGGACTTAGACTTTGGGAGCAACGCCAAACTATGCTGCGGCATTTTTGGGCAAGATGGCAAGTTGATTATTTGAACAGTCTGCAAGAGAAAAAGAAATGGCGCAGAGAGCGAGAAAGTCTGAGAGTTGGCCAACTTGTGCTGATTAACGCGGAAAACTTTCCACCTGCACAGTGGGCCCTCGGTCGAGTGAGCGAGATAATTGTGAGCAAAGACAAGCTGGTGAGATCCGTAGTGGTGGAGACGCAGACGAGCCGATTAACCAAGCCAGTACAGAAGTTGTGCATACTGCCGATGGAACCGGACAATGTGGAGCAGAATTAGAAATTTAACAAGAGCTAAGATTATTGTATATGTGTTCAAGCGAATGGAAACCCAGAGGTTTTCGCACTGTTCCGTACAGGGACTGTCGTCACTGGTTCGTTAACAATACAAAATAGTTTTTCCCGAAGAAAGCTAATGGTTATTGTCAATGGGTAAAAAATTTGCATTACCCACAACAAGAACTAGTTTCAAACCGGTCCAAATTATAGCAGAAATGGAGCAATTGATCCAACTTATGGAAAACAACAAGGATAAGAAAATGACGAGATGTAAATTAAGCAACAGAATTAATCAATTCAGGAGAAACATAAAACACAATGCGGCAGAGATATTTATTTTAGAGACTTTTAATAGAACTAAAACTTTTCTTAAACAACATAAATATGAAATTATAGTTACGAACGCGGACAAAGGAAACAATACTGTGGTTTTGTACAAAGCGGACTACACGAACAAAATGGAAAAACTTCTGGATGACAAAAACACGTTTACAACCTTGAGGAGCTACCCAACAATTGCACTACAAAAGAAAACAACATCATAGTACAAGAATTGTATAAGAGCAAAATTATAGATTCCCGAAAAAAACAACAGCTAACTTCCGCTGCAGCGACGGCACCCAGACTCTACGGTTTACCAAAAATACACAAACCCAATAAAACTATTTTACTTGTAACGGAGGTTATTATGCCCAGACCTTTGGTATGCCTATGGGCAACCCACTCTCACCAACAATTGCCGACCTAGTAATGGATGAATTATTGGACAATACAATTATGCCCTAAAAGAAAAATTTAACATTGACATAAAATTCATGGTAAAGTACGTAGACGACATTTTGGCTATTATAAATAAAAAAAGACGCAAACATAATTCTTAACACGCTCAATGACTACCACCTAATCTTTTTTATTATTATAACCCAACGGAAACCCACTTTCCCGCCCAACCGGCACGAGGGGCTCAATCCGCATAACGTACGGATGTTTTTTAAATATACAAATCTTAGGTGCCGAGTCGTGACAGAAGAAAGTTTGTTAAGCGTCGAGATCCCAAGCTGCTCAGCTACAGAATAAGAATTCATCAGCCGAATACAAAGTTAGAGAAATGCAAAGTAAGAAAATTGGATCGTTAGCTGTTATTAAGAGAGGATAGAATAGTTCTTTTAATTATAAAAAGTGAGTCCGATACATCAAAGGTGCTGGAATGATTGTTAAAGTCTTGGCATAAACCCCGAAACGGTTCATTCAACTCAAAGTTAGTTCTGCATAGTTTCAAGAAAAGTGGTTTAAAGTTTCTCGTTGCACGGGAGGGTACATTAAAATTAATTTGCTCTAGAAGAAATGGACTTGAGATCCATCCATTGACTAATTTTACCAGAAATATTATACCTAACATTTCTCTGCGACTCGAAAGAGTAGGAAGATTAATAAGTTTTAAACGACTAGTGTAAGGGGGAAGATTGTATGGCGAATCCCATCGAAGATTTCTCAAAGCAAAAAGTAAGAATTGTTTTTGTATTGACTCTAGTTGGTCTGAATGGACCTGATAACGAGGATTCCAAACTATGGAACCATACTCCAGTATTGGTCTTACTAATGAAGTAAAAAGTGTTTTAGTTATATACGGGTCGCGGAATTCCTTTGACCAACGCTTTACAAAAGCCAGTACACCCCTTGCTTTATTAACTGTGGAACTAATATGAAAATTAAAATTGAGTTTACAATCCATACCAACACCCAGGTCAACAAAACTGTTTACATGTTCTAGGACGTAGTTATTTATTTTGTAGGAGGCCGGCTGAATGGTTCGTCGAGAAAAGCACATGAATTTACATTTGTTAAGGTTAAGCGGCATATAATTAATGCTGCACCAATTGACTATGCTGTCCAAATCTTGCTGTAGCAAGGATCTTTCTTCAGCCGAGGCATAAGTCTTAAAAAGTTTAACATCATCCGCGTACATCAATATTTTAGAATACTTTACTACTGTAGAAATGTCGTTTATGAATAGCAGGAACAGAATCGGTCCGAGGTGGCTGCCCTGAGGAACTCCCGAGGGAACATCGATGATCCCAGAATGAAAATTTTTAAAAACTACCTTTTGCGTCCTACCGGAGAGATAAGAAGACATCCAACAGAGGATACCAGGTTGAAAACCAAGCAGATCTAGTTTACGGATGAGTAAAGAGTCATACTTTGTCAAATGCTTTACTAAAATCGGTATATATAACATCAGTATCAATGCATTCCCTAAACCCATTTGAAACATGGGTGGTAAATTCAAGTAAATTTGTAATGGTCGATTTGCCCTTACAGAAGCCATGTTGGCAATTTGCTATTATTGAGGAAATCGGATAAGTCATTTGCTTGGTAACAATAGCTTCAAACAACTTCGGGATAGAAGAGAGTTTAGCTATACCACGATAGTTTTCAATAGAAGACCTGCTTCCAGATTTATGAAGGGGGATTATGTAAGACTGTTTCCATATTGACGGAAAAACTCCTTGCTGGAGGGACAAATTAAACAAGTTCGATAATGGCAGGTATCTTCAATTCACTATGGAAGCAGAGACAAACGCCCGCATACCTTTTCTTGACGTTATCATTCATAGAGACAATGGCAACATTCTACTTGACTGTTATGCAAAACCCACCTCATCTGGGCGCCTAATCAATTATTTGTTTTCACAGCCACTTAAGTACAAGATCAACACAGCAAAAAATCTGATCAATAAAGTACTGACTATAAGTAACCAACAACTACCCGCAACACCTAATACACAGTTTAATAGAACAAAAAACAGAAAATTTAAAACAATAACAAATCCAAGCTCAAACAATGACAGCATCAAACGATACAATACGATATCACAGTGTAACATACATCCCAAAATTTCACCAAAAACAGGATCTCAACAAACACACCAACACAAGACTAGCATTCAAAGCAAACTGCACTCTATCCTCTAATTTCACACAAACAAAAACGCCAATAAATATCTACCAACAAAACAACGTGGTATACGAAATAACATGTAAAGGGGAATCAAACGAAAGCTGCAACAAAGTTTACATAGGGTCAACTAAGCGAGCGCTAGGAGTTCGTCTAGCAGAGCACAAAGCCGACATTAATAAAAAGAAAATCAACACAGCTTTAGCACAACACATACTAACCAGTGGTCACACAGCTGATATAGAGAATGCACAAATATTGGACAAGGAGAAGAGGGAAAAGACGAGATACACGATCGAAAGTTTACGAATATTACAAAAAAGGGAGAAAACAATAAACAAGAAGGAGGATACAGACGATATCGCGGCTGCTTATATGCTTTGTCTTTAAAATATAATAACATAAAAATTAATATGACGAAAGTACCACACAAGATGATATCAATGTTTTAGTTTTCTCAGTATATACAAAAAAAATTTTAATGTTTGTTATGTTCAATGTGTTTAATAATTGTATTTGATTTTATTTTATTTTTGTTGTGTTCAAATATTTAAGATCTGTGTCAAATGTCCTAAACTACATGTAAGTGACTAAATGTTTTTTTACTTGTATAGTTTACACACACACATATATATGTACATATATACATACTTATTTAACTCTTTTGTTCTTTGTTTGTTTTTATGTTTATATGGTTGAATAAAGAAATCACCCCTAAGGTAGTTAGCGAAACGTCGGGTAAAAAGTGGAAAAATTGGTTTTTCTTGCACATAATAAATTAGATCGAATAGCCTAAATTAACAATAACAACAAATACATTAAAGAACTCGATCAAATAAGCTCAAAAATAAATTTTTTTTTGTTTAGACGATAGCCAAGGGGATAAAAAAATAAACCACTTTTGGATTTTGTTTCAAATGAATTGCATGACCGGAATCCTGCCAACCGTTTCACCTTATATTTTTGAGGGGTGCATTCAAAGTCAAACAACATTGCACAAAAATATTAAAAAATTTATGTTTAAAGTTTAATTATAAACGATTCGAACCCAAAAAGTTCCATCCCATTGAGACAGAATCTCCCAAGTGTACCTGCATTTTTTCGATAGTCGAGCTTTTCTCGTACAATAAACGTTTTTTGGTTCTAAACAATAAATAAAAAATACAACTATGCCGATTTTTCGAAATTCGAAATATTTCGAGAGTTATTGTTATTAATATTTTTTTGCGCGATCTTGGACATTATTTATTTTCTTTTTACAGACCGAATCGATTTCGCTTATACATATGTAGTACGATTATTGGTGCAAATGTCATCCTTCATTTGCTATTACTAATTTTCACAAAAAAAAGTTGTGTAATACAAACAATTTTCTTAAACAAATTCAATTAAAGTCAACTTCTCGATCGCTATAAACAAATTTTTTCATAACCTATTATTTCTTATTTAATGAAGAACCATATGCAAAAAAGAAAAACATGAAACCTTTCACTTGGTAAAAAGCTTTCCGCAAGATGGGTGCCGCGTTTGCTGACATTCGACCACAAACGCAAACGCACACATGCGTAGTTTCCATGGCAAAAGTCCTTGAATTGGGAAACGAATGACTCCCTCATCCGCCCTATACTCCGGATTTAGCCCCCAGTGACTATTTCTTATTTCCAAATCTGAAGAAATGGCTCGGCGGAAAGAGATTTGAATTCAACGATGAAATCATCTCACAAACAAATGCCTATTTTGATGCCCGCGACAAATCTTATTTTTTTTAAAGGAGACTACATATGTTGAAAAATAAAATATTTGGTTATCCAAAAACTTGTATATCATTCTAAAAGTCACGGACTTATTGACCCGCCCTCGAAAAGTCGTCAAAGTATTATTTTTAGTTTATTGTTTAGAAACAAAAAACGTTTATTGTACAAGAAAAGCTCGACCATCGAAAAAATGCAGGTACACTTGGGAGATTTTGTCTCATTCGCATTAATGGTTCTCCTGCCATCCTAAAAAAGTGTTTTAAAAAGCGGTATAGTCACTGAAAACCATCGAAAGTTTCTTAAAGTGAAAACTGTCGATACAATTGAGTGTCATCCATTGTTTTAAACAATTGAGAGGAAATAATAATAGTTATAACAGCGGCCACCAATGTTGCATAGAATTCCTTAAATTGTGTCAACTTTTAGGCGACTGTTGGTTTTCAATTTGCATCATATTTTTGGAACGTAGTATAATGGCGTTCAAAATTATTTTTTCTAATATTTAGTTTGTATTTTGTGTAAGTATAACATACATTGTGCGTCATAAAAAGCATTCACAGAAAAAATGTATTTTCCCAGTTGACCTTAAACATTGTGAGCAAGTGAATAATTTATTTAGTGCGCTAGCGAGAAAAAGCCTGCTACTGGCGAATATAAAATCATCCTATAAAACTT
The DNA here is from genome assembly GCA_963971545.1 of Philophylla caesio. Taxonomy (NCBI): domain Eukaryota; kingdom Metazoa; phylum Arthropoda; class Insecta; order Diptera; family Tephritidae; genus Philophylla; species Philophylla caesio. Next base: position 98,436,204 of record OZ020607.1, on the reverse strand, counting down.
CATATGCTGAAAGGCTAACTGTGCCGACTGGTCGAGAGCCAAAATGTCAGTTCTGAAGTAGAGTACATTGTCGTTAATGTCGCGGTTCACTAGTGTGTTTATAACCTAAATGGTAAATGTAGGGGCACAGCAAGACCTCAAGTGTTTTTACTAACTGCGAAAGAAGGAAATCGGTCGCTTGGTGTCGCCCTTGTCGGGCTGTTTACCTACACAAATTCTAGGTTTCCGGCTAGATAAGGGTGGGACTCTTCCTAATGTATTTCGCTACAGTGTGACCCATTTTTTTTAATTGTGTCAATGTTCTAAACCCGCCGGAAACAATAGCCTCTTTTATCTCAATGCAGCAGAAGACCAGTGCTTTCAGTTATTGTGTCTGTAGTCGGTGCCTGCCAGAGCATTACCATCGAAAGCGCTTCGGCGCGAGTTTAGGTAATCTTTCCATCTGTCCTGCTTGCGTTTAAACGCCTGATGCGGGATAGTAGCCGCATATGTCGGATATCGGTACGTTACTTTAGAATCCCTCAGTTATTTAGATTTAAGTAATTTTTTTTTTCGGTAAGAATTGTATTCATTTGACTGAAATAAATAAATAAATGTCGGAAAATTGGATCGGACCTTAAAGATCAGCCAGCCATAACTCAGTAATGAGAGTAAGAACCTGTAGCAATATCCAGATCGTAGGCGCATTACTTAAGTGTCCAGAGATCCAGTAACATTAAAATCCCTTTAAAAACCCTATTATGTGGTGTTCATATTATGAAGTACACATGACCAACATTTAAAAAGATCAAAAGATTTTTACTAACTTCGATATTTGCAAGTTGACCTGTCAAGCTTATGTTCCTCCCTATATTGGCAGATGGAATTTGTCGGATATCCAGTCTTTGCATCAAAGAAGATATTACTTCCCCATTGCTTTTATTTGTTTAGTTATCAATGGACACACAAATTGCGCTAATTTAACAAAATCGGTAATTATATCCCCCGCATACCAACACGCATACTCAAAAGGCAAATCCGTGGAGACCGCTCTCCATGACCTCGTCTCAAGGATTAAGAAAGGATTGGCCCTAAAGGAGTACACTCTATGAATCTTTCTCGAGCTTCCAACAATGTCTACCCCGAAGCTGTTACCGAATCACTCCGCAGGGTGGGAGTTAAGCAGGGACTAGTGGACTTTGTGAGGCTCATACCCGTAAAGAGCTACATTCATTCAACACTAGGGGATAGTTACAAATTCAGGGGTACACCTCAAGGATTCGTTCTTTCCCCATTATTGTGGAACCATACCAAGTCGTAGCATATGGGTACGGCATAGCAATCTTAGCAACGGGTAAACATCTACAAGTCCTAAGTGATTTGCTTCAATATCCGGAATCAATACTGTTAACTAGTGGTCGGTGGATTGTGGACTCAGCGTCAACCCCACCATGGCCGAGGCGGTACTTTTCACGAGGAAATAAAAAAAACACATTTTCAAACTACCATCGGTAAAACCCTTTCAACCGAGGTCAAATACTTGGGAGTCATTCTGGATAAACAACTTTACTGGAAGAGGAATATTAAGGACCGCTCCAGGAAAGCCACTGCCACTCTCTATGCCTGTAAAACGACCATTCTTCTATATGGGATCGTCGTATGGTTGTTGTTCTTGTTGTAGCGGCTAGCTACGCCCCACTGGGCTGGCGGGCTCCCTCAATAATTATAGTCAAGCTCAACTAACGAGAGGTCCAGGAAACCAACCGTTTCAACAGGGTCGGACCATAGGCAGAGGGGTGTTAGTTGAGTGAGTTTGGCCGGGCATGTAAATAGTCGGGGTTGATCCTGGATAGGTAGGATTTTAACCTGCTACAATATCCAGATCTGAGTTGAGCCAGAGTGACGCGGGTCTCACGAGGCAGCTGGAGCTCCTCAGCTGCTATGGGTGGTGGTTGGACTCCCAGGACTGCACTCACAGGGCGGGTGGCGATGTATTTGGACACCGACTCCCTGTGGATGCTGTCCAGAGCCTGTCGGTACGTCCTTGGGTCCAGCGGTAGGTGTACGTATGTTTGGACCTCGTCCGTCAGTTGTGAGAGATGTCCTCTGATGTGCCTGGGTGCCGGCTCCAGCGCGAGCAGGTCTCTATTGGGGTGCCCCGGACGGTGGCTAGTTCCGGGCGACCATATTGGCGCGGCATAATTTAGAACCGGCCGGCCAATCGTCTTGTATGTTGCCAACAACGTTTCTTTGTCTTTGCCCCAAGTGCTGCCGGCGAGCGACTTGAGGACTTTGTTGCGGCCTTGTACCTTGTTGACGATTGCGGTTGTATGCGGTGAGAAGGAGACCAGGCTGTCGAGGGTGACTCCCAGGATCTTTGGGTGGTTAACCGTCGGAATGGGGGTCCCCTTGATGTGGATGTCGAGGGTGAGCCCGACCCCCAAGATGTAAAAAGGGTCGCCGTGGACTTAGCAGGAGACAGCGTCAAATTCCGTCCCGTAAAGTAATGAGCAAGCTCTGGGAGGTAGCAGTTCACTTTGGAGCACAAGCTATCAATTCCATTGCCGGTAGCCATTATCGTGCAGTCATCGGCATACGAGACCAGTGTGACTCCCTCTGGCGGGGAAGGGAGTCGCGAGATGTAGAAGTTGAATAATAGGGGGGATAGGACGCCACCCTGTTGTTGTTGTTGTTGTAGCGGCTAGCTACACCCCACTGGGTTGGCGGACTCCCTCAATCGTTATCGTCAAGCTCAACTAACGAAAGGTCCAGGAAACGAGCCGTTTCAACAGGGTCGGACCATAGGGAGAGGGGTGTTAGTTGAGTAGGTTTGGCCGGGCATGTGAATAGGTGATTGGTGTCGTGCGGAGACTCTTCACATGCCGGGCACGTGTTGGGGGTGTCGGGGTTGATCCTGGATAGGTAGGAGTTTAACCTGCTACAATATCCAGATCTGAGCTGGGCCAGAGTAACGCGGGTCTCACGAGGCAGCTGGAGCTCCTCAGCTGCAATGGGTGGTGGTTGGACTCCCAGGACTGCACTCACAGGGCGGGTGTCGATGTGTTTGGACACCGACTCCCTGTGGATGCTGTCCAGAGCCTGTCGGTACGTCCTTGGGTCCAGCGGTCGGTGTACGTATGTCTGGACCTCGTCCGTCAGTTGTGAGAGATGTACCCTGATGTGCCTGGGTGCCGGCTCCAGCGCGAGCAGGTCTCTATTCGGGTGCCCCGGACGGTGGCATCCCAGTAGAAACTGCTTTGTGAGCATAATGTTGTGCTCCTGCACTGGGAGCACGTTAGCCTCATGGTAGAGGTGATCCACAGGCGTCATCAGGAGACATCCCGTCACTGTCCTAAGTGCGGCGTTCTGACAGGTCTCTAGTCTTGACCACTGAGTCCTGCTAGTTCCAGGCGACCAAATTGGCGCGGCATAATTTAGAACCGGCCGGCCAATCGCCTTGTATGTTGCCAACAACGTTTCTTTGTCTTTGCCCCAAGTGCTGCCGGCGAGCGACTTGAGGACTTTGTTACGGCTCTGTACCTTATTGACGATTGCGGTTGTATGCGCTGAGAAGGAGACCAGGCTGTCGAGGGTGACTCCCAGGATCTTCGGGTGGTTAACCGTCGGAATGGGGGTCCCCTCGATGTGGATGTCGAGGGTGAGCCCGACCTCCTTCGTCCAAGATGTGAAAAGGGTCGCCGTGGACTTAGCAGGAGACAGCGTCAGATTCCGTCCTGTGAAGTAGTGAGCAAGGTCTGGGAGGTAGCTGTTCACTTTGGAACACAAGCCACCAATTCCATTGCCGGTAGCCATTATCGTGCAGTCATCGGCGTACGAGACCAGTGTGACTCCCTCTGGCGGGGAAGGGAGTCGCGAGATGTAGAAGTTGAATAATAGGGGGGATAGGACGCCACCCTGTGGTACCCCCTGCCTAATTCTTCTCGCTTTTGACACTGAGTCACGGTAGCACACCGACGCTTGACGACCACACAGGTAGTTCGCGGTCCATCGCTTCAACGCCGCTGGGAGAGGTGAGGCCTCCACGTCCTTCAGCAAGATGGAGTGGCTGACTGTGTCGAAGGCCTTCGACAAGTCCAAAGCCACGAAGACGGTTCTCTCACAGGGGCGGTTGCCGTTGAGACCACGATTAACCTGAGTGTTTATAGCGTTAAGTGCCGTTGTGGTGCTATGCACTTTCCGGAAGCCGTATTGATGCTTCGCCGGGCTGAGGTGGTGGTTGAAATGCGGGAGCAGCAGGGCCTCAAGTGTCTTAACCACTGGAGAAAGCAGGGAGATCGGCCGATAGGACTCGCCTTGGCCGGCCGGTTTCCCTGGTTTCAGCAGTGGTATCACCCTACTGGTCTTCCAGATATCTGGAATGACCAGGGTGCTTAAAGACAGGTTGAGGACCTTGGTGAGATATGCTACTCCCGCGGTGCCCAATTTTTTCAGCATCAACATACTTAACCCGTCTGGGCCAATGGATTTGGAGGCTTTCGCCTTCCCGATGGCTTCCTTCACCTCAGTGGTAGAGAGGACAATTGGTGCGCTTGGTGTTGACTTGCGCAGCCTTCTGGTGACTGACCGTTTGGTTCTGTCGGCCGAAGGATGCAGTGTAAATTGTCGACTAAAATAGTTCGCGCATCGCTTCGGGTCCGCCGAGGCGTGGTCTCCAAAGGAGATTTCTTTTCGATCATCACGCCTCGTCGGGTTGGACAGGGACCTCACGGTCGACCATAATTTGCCCACTCCGGCACCGAGGTTGCAGGACTTCAGGTGCTCCCTCCACTTGTTCCGCTTATGAACGTTAACCAGGCGTTGGATCTCCCCGTTTAGTTGCCTAATACGGGGATTACCGGGGTCCGCCTGCCGGAGGTGGTCGCGTTCATCCGCTAGAGACACCGCCTCACCCGGGAAGTCAGGACGGATCACAGGGATCCTCCCTGCCGGAATGAAGCGGGCTGCAGCGAACTTCACCACCCTGCGGAACACGCGCTCGCCAACGCGAACGTCGGTTGGAGTTGAGAGAGCACTGAAGGCGTCTTCAGTGAAATCCTCGAACCGCTCCCAGTCAGCTTTTTTGAAGTTGACATAGGTGTGGCGATCCGAGGCAACATAGTTGGCAGGTCTGTCAATCGAGATGACTATGGGTAGGTGGTCTGATGCAAGCGATAGCATAGGTCGCCACGTTATGCTATTTATCAGACCTGCGCTAGCTATTGTAAGATCTGGCGCGTTGCTGCAACTACCCACAATCCTGGTGGGGGCTTGGTCGTTCATGGTGCAGAATGTCGAATCGTCTATCTGCTCTGCCAAAATATTTCCCCTACGATCATTTGATAGGCTTGAGAACCAAAGATCGTGATGCGCATTAAAGTCTCCAACTACCAAACGGTTTTCACCACTGAGGAGCGCACCTATGTCAGGGTGATATCCAGCGGGGCAGCAGGAGACAGGGGGTATATATATGTTAAATATTTCGAGCTCGACATCGCCTGACCGGACAGCAATCCCTTGACATTCTAAGGTGCTGTCCCTTGGGTCGATGTCTACATCAATGAGACGATACTGCACGGTGTTGTGTAGAATGAAGGCTAGGCCTCCACCATTATCTCGCTCGCGATCTCTACGAAGCACGTTGTACCCGTCGCAGTTCGTTAAGGTTGAACTGCGACGTAGCTTCGTTTCTTGGACCGCAGCTATTCAGCCCTATTCTGCATTTCGACTCGGATCGAAATTTTTTACGATTGGCTACTTTGGCATTCTGTGTTCCGTTCCCGTTCGATCGAACTTCGAATCTTTCGATTTTGCCTATTCTGCATTTCGATCGTAGCTCCGTTTTGTTAAGTTGCAATTTTGGTGGCGCAGGAAATTCAATTTTTTAATTTTACGGTCGTAAAGAGTATAATATTTATAAAAATGTAAGTAAAACTGTTTTTGATAATTGTAAAAGTGACCATGATGACTTTTTTTTTGTTTTTTCTGTGCTTTAATGACTTTTTATGTGTTTCCAGGTCAAAAACAACAACACTAGACCAATATGAAAAATTGTATGATATGATGGCTACCAAAAGAGACATCGCGCAGGGCTTCCAAAAGCGACCGAAGGAAGAAGTACAGGAGTTTTGGGAGGGGGTTGCAAGAACTTTAAATGCACTTGGCCCACCATCAAAAGATTCCAGTACATGGAAAAAGGTACGGTATTATCTATAATTAATGTTTGAAATTTTAATTAAATCTAACGGTTTCTTACAGGTCTGGATTGACTGGAAGTGCTATATGAAGCGTAAATTATCTGCAAACAAAAAAGAAATGATGAGCACCGGTGGGGGTCCATGTCGCTTGCAACGAATAATCCCACTTGAGGAGAAGGTGATAGCTTTAACTGGCTTGGAAACCTGTACAAGTGGAATCAGAGGGGCACGGGATTATGGCGATACTGTTGAAGCAGAAGACGTTGCGCAAACCTCTGAAATGGACATTTCCGCACGTTCGGTGGATTTAAATGATATGCCTTCAACCAGCAGAGCTAGCAGCCAGCACAGAGAGAGAAGAGCAGACTTGAAAGCGTCCTTGTTAAGTCTAAAGTTTTTTTTGAATCTTAATAAGCAAATAAGTTATTTTAATTAATAAATTTAACCAGTTTCAACTAAACTTCTTACAATTCGTCACTCATTGCAAAAGGATTGCACATATCTCGCAATCTTCTTCTTTCAATCCTTGCCACAGCATTATCGGATGCATTGCCCTCCTCCGCAATTAAAAACGCTGCAGCTATTGAGTCCATTTTAGTTATATATTTTATTTAAAACACCGTATAATTGTTTTATTTTCTGTAATTTTGCTTTGTTGTGTTTCAATTTCACCCGTTTCAAGGCAAACAGCTGATTTTCGAAAGAATTACAGCTCTTCCTCTTCTTCTTTCGATTCAATCGTAAAGCAGAATACCAACTTTCGAACATGGCGGAGCGTAGAGCGGGAACGTAATCGAAATGCAGAATAGGGCTGATTAACAGCCCGTGCCGAGCCATGAAGGCAACCACCTCCGAGATCTTGCTCGAGAGTCCGTTGGAGTTGAACTGTAGGAGTCTCGTCTGTCTCGGTAAGGTTGTCGCGTTGAGGGGGTGAGGGACTGGATCCGAGGGCCGACCCGTCCCGGCTGCGCATCCCGCAGTGGTTGTGGGGGCCCAACGATTGTGGTGGGCGGTGTCGTTAGCGACACTTGCGGGGGTGGTTGCGGCAAAAGGAAGCGGTAAAGCTCTCAGACCAGTCCCTTGTGGTGCGTAGGTCAGAGCACGCCCGGAAGTGGCACCAGCCCTGGCAGGCGTTACACCTGACCAAGCAGGCATTCCGGTGCACTCTGGCCCGTCATTCACAGCAGATGGTGGGGGCAACCAGTAGTTGCTTGTTGACGCCACGTGTGGTGGAGCGAGGGGGGGTGGGAAGGTTTGGTGTTGCTGTGAGCTCCGGGAAGCCGTAGAGGCAGGAGGGGTGCGTTGAGGCACCGGCGCGGGGGGCGCAAGGGGGGATGCCGTGGAGGCTTGGGGCGCTTGAGTGCGCGAGCAACACTGGCCCACATAGGATGTGGACCACTCCCTGATTTTCTTAAGGCCTTAGCAGACCTTAAGATGGCACCATAAGTTTCTGGGCCAGGGTTAGACTCGACGCCCGCCCTGGCCAGAAGTATGACTCCAAGGGGAGATAAGATTGGGGGTGTCCGGCAGCCTAAGTGGGGTTAGGTCGCCGAAATAACAGTCCTTGGTCGGATGAAATTCGAGTCACTTCGGTAGCGTAGAACCGACTGTTGTGGAAGTGAGCGAGGGGGGTGGGGAGGTTCGGTGTTGCTGGAGCTCCGGGGAGCCGTGGAGGCAGGGGGGGTGCGCTGAGGCTCATGCTGAGGCTGAGCTAAATGCAATAATGGAGGCAGCTCGTTGTCTCATATCTTTTTTCTCTCTAGAAAGAGGAATAATCATATACTCCGACAGCCAGGCTGTCTTCCTACAGTACAACCTCCAAGGTAGCCATTGAGTACAGAAGGACTCTTAACCGGCTGGCAGAAATGTGCTCCGTGTGTGTTGTGTGGGTCCCTGGTCAAAGACATTCCAGGAAACTAATGCTAATTCTCTCTGGCACATTTCTGGCGGGCTGCAGTGCGGTCAGGCTAAATGCGATGCAGCTGTCGAGAGATCTTGGATCCGGACATGCAAAAGTCCTGGAAACTTTGCCAGACAACGTAAGGAAACGAGACTATACTACTCATCCTCTATGTTCTGGAAACAAGTTCACCATAATAATATCAGGGAGGAATGGTTAAGTACCGTGGATCTAGACCCATGATAGTCGGCTGTATATACAGACGGCTCCAAGTTAAACGCAAGAGTAGGAAGTGGGATCCACTCACGTGAACTCAATCTCAACCGAAGCTTTCGCTTACCGAACCACTGCTGTGTTTTTCAGGCTGAGCTAAATGCAATAATGGAGTCAGCTCGTTATCTCATATCTTTTTCCTCTCTAGAAAGAGGAATAATCATATACTCCGTCAGCCAGGCTGTATTCATACAGTACAACCTCCAAGGTAGCCATTGAGTACAGAAGGACTCTAAACCGGCCGGCAGAAATGTGCTCCGTATGTGTTGTGTGAGTCCCTGGTCAAAGACATTCCAGGAAACTGACTGGCTGACGAGCTTGCGAGGAAAGGGACGGTATTAAATACTGTTAACGCTGCCCAGGATGCTGGTATACCTCAGGCATCTTGCATACAGGGATTAAAATCTGAACTTATAGAGAAGGTGGATCCAAGGGGGCGAGGGCGGTCACCTTGGCGTGGTGCAGGGGCTTCGGCGTTCCCCACCAGGAGTCGTGCATGGAGCGAAGTGACGATGTGTAATTGTTTATCTATCTCTATGCCGGCTCCAAGTGGGGACGCTGACCAAGTATCGCCACCTCCTAATCCAGGGTGTGAAGCGACACCGTTGTTGCACATATCTCGCAATCTTCTTCTTTCAATCCTTGCCACAGCATTATCGGATGCATTGCCCTCCTCCGCAATTAAAAACGCTGCAGCTATTGAGTCCATTTTAGTTATATATTTTATTTAAAACACCGTATAATTGTTTTATTTTCTGTAATTTTGCTTTGTTGTGTTTCATTTTCACCCGTTTCAAGGCAAACAGCTGATTTTCGAAAGAATTACAGCTCTTCCTCTTCTTCTTTCGATTCAATCGTAAAGCAGAATACCAACTTTCGAACATGGCGGAGCGTAGAGCGGGAACGTAATCGAAATGCAGAATAGGGCTGATTAACAGCCCGTGCCGAGCCATGAAGGCAACCACCTCCGAGATCTTGCTCGAGAGTCCGTTGGAGTTGAACTGTAGGAGTCTCGTCTGTCTCGGTAAGGTTGTCGCGTTGAGGGGGTGAGGGACTGGATCCGAGGGCCGACCCGTCCCGGCTGCGCATCCCGCAGTGGTTGTGGGGGCCCAACGATTGTGGTGGGCGGTGTCGTTAGCGACACTTGCGGGGGGTGGTTGCGGCAAAAGGAAGCGGTAAAGCTCTCAGACCAGTCCCTTGTGGTGCGTAGCTCAGAGCACGCCCGGAAGTGGCACCAGCCCTGGCAGGCGTTACACCTGACCAAGCAGGCATTCCGGTGCACTCTGGCCCGTCATTCACAGCAGATGGTGGGGGCAACCAGTAGTTGCTTGTTGACGCCACGTGTGGTGGAGCGAGGGGGGGTGGGGAGGTTTGGTGTTGCTGTGAGCTCCGGGAAGCCGTAGAGGCAGGAGGGGTGCGTTGAGGCACCGGCGCGGGGGGCGCAAGGGGGGATGCCGTGGAGGCTTGGGGCGCTTGAGTGCGCGAGCAACACTGGCCCACATAGGATGTGGACCACTCCCTGATTTTCTTAAGGCCTTAGCAGACCTTAAGATGGCACCATAAGTTTCTGGGCCAGGGTTAGACTCGACGCCCGCCCTGGCCAGAAGTATGACTCCAAGGGGAGATAAGATTGGGGGTGTCCGGCAGCCTAAGTGGGGTTAGGTCGCCGAAATAACAGTCCTTGGTCGGATGAAATTCGAGTCACTTCGGTAGCGTAGAACCGACTGTTGTGGAAGTGAGCGAGGGGGGTGGGGAGGTTCGGTGTTGCTGGAGCTCCGGGGAGCCGTGGAGGCAGGGGGGGTGCGCTGAGGCTCATGCTGAGGCTGAGCTAAATGCAATAATGGAGGCAGCTCGTTGTCTCATATCTTTTTTCTCTCTAGAAAGAGGAATAATCATATACTCCGACAGCCAGGCTGTATTCCTACAGTACAACCTCCAAGGTAGCCATTGAGTACAGAAGGACTCTTAACCGGCTGGCAGAAATGTGCTCCGTGTGTGTTGTGTGGGTCCCTGGTCAAAGACATTCCAGGAAACTAATGCTAATTCTCTCTGGCACATTTCTGGCGGGCTGCAGTGCGGTCAGGCTAAATGCGATGCAGCTGTCGAGAGATCTTGGATCCGGACATGCAAAAGTCCTGGAAACTTTGCCAGACAACGTAAGGAAACGAGACTATACTACTCATCCTCTATGTTCTGGAAACAAGTTCACCATAATAATATCAGGGAGGAATGGTTAAGTACCGTGGATCTAGACCCATGATAGTCGGCTGTATATACAGACGGCTCCAAGTTAAACGCAAGAGTAGGAAGTGGGATCCACTCACGTGAACTCAATCTCAACCGAAGCTTTCGCTTACCGAACCACTGCTGTGTTTTTCAGGCTGAGCTAAATGCAATAATGGAGTCAGCTCGTTGTCTCATATCTTTTTCCTCTCTAGAAAGAGGAATAATCATATACTCCGTCAGCCAGGCTGTATTCATACAGTACAACCTCCAAGGTAGCCATTGAGTACAGAAGGACTCTAAACCGGCCGGCAGAAATGTGCTCCGTATGTGTTGTGTGAGTCCCTGGTCAAAGACATTCCAGGAAACTGACTGGCTGACGAGCTTGCGAGGAAAGGGACGGTATTAATTACTGTTAACGCTGCCCAGGATGCTGGTATACCTCAGGCATCTTGCATACAGGGATTAAAATCTGAACTTATAGAGAAGGTGGATCCAAGGGGGCGAGGGCGGTCACCTTGGCGTGGTGCAGGGGCTTAGGCGTTCCCCACCAGGAGTCGTGCATGGAGCGAAGTGACGATGTGTAATTGTTTATCTATCTCTATGCCGGCTCCAAGTGGGGACGCTGACCAAGTATCGCCACCTCCTAATCCAGGGTGTGAAGCGACACCGTGCCCATTGGAAGGTATGCAGCCAGGAGGGAAACAACAAAGAGAAAGCTCTGATCAGAGGTAAGATAGAGTGTGTGGGTGAGAGAACGGGGGATAACCTAACCGCCGAAGCAGATCGGTCGCAAAGCCGACCCGGCAATATCTCTTCTTCTACTTGCAAGGCAGGCGAGAAGAGAGAGAGCTTCAGTGTAAGACGCTCCCCAAGCAGGCACCGTCTGGACCGAAACCGGTCGAAAAGCCGGCGGAGGTCCAGGAGTGAACTACGCTCGGGTAGCAGTCAGCGACAGAGATCACCAGGCAGGCGGGACAGGTCACGCAGACGCTCTGGCTCGCCGACCTCCCATGCAGCAGGGTGGCAGCAGCAGAGAAGGAAGCATCGAAGGGCGAGACCAACTCCGCTCCCTCCCCGTGGTCAGCCGGGTGCCCTCGACGACCGGAACCGTAAGGGTCTGAGCGGCTCGGGGGCCAAGTGGTTCGTCCGCTATCTTGAGCAGGGGAAAACCCCAGAAGACGCTCGAGCCATGGCGGCTGTACGAATGGAGGTGGAGAAGGAAGAACGAGAGCGCAATTAACGAATGCGCACACGCGAGCCACCCGCCATCGTGCGGAAGAACGGGCCCAGCACCCAAACCAGCGAAACCGCGCCTGCTAGTGAGCAGAGAAGCGGGGAACTATACACTGGGTACCAGCGACCCGCGCCCGCTGTTATGCGGAGAAGCGGGGAAACAAGTAACACCGCCAGAGCAGCCATCAAGTAAGAGACAGCGAGAACAGCCGCCACTCCCTAATATGGCGTCGGACAGTCAAGGGGGGTCAACGGGGGGTGGGCAGTCAGCAGTCAGCAGTCAAGCTACGCGGCAGCCCTTAGGGGCATCCGGGTGGCTGTGCTGACGAGAGAATACCCAGCGGCGGCCTTTCACTCAGACGACCTCACAAGGCTACAGGACGCCATTGTCCATGAGGTGTTTAAGGGGGCGTCCTTTCCCCTTTCATTCTACGGGGTGTATTTCCGATCGGGAATGCTCCTCGTGGAATGCAAGGATGAGAGGACAGTAGGCTGGCTCACCGAGGTAGCAGACAAGCTGGAAAAGTGGGAGCGGCCGGTAATGTATTCCAAGAAGGGCAATGAGATTCTTCCATTGCACAACGTTTCGGTCTTCCTGCCGAGAAGCGCCGGCGGAGTATGCGTTCCAGCTGTTGAGGACCCAAAACGACGGTATACACTCCTCCGACAGAAGCCAGGGAGAGGACATTCCCAATGCCGAGGAGCTCCTAGAGGGGCTAGATATGAATAGACTGGAACTGGGTATAGGTAGCGAGGGCGACATACTGCTCTCGGACCTAGAAGTGCCCGAGCTATAAGTCCGCCAGCATTAGCCCAAATCAACCTCCATCATGCGGTAGCCGCTTCTGCGGTCATCGCAAGGTTTACCACCGTGCGTGTACAAGGGCCAGGTAAGAGGCCTGAACCACAGGAGTAACAAGGTAATTTGGGACAACTCCTGTGATAGACCTAGAGCATGTGCAATGCTTAAGTACAACATTAAACACTTCTGCATTACAGAGTTCCTAACGCAAGATATGGTGGCGGTGCAGGCGACGGTGATGGTTGGTGATTGCAAGACGGACGTCGTCTTCGCTGCCGCATATATCCCGGGGGACGACACCAACGTGCACAGTAGTACAGCAGCTGGTGGGGCATTGCAACCGCAGGAGGCTCCCCCTAATCATAAGCTGCGATGCGAAGGCCCACAATGTGGAGTGGGGCAGCACGGATACGAACCCTCGCGGTGAGTGCCTATTAAAGTATATAGTTAGCGGGAACCTAGGTATCCACAACATTGGAAGTACTCCAACGTTTGTGACTAGGGTAAGACAAGAGGTACTGGACGTTACCCTGAGCAATGAGATGGCTAATCCTCTGATATCGGGTTGGAGAGTCTCGTCAGAGCCCTCACTCTCGGATCACAGGATTATCCGCTTCGATCTGGGGGTGACGTTCAGTGTAGAAATAAGCAAACGAAATCCCAGAAAAACGAACTGGGACAAGTACAATGAGAATCTCCTGCGAGAGTATCAGCTCAACTCCTGCAGCTGCCATTCTACACAAAGCCTTAGCGAAGGATATTCCTGGGACCGCAATGGTGATTAAAAAGTCCGACGGGTCCAACACAGAAAACAAGAGGGAGAGGGCCCTCGCCCTACTTTCGGCTCAATTCTCTGGTGCCGCCGAGAGCTAGCTGGTGGCTGGACGCTGTGAATCGAGTCCGAATTCGGCCGATTGGAAGGTAGCTAGAAGCTTATTGACCTACAGATCAATCGGTTGGGCTCTGGACTCGTTTGAACAGTTTATGGCCCCAGGGGTGGATGGCATCAGTCTCTCCTTGGAGGATACAACCTGAAAAGACATAGGATGTTGATAAATATGCCCAATGAGAAACTAAGAATCATAACAGGCTTCTGACAGGCCACTGCAAACTAAGAGGCCACCTGCACATACTAGGAATCTGCTCAGGTGACCTTTGTCGCTTCTGCGACGCAGGAAAAGAAACACCACAGCATCTACTCTTAGAGTGTGATGCGGTGGCTCGCAGAAGGGGGATTGCCCTAGGACGACCATGGCCACAGGAGCAATTCATTCACTCTATGTCCCCGGCAACCATTCTGGGTTTCCTGGAGATGCTGAGGCTGACGGAGGTGCTATGATCAGAGCCGTGGAGGGCACAATAGATCCATCGGTCGCAGTGCATTCCTCCATCAATCAATCTAATCTAATTTAATCTAAGGGGGCCTCGGAACCAACCTGCCATATTACCAGACAAATTTGGCCAGAAGTTGATGTGAAGCGTTCTATAGCATTAACAAGACTTGACCGACTGTCTCACAGATAATTAGTAGGCGTAATAACCGGACACTTCCTTATGGGCACGCATGGGGAGAGGCTAGGTTACCCAAAATATGAATTCTGTCGCAGCTGTCGGAACGAGGAGGAGGTGGAGAGTATTGAACAATACCTTTGCCAATGCCCCGGTCTGGCGAAAGCGGGCATGCTAGCCTTCAAACATTACTTCTTGGACTGATTAGCCGACTTCACTCGACAAGCATTCAAAATTTTCTTCTCTACATTAGACGTACAGGATGGTTCAATTTTTAAGAGATGGGAAGAAATACATGGCTTACGCCAGTGGTTTCACAACGGGCTTCTCTATTTTCAGCGTAAGTGTGCTTTCTGCGCAGTGGCAGCCACTCTAACCTAACCTATCCCCCGCATAATGTAAGAAACAATAAAATATATATAGTATAAGTATTTAAGAGAAATGTTTTCACAATATGCAACTAGAGTATTTAGCTAGTCTGTAAGACTCTAAATCTGTAGACTGAAATAAAATAAGTGAGGAAAGTAAAAGTGGTAAGATAACTCTGGTCTCCCAGCTGGGCTGCTTCTCTTCGCCGCATGTACAATTTCTATATTGCAGAGGGTTTAACAGCGTGCTATACCTCTATATGCCGCTGAGTTCGAGGTTTAAATCTCAGCCAGAGCAAGTCAAATCTTAATCATAGAATCTAATAGCGGCCACCCTTCTGGTGGTATTTCTGTCATTAAAAAGTAGGTCCCTCGATTTGTGATATAATATAAAGACCCATACCACAAATGGTAGGAGAACCTAGGCCACTCACTGAGCTGCCCAGCCTTAGGTTAGGGGTGTTATTAATGATGAGCAGTTATTTTTTAGATAAGTAAGCTGAACCCAGGAAAAATCTTAAACCTTTCTCGCAGGATCGATATCTCCTAACCTAACCTAAACTACGGATACAATAATATATTATATAAAATCTATATATATAAAATACAATGTTGGTATGTTTGTCCTCTATAGACTCTAAAACTATCCAACCGATTTGGCCCAAACCGGTTTCATTTGAAAGGTTATAGTCCAAATTAGGTTTTCGGCTATATATCTTTTTGATATTTCAAGTGACAGACAAGCTGTGATGAGAAGACAGATAACGAAGAAAAAGGAGTTACTGCAAGGCCAGGTAGTAGCGCTAGAGCAGCTGATTCTATTGATTTTATATCTGAATTGTCAAACTTGTAATATAAAGCAAGAATTGTAATTTATTGTGAATAAATTTTGACAATTTAGATGTAAAAGGCAAAAACAAAATACATTGAAATTCCTGCTGCTACTACCTTTTCAATGTGCCCTAAGTTACTGACATACCTAAATTGTCGCGTTGAGCGTTTTTTGTATATAGCTGTCTCTTTCTAACTTCAACAAATTGTATATGCTAGAAAGAGATAGATATATACGAAAAACGCTCAACGCGCCAATTTAGGTATGTCAGGTAGATAGTTGGAGGAGCAGCGCGGTCACTAAGTAAGAAAAGGAGAAACAGCGAACTCATCGTCATGCCACGCTATAAACGTATTGCTAATACGACGGGTAAGATAGTATTACTCATATTTACCGAGTTCCTTGAAACATAGCGGCCGCACTCCAATTGTGTGGTTCTGTTACAAAAAGAATTTGTTCCCAATTTCGTAGTCTTGGAATAATCTTAAAAGCTTTTGGAACTTTTCCACTTCGGTATCGCTTCATAACGTCACGAACTCCTTCATACATTTCACGAACCCTATAAAAAAGTGTAAGGTTTTAAATGTTAATAATTAATTGTTGTAAAAGGTACGTCATGGTGATAATAGTGACATTAAAATTACAATAAACGCAAATTTAAATTAATATTTCAAGCTGTAGTTAATGTAGTCATATCCTTAGAACTTCAAATTAAATATTTAATCTGTATATCAAATTTTGTAAGTTGTTTAAGTCAGGTAGGTACTTGCACTAAAACAAACATTATTATTAAAGAAGCTTAAGATAGGAATTCAATCAATTTGTAAATCTTTTTACCGAAGACTACTCATTTTTGATTTAAGAATTTTATCCATCTTCGTTTCGATGATTTTTTTTTTAATTTTGAATTTTATAGCGTAAATCAAAGGTAATAATAGAGCTTTTGCGTAGTACAAAGCTACCGTCGACGTTTTATTTTGATGCGTAGAGGATATTAACCAATACTATATCGGTATTAAAACGTGCATACTGGCACTACTGAAACAGCCCATTTTGGTTAGTTTTCAGTTAGTTAAGAGCATCTTGAAGTAATTTTTTTCGCTGGCCAAATATATTCCGGAGACAAGTACGCCAGGCTTATGAACACAGGCAAACTAGTTTATCAAAAAAATCAATTGAAGAATAAAAGTTGAAAACACAATTAAATACCGTTAATCAAGCAAAATTTTGTTTTTCTTGTTTTTTTTTTAAGGCCAAAAATTCAATGTCCGTTCAAGCGATAATCAGGATTAAATCCGCCGGTTAATGCCGTCTTACAGATAAGACAGTGGTAATTCTTAAGCTGAATAGAAGCTGTACGCTGGACAAATTTGGAAAAATTAGCAAATATTGATTTTTATTTGGCGTTTTGTTTCGGATGTTAATTTCTTTGCGTACCCGTTATTTGGCGCTGGTAACCTTATTCAGTTACCTTATATTTCTTACTCAAATATGTAACAAAACATACCTACTGTTAGCATTTAAAGAAAAATTTATTCGGACATTGTTGTTGAAATTTGAAAAAAAAAAAAAATAATATTTTTAGATCCCCTACCTTGGGTCTATATCTTCTATTTTCAAAGAACCATCGTCTGAAAGTTTACTTTGAATATCCTGTTGCTTTTCATGTATCTTTTCTAAAATTATATCTGATAATTTCAAAGTCCTCTTGCCCTCTTGAGTGTTTTGGAAGCGTTCAAATGCTCTCGCGTCTTCTTCGCCTATCTCCAAATTATCCATAAAGTCGATTTCAGTGACATCTTTATTTTCATCATCTTCGACATGCTCACCTATAAATAGTTGAATAAGTATGGAAGTACCAGTACAATTAATGAATTCAACGAACCTATATTGACGTGGGCATTTGTTCTCCTTCCCTCCAGGCTTGGGAAATTATCCTCATTGAATTCCAATTGCTGCGCTTTGGCTGCTGCTAAAATTTTTTTACTTATTTTACTATCCAAAACCTTTAAAAATTAACTATTATTGGTGCTATCATAAATTCATTGTCATGAACAAACCGAAGTCTCTTCTGTTCGCAGCTGAAACTTGTCTTTACTCCTTCGTTTAGAGACTTTCCCTTCAATCAACTGCTTTTCCAATGCTACGTTTTTAGCAGGTGCTAAATTAGCCTTTTTTGGTTTAACCATATTTTTTTATATCACAAAATTAAACAATATTTTCAAAATCAAATATTTTAGGCAACCACACGTGCTTTTTTCCTATTCCCATATATTGCCAAAGTAAATGTTGTTATGTGACACACTCTGTTACATTAACATCTGATAGTTGGGACACGAATTTCGATAAATACCATATCGATAATCTTGCCATAATAAGGTTTTATACACAATGGCACAGTATATACCACATTATATACAGTAGTAAAACTGAGGTGAAGTCCTTCTCAGGGATAAAAGTTTTCATGGTGGATTATGAAAAGAAATTATAGCAGAGTTGCATGCAATGATATTTCAGGGTTGACTTCGGTATAATGCACCACTTGGATTTATATGCACACCACTAGGAATATTCACATGAAATTTTGCAGGAACAGAGCTTAAGTGTTTCTTTAACTAAAGTTAATTATTTAATTTTTCAGTTAATAAAAGTTTTTATTTTTTTTGTTGTTAATATGTATGCACTTTACAGGTCAACTTTTTGATTATTAAGCGTATTAATGACTTATGTTTCCACAAATAAAGTATCTTCTAATATTTAAGATTAAGTTTATTTGCTTTCTATTGAGTTTGTTTTATTGTTTGCTTAAAAGAAAACAGGAATGAAGATGGCCGCAATTACACGAAGGAATTAGTTGCCATAGGAAGGGAAAAGACGTGCTGCCAGATGTATTATAATAATAACAATACAATTTAGAAATATTTACTAAATATCTTTACAGAAAATATTGTTATGACTTAATTTCCTATAATGTATGTGATTTTTTTATTTAATACACATCTTGAAGAGGCGGAAAGAAGTTCTACTCACAAATAATGGGGAATGCCGTAGCCGAAGTTTGCTCAGCCAGGGTTATTTTTTTTAAGCGCGGCCGAAGGCCGCCCACGCAGAAAGGAGTTCTACGCAAAAATACTGTTGATGGCGTAGCCGAAGTTTGTTCGCTCATGCGTAAAATATATTTGGTCTAAACTAGTTCAAAATACTCCCATTGGGTAACTAAATCTACTCATTACAATTTTGGTGTTAATTTGTTATTGATCAGGCATCACGACCAAACTCATTCGCAAGTAAGTTTTATTTATACACTGTCATTCCTAGGTGTTAATTAAATTTGTGTCTTTCAAAATTTTATTCAAAATATATAATTTAGGCTAATTAATGACTGCGGTAAAATACAAAAAGATTAAACTGTTGATTTATATGTGTTTTGTGCAGTTTTTTTTTTGTTAAAATCTGTTGAAATTCATCTTTTCGATGTGGTGAATTTTAAAACTTTAACCGCAATTATCTTTTAAACTAAAAGTTTCCTCGCAGTTTGGTTTTCAGTTTCGTCATCTGTAACCCCCCGTAAAAGTCATTTTTTCCTAAGCGTGGAGCACTATACCGAAATTTTCCCATATTTCATAATAAACTTTGAAACCCATATAAATAATTTTTCGGAATGTGAAATATTTGCACTAACCAGTGAAGATACACTTTACAATTATAACTTAAAGCCAAAAATGTATAGCGATAATATGTGATGAATGTTTTTATTTGCTTATTTGAATAATTATTCAACGGCTCACCACAACTCTTCTATAACCACCGTGTACAATATAAAGGTAGCCTTGGGTAGTAAACTTTTCGGTGGTGAGTTTTCTTCTTCATTTCATTCATTCGTTTCGGTTAGATTTGTAAACAAAAGCAGTTAATTTTTTCAATAAATATATTAATTTCCTAATAACTGAAGCATTTTTACAAATTTAAAAGTGCATATATTTGTAAAAACGTAAATAAATATATACATATGTACATATCACGATGCTGCGAGCAGTTTTCTACCATTGGGCATTGTCACACGTTCAGTATTTACTGACGTGTTATTTCTTGGCCGTGTAGCATGCAATATTTATGGATAAGAATAAAGGGCCGTACACATACAACTTTCCTCGCTTTACTTGACAATTCGAAATTTAACAGCAAAGCATGAGGTGTAGAAGGGTTGCTACATAGAACGCTTTGACAATTTCTACGTAAGTGGTTTGTTTCAATTGTTATTTGTGTCTATTCCAAATATTTTGTTTAATAAAATATTAAGAAATGAGTTTTACTTATATAATTAAGTGGTAGTTATGCTACTTATGTATGTTTCAAAGTCGCGAGTGTAATAAACTATATTGAGGCCGAGCATATTTCGACAACATAAATAAAAACCGATCAAAGAGGTGTTTTATTTGCTATTTATTAATATATCTCTTCTTTTATCTTTTTAAAAGTAATTATACACGCAAAAACTATGAAATACTAGTAAATTTTCTGAATCGTGTGTATGTATATGCACACAGAAATAAAATGGAAATGCAAACAGTTGGTTGTCAAAGTGTACAAATGTTGAGAGTTCGCCATGATTTTGCTTCGTTTTGCTTTGCTTTACTTTTCTCGCCTTGTATTTAGCAGCACTCATATAACATCAGGTATTCAGCTTATCTGTCAAAGCGAAACTCTGAAGCAAAGCAAAGCGAAAGTCTTATGTGTACGGCCCTTAAGGACTGCAAAATAAATAAATCCATGGATATGGATCGCAATGCCGTCAACAAATATTGTAGCATTGTATTATAACTAAACATGCAAAAACTTTATTTTCTTGTTCCATTGTCTATATATATTTCGAACCACGCAGCCTGCAAATTATATAAACACTGACGGGATATATATACTGGAGATCAACAGTGATTTGTCAGGGATCATTTTCTCTTGAAAATGCGTTTGCATTCTTTTCCGGTTGAAAAATTTAATGAGAACAGAAAAAATATAAAAAATGATAAGCATTCGTGTATTAGAAATATCACCGAAAAATGTATTATATATTTTGCATGCAACTATTAGGTATGTATGAATAACGCCTTGAAATGATAATGAATAATGAAAATTTAAGTATAGTCTGTAAGAATTTCAGTTCATTGACTTCATAAACAATTAAATAAATAAATTAAAACTAATAATATATTATACTTAATGTTGAACTCAACCCGTGTGCGAGTAAGTCTGAACTGCTATCTAAGCGCCGGTTTTAAATATCCAGTTACAATTCCTGCAGTTAATATTTTAAAGAATTAATTTTCATTCTAATTATGACAAAAAAAAAAAGAAAATAACATGCATATTACCTTTAGCACCATTTAAAGATCAATTTAAAGGAAAACAAATTGAAAATTTAAAACAAACCATATGCAACAGAATATTAGTTAGGAACTACTCGTACCATCAACGGTTTTTGTAAAGATATTCCTTCGAACTTTATTCAGCATGAACAAAGTCTCGACAGAATTGTACGGAATTTAACGTTCACGAGCTTTATATGTGGTCCTCACTTTAGCAATTTCAAATATAAAATATGTTTAATAAAGTAGTACAAGCTGTGAGTTTGTTTTATATGCGCTTTTTTTATTTTTTAATGAATAAAATAAAACTTGTGTAGTTCCTTCCTGCACAAAACCCTGTTGAAAGATTTTTTCGTTAAAAAGCCTAAGCCTTTTTGGGAGGTGAATTTTTCCGATAAATTATCGAAAAGGTTGCGTACTGTATATACTGTCAAGAACGATAGAATACAAGATTGCGCCTTCCCGACGAAAAATGATGTGAAGCAAAATGCGTGCAACGTCACGAACATGGTTTTACTGAGAATCGAAAGAAATTGTAAACAAAAATGTGAGGTTAGGTTCTGCTAGGATTTCTAAATTTTAAAGTTTTTACCAATTTCGGCACTTTATGCAACATATTTATATTCAAATAACTTCATTTGTGCACTGTGTTTGATTGGATGCTTTGAAAAAAACTGCATTGCAGCATTAGGAGACACAAGAAGCTTAACTTGCTACCAGTGCGCACAGCTACACTTTCACATCATTTTTAGCGAGTTTTATAGCCCGGAATCTTTGATAGACTCTGTGATTTAACAATTAACACTGGATAGACTCTGTGATTTAACAATTAACACTGCGCACTTCATGTTAAAAAACTTTATTTTAAATAAAATAGCTTTTAAGCATTGAATTTAAGTAGAAACAATTGTATGCTTACAAACATACAAACAAAACTAACCGCGTTCTGTGACGTAGCATAAACAGCTGATTCTGTCAAATTTGCTGAGAGCGAATAGCGGTTTGCGGAAGGCGCAACCTCTGTATTTTCTAAATCGTGTATACTGTGACGAAAACCAAGTCAAAGTACAAGATGGCGCAAAAGTAATCCTCCTATCAGAAAATGGCCCTAATGGCCCCTAATAAGCAATGTTACGCTATACTGCTCCAGAACGCGGAATATTTTCTTTAAATTCATTATTTACATTTTTTCTTTAAATTACAGCCAAAAAACATCGGAAGTTTACTTTTGCGCCACCTTGTACATAGAGTAGTAAAACTGAGGTGAAGTCCTTCTCAGGGATAAGATTTTTCATGATGGATAATGGAAATAAACTATAGCAGAGTTGCATGCAATGATATTTCATAATACGCTTGGAAAATCACATAAAAACTTAGCGGAATGTGAAATATTTGCATTAATCAATGAAGATACACTTTACAATTATTACTTAAGGCCAAAAATGTATATCGAAAACATGTGACGACTGTTTTATTTGCAAATTTAAGAATTATTCAACGGCTCAGCACAATTCTCCTATAACCAGCGTGTGCATTTTCGGTGGTGAGTTTTCTTCTTCATTTCTTTCGTTTCGGTTAAATTTGTAAACAAAAGAAGTTAATTTTGCAAATAAATATATAATATTTACAATTAGTAGAATGAACTGCCTGGAATGGAGCGCAAGCGAAACTACATCTATAAATTGAAGCAGAGTATTCATAGAAATGTTTAAAGGGCACGCATAATCAAAAATAAAGCTAATTTTTAATGATTTCAGGGCCAATAAAACAGCTGCGAAAGCCCTTCGATACTTCAAAACCTTAGAAGTAACATCGACTTTTTTGTAGCTCAATGTTCATGGTGAAGATTCCGTAATATGTACAAAAATACAAATTTAAAAGTACATATAATTGTAAAAACGTTAATAAATATATACAGACACACATATCACGATGCAGCGAGCAGTTTTCTAAGGTGTAAGGGCCCATAAATCTTTCGGAGAATCTTTCTCTCGAACACTCCCAGAGCCTTCTCATCAGATATCTTCATCGTCCATGCTTCTGCGCCATACATTAGGACAGGCATTATGAGAGACTTATAGAGCGTGATTTTTGTCCGTCGAGAGAGGACTTTACTGCTCAGTTGCCTACTCAGTCCGAAGTAGCACTTGTTGGCAAGAGTGATCCTCCTTTGGATTTCGAGGCTGACATTATTATTGATGTTAATGCTGGTTCCTAAGTAAACGAAGTCTTCAAATTTTTCAAAGTTCTAACTCTCAACAGTGATGTTTGATCCCAGTCGTGAATGTGCCGGCTGTTTATTTGATGGCAGGAAATACTTCGTCTTGCCCTCGTTCACCTCCAGACCCATTCGCTTTGCTTCTCTATCCAGTTTGGAGAAGGCAGAACTAACTGCGCAGTTGTTAAGGCCGATGATGTCAATGTCATCGGCGTACGCCAGCAGCTGCACACTCTTATAAAAGATGGTGCCTGACCGATTTAGTTCTGCGGCTCGAATTATCTTCTCCAGCATAAGGTTAAAAAAGTCACACGACAAATACATACCCTGTCTGAAACCTCGTTTGGTATCAAACGACTCGGAGAGGTCCTTCCCAATCCTGACGAAGCTGGTGGTGTTGCTCAACGTCATTTTACATAGCCGTTTAAGTTTTGCGGGGATACCAAATTCAGACATTGCGGCATAGAGGCAACTTCTTTTTGTGCTGTCGAAAGCGGCTTTGAAGTCGACAAAAAGGTGGTGCGTGTCGATGTGAATATCTGGTCGATAGTATATTTACCAGGTCTAAAGCCACACTGATTAGGTCCAATCAGTTCGTTGACGGTGGGCTTTAGTCTCTCCCACAATACGCTCGACAGAACCTTATATGCAATGTTAAGAAGCCTTATACCACGATAGTTGGCGCGAATTGCAGTATCACCCTTCTTGTGTATTGGGCAAAGTACACTTAGATTCCAATCAGTAGGCATATATTCGTCCGACCATACTCTACAGATAAGCCGTATTGAATAACTCAGCTGGCAGCCCGTCAACTCCGGGCGCTTTGTTGTTCTTTAGCCGTGCTATTGCTATACGGATTTCATCGCAGTCGGGTAACGTAACATGAATTCCGTCGACATTGATTAGGGTTTTGGAATCATCATCTTCTCCAAGGTGGTCTCTGTCACTACCACTAAGTAGTGTGGAGAAGTGCTTCCTCCATAAACTAAGTATATTCTGAACGTCAGTTACCAGGTCGCCGTTGTCGTTCTTACAGGAATTCGCCCCGGCCTTGACACCTTCTGTTAGCCGTCGTACTTTCTGAAATTATTTTCGGGCGCTTTTCCTGTCGGCCAGCATTTCAGGCTCTTCGCACTCACGCATTTCGGCCTTTCTCTTCTTCTCTCGAAAAATGTGTCTCGCTTCCTTCTTCAACTCACGATATCTCTCCCGCAAGGCTCGTGTTGCGCCCGATCGCAACGTGGCCCTGCAAGCAGCATCTTTCCGTTCCGTGACAACGCGACATTCCTCATCGTACCAGTCATTTTTCCGGGCTCGCTGGAAACCAATAGACTGTTCAGCGGTGGTACGTAAAGAGCAAGAGATGTGGTTCCATTGCTCTGAAATATCGCTAAGTTGATTAGAGCTCTCAGAGAGCAGGAGTGCGAGTTGAATAGTGAAGTTCGTGGCTGTCTGTTGTGATTGCAACTTTCCGACGTCGAGCTTTCCTTGTGTGCCTTTCCGCACGCTTTTTGACGCACAGAGACGCGTACGTATCTTGGCTGCGACATGATAATGGTCCGAGTCGATGTTGGCTCCTCGGATCGTGCGCACATCTAGGACACTGGAAGCGTGCCTTCCGTCTATGACAACATGGTCGATTTGGTTACGTGGCTTATCATCTGGAGACAGCCACGTAGCCTGATGTATCCTCCTATGCTGGAACCTGGTACTACAGACTACCATGTTTCGGGCCCCGGCGAAGTCGATCAGTCTCAACCGTTATCAGACGTTTCCTCGTGGAGGCTGAACTTTCCGACTGTGGAACCAAAGATGCCCTCCTTGCCCACCTTGGCATTAAAATCGCCTAGCACGATTTTTATATCGTGTTGGGGGCAGCGTTCGAACGTGCGCTCCAGGAGTTCGTAAAAGCAATCGTTGGTCCCATCGTCCTTCTCTTCCGTCGGTGCATGGGCGCAAATTAGTGAGATGTTGAAGAATCTCGCTTTATGCGGATTGTGGCGAGACGTTCGTCCACCGGAGTGAACGACAGTACTTTACGGCGAAGTCTCTCTCCCACCACAAATCCGACACCAAATTTGGGCTCCTTTACATGCCAGCTGTAGTATACGTCGCAAGGTCCTACCGTTTTCCTCCCTTGCCCCGTCCATCGCATTTCTTGGATGGCGGTGATGTCAGCCTTCGCTCTGCCGAGGACATCTACCAGCCGGGCAGAGGCACCTTCCCAATTAAGAGTTCGGACATTCCAGGTGCATGCCCTCAAATCATGGTTCTTAAAACGTTTGCCGTGGTCGTCATCTAAAAAGGGGGGTCCTGTCCGAGGCTTTCCTTTACTTTTCATTGGAAGTGGTTTTGTTACGTGGCGGGTTACAAGCCCTGCGCACAACCCATTGCTGGGGGTTGAAATTTTAAATTCGTTTATATAGCGAGCCGCTTGCTCCAAGACATACGCCCGCTTGCAGCCGCACCTCCTGGTGAACAGACGCTGCGGACTTTAGTGGACCCTTAAACCGAATATGTCGGAGTGGCTCCACTAAAGCTCCCTCTCTATTAGCCGTGACCCATGGCTCCACACGGATTGGTTACAGTATCTCGCACATGGGTTGATCACGTTGCCAGGGTGCACGAACGTGGACGCAAAATAATTAGAAATTTTTAAATCCATGGATATGAATCGCAATACCGGCAATAAATATTGTAGCATTTCTTTTTCGTCGATGCGACGAATTTCTACTCTAGAACCTTCTCTTTACTTGTTTTGTTTTTTACGAAATGTTTGCATTTCTTTTCTATTAATCAGAACATACCTTGTCGCAGAACCACCGCTTGCCCTATAGGTGGCGCACCACGCGCATTTAACCTATTATATTGTAACTCATTTATTCATTCTTTGACATTCTTATTTATTCTTTTTCTTTGTTTGCCTATTCGCTAATGTATCAACCTTACAGATAACTACTTATGTACAATTTGAATTTCTTATGTATTTGTTCATGTATTAGTTCGTTGCTTTCTTGCGACACCGTTTGCAATTTGAATTCTACGAATTCATTCGTTGGCCAGCAATCGAAGAAACAAAAGTAAACTAAACCATGGATACGATTTGTTATTAAAAGGAACATTTTAAGTTTAATTTTCTATGCGTTAAATTTGCTAGTCCACGGTCAACGATTACATCTTTATTTTACTTGTTTTGAATTAAATTCAAAATTTTTGATTGAAAGTTGATTAAATTTAATAAATTTCGCGCCGCGCATTATTTTAAATCGGAAATAAATCTGCTATCATACAAATGCATCGTACTCCACCTCGTAGGAGTCCCCGTTTCAACATTCTAGAGGAATTGCCTGCTAGCCGTAGCGAAATGAACAACGATTTAATCGCATTGGCACCAATCGCGGAGGAGTCAATGTGTGTTGGAACTACTATGCCAGCCAGGGACATTCCCGCTGACCAAGCCGCCCGAGATTCTCCATCCTCTGCCAATGGAGAAGTAGCACCAGCCAGTGTTTCTAGTGGGAACAATACCACACAGGGTGCATTAGCTAGTCCAGCGTTCGATCTCCAGCGGTCGACGCAAGTGCCTTCTCTTGAATCTGTATATACAAACGCACATACGAGTGCAAGCTTGTCGTTCACTGAAATACGATACAATTCCATCGGACGGCTACTTGCAACATGCCAAACGCGAATAATTTGTACATATAAATGAAACATTTTCAACGTTACCATCGCACAAATCAAATTTTCATGTGTCAACATCTGGTTCAAACGGTAATTACAACAGTAGTACGCAATATTCGTAGCCTAATTTGTAAATGCCGAGGAAGTTGTTGGATTTGCCAGACTTCAGCGGTATCCCAGAAGACTGGCCGGTATTTTGTTGTTTGTTGTTGAAGGGTGATGCTCGAGAGACTGTTAAGTCGTTATTAATCCACCCTAACAACGTTGCCTGCATAATAGACCAACTTAAATTTAGATACGGGCGGCCTGAACACTTAATACGTAGCCAGCTACTATATGTGAAGGAAATCCACTAAATATCCGAGAGTAACCGTAACAAGTTGATACCTTTCGCCAATAAGGTAAAAAACATTTTCGAGTTTTGCGGTCAGCCAACGCAGATCATCACCTGTCAAACACAACGTTGCAAGATGAGCTTATATCCAAGCTACCTATAAGCAGACGCATCGAGTGGGGTAGGCATGCAGCCAAAATACAGCTACAGGCTTCAGTTTTGCAATTTAGTGAGTGGCTAAGCTAGCTCGCCAACATTACTTGCACAATAAGTTATGAAAGTCAGGTCGCCGCCCGTGAACCAAATCATCGATAAGTCCTTCATGTGGACGAAAAACCGCTAATGCAGAAATGCCCAATATGCCAGGGCCAGCACAAAGTGCACGACTGCAAACGCTTTGCCAAAACTTCAGTTCCCGGAAGGTGGGCAGAATTTAAATGTTCGTCCATCACTTTGCGCGGACGACCAAGTCGTTTGAATGTCCAGTGGTTCGGTGGGCATGCAACGCAACAAACAGCAACCTTAGTCGGCTTATTAATCAGTGGTGCGTAAAGAATTTGCAATTGCCATCAAAAAGCCTTAGTCACTCCGATTTACTGTGTGAAGATGAAAAACTTGTGCAAAGATTGCCGGTGCAGCCACACGCTGGCATTGTACCTAGACTTCTCATCGGAATAGACAATTGCCAGTTGGGCTTAGCATCCACTACCATCGTAATGAGGAAGAATGGACCATATGCGGCCAATACAAAACTGGAGTGGGTAGTGTTCGGTCCAACTAGCAAATATCTACCTACGCCTTCTACGTACCTTTTTGTTAAAGGCTGTCTTGACCAGACACTTCATGACTTGGTTTCTGACTTCTTTGAAATCGAAAGTTTTGGTGTAAGAGCCGCACCACCAGCCGAAAGCGATAATGAGGTCCACGCACGAGCCATTCTGAAGCCCACGACTGTTCGTGTTGGACCAAGGTTTCAGACCGGCCTCTTGTGGAATCGAGATGATGTTCAGTTACCCGCCGGCTACGGTATGGTGCTCAAAAGATTGGTGAACGTCGAGAAGCGCATGTGTCGTGACATAACCTTTGCCGCCAACTATAAGAATATTATAAACTCTTGCCTTCAAAAAGGTTGCGCGCGTAAGCTCACCCCATCTGAAGCGGCTACGATTTTGTCAAGAAATTGGTATCTACTGGCTGGTTTTGAGATGCACAACTTCGTATCCAACTCCTCAGAAAAGGGTTTTGCCTTGTATGGCACATTTCGTCATAGGTACTAAGCTCATAATGAGAGAGGTGGTGAGACATGAGGCCAACTGGGACGAGCCATTGTCAGACGAAAACTATTGCCGAATTCGATCGACTTTGCCGTGCCCAGGTTTTCTTTTCGAAATGGTAAGCCAGAAAAGTTTAAGCTCCATGTCTTCGCGGACGCGAGTGAAAATGCGTTTGCTGCCCTTGCTTATTGGAGGGCACAAAACTGCCGCGACGAACTGGAGGTTACTGCCATTTGTGCGAAATCCAAGTGCGCCCACTTAAGCCACTAACTGTACCAAGACTCGAACTACAAGCAGCGGTTTTGGGGAAGCGCTTGCTGCAGACCGTACGTGAGGAGCACGATGTCCATATCGACGAGTTCTTCCTGTGGAGGGACTCGAAGACCGTCCGAAATGGCTTCAAAGCAAGCATCGTCGATATAAGCCATTTGTACAACACAGGGTTGCCGAAATATTGGCCGCCACGAACGTGTGCAATTTGAGTGGAAACTCACATCAGAAAACGTCGCCGATGAGGCTACACGCCTCAATTCCAAAATCGCATTTGGCCCAACCGCCTCCTGGACGTTTGGCCCGCCTTTTTTACGCAATGACGAAACTACCAGGCCCTGGGAAGAGGTTGCTGATGTTGAACACGGAGAGCCTGATGATGAGCTCCGTGAACAATATTCTCTTAACGCTGTAAGTTCCTCTTTCATACAATTTAATCGATTTTCGTCGCTCAACAGGTTGGTAAGAACCACAGCCTGGGTTATTTTATTTGTCAACTTATTCCGCCGCCGAATTGAGTTATTCAAGCCGTATGGACTGACCGCCAGTGATGTCGTAGCTGCAAAACATCTTTTGTGCCGAATCTCGCAGAATGAAGCCTTTGGTACAGAAATCGAGCAACTTCGCAGCGGACGAGAAATATCCCGCAAAAGTCCGTTGTTGCAACTCTAGCCATACATCGATGACGAAGGTGTCTTACGCGTTTGTGGACGCATCGATGCCGCCAGCTGGCTTCCATTGAACATACGACACTCAATAATATTGCCGTCAACGCACGCCTTCTCGAAGCTAGTTATTGCACATCATCACGTACTTATGGCCCACCAAAACACAGAAGCTACAATTTGCTCGATTCGACGTATCAATTGAATACCGTGTTTGCCGCCTACGAAAGACAGCTCCTGTGCCGCCACTGATGAGACCTCTTCCCGTAGACCGAGTTACGCCATACGTGAAGCCATTCACGTATACAGGCCTGGACTATTTCGGTCCATCAAATGTGACCGTGCGAAGAAGCCCGGAGAAGCGCTGGGTTGCACTTTTTACGTGTCTCACTATACGGGCGGTTCACCTGGAAATAGCACATGACCTCAGCACCGATTCCTGTATAATTGCTATCAGAAACTTCATCAATCGTCGCGGTTTGCCTGCGCGATTTAGATCAGATAACGGAAAGAACTTCATAGGCGTTAACAACGAAGCAAAGCGTTTCGACAAGGTATTCGACTGTCAACGCATACAAGACGAATTGTCATCAAGAGGCATTGATTGGGTTTTTAACTCACCATTCAATCCAGCTGAAGGAGGGGTATGAAAGCGTATGGTCCAGTACGTGAAGCGCGTTCTGCGCCAAACGCTCAAAGAGGTGGCACCAAAGGCACATACTCTGAACAGTTTCTTAATCGAAGCGGAAAATGTTGTAAACTCCCGTCCGCTCACACACCTACCGATCAGCGTAGACCAACAACAACCGATGACGCCAAACGACTTCTTGCTGGGGTCAGCTAACACCGCGCACACGCCAGCTGTTAATGAAGACATAGCGAATACATATGCCATTCGCCATCAGTGGCGCATCGATCACCAGCTTCGCGACCATTTTTGGAAACGCTTTATAGGAGAGTACTTGCCGACATTGACACGGCGCGTCAAATGGTGCCAAAGGACGAAACCGCTGAGAAATGGCGACCTGATGCTTGTCTGCGAACCCAATCTGCCACGAAGAGAATGGAGCCGCCGAGAGGTAGTCAACTTGTACCCTGGTCTATAGTGGCTATTTTCGATAAATCTCGGATTAAAATCAGAAACGGCATCGATTACTTCGTGATTCGCATGGTGAATAATGAGGCAGTTCGCTCACAAAATTTTGTATGAAGAGTCATGTTCAATCTATTAATGATTGGGGTGCGAATTTCGACTTGAAGAGCGAATCATATGCTTTGGAAACAGTATTATAAGAAATATAGTATTTCAAATGGAAATCGCTCTTAGCAGACCACCTGTAATAAATCTCTGCGCTGCACCCGGATTTAAGTTTTTTGTTTTAGCTATTTTCGCGATTCTGAGATAAAATAGCAGGTCTGAAAATCTACAAACAAACCAAAATGAACCGGATAAAATTACTGAACTGAAATTATCAGACAACGAATAAAAGGTAATACTTATATTATTTTTTGTTTAAAATGCTTGGTTATATAGAAAAAAATTTACATTAATATGGCAGAACGAAAAACTATATCAGTACAATAATGACAAATGAGACAGAAATGAGTTACAGAATTCGAGTATCAGTCTCATCTCAAGTCTCAAAATGAGCTAGAGATTATTGTTCGTCACCAGGTCACAATTTATGCCCGAATTCAGTAACTTCGTATCATCTCAAGTTTTAAAGACTGCTGCCTTTGCCGGTCGCGCACTCGTACACTCGTCCGACTTTTTAAATCGTGCCAAACCTATGTTAGAAAAAAAAAACGCTATGAAATAAACAGGTAGAATTACACATACATATATGTATATAAAGAACGTGCGTAGTGGCTATACATGGAATTGGCTTCGCAATATCCACTTGTTTATCTACACAAACAAGATATTTATTTTCACAAACATTGTAACACATCTATTAATGGAAGTCATGAATTTATTTATACACACGCGGACTTTTCTGCACCTCCGATGGCGTTTAGCTTGACAGCCATCTCCTACCACATATTTTCTAGCTCCATCCTGCCATGGAGCCGATGAAACTTTCTGCTTTCTAGCCCCGGATTCACTTGAAAGAAATCCATCATCCCTCTACTGCTGGGCTTGTTGAGGCCATTCTGAAAATAGAAAAAGAAAAGTAAATAATCTATTAAATAACTTTAATTAAGTATACTTGCCTTTGGTTTGCTGAATTTGCGCTTCAATGCTCCAACTATTGGCCGGATGAATTGCAATGTTTTATTTTTTTGCATTCCTTTTTGTGTTTTTCGTAAATTTTGACACTTCGTTGCCAGAGGTGCCACTTTTTATCAATTTAAATAAATAGTAAAAGTCAGCTGTTCGGTGTTGTTTAGTATGAGTTACTGAATCGCACAATCGCTATTGCAAACCACAAATCTTTTTACCTAACAACACGACTTGAAAAGTTACTGAATCGCACTACAGGTCACAATTTTGAGACTGGAGCCTTTATTTTGAAACTAATTTATGCCAACTGGTCAAAAATTGTGACTTTTGTCTCTATGAGAGACTGACCCCCGAATTCAGTGAGCAGTCTCAGTCTCTAATAGATACAAAAGTCACAATTTTAGGCCAGTAGTGCGATTCACTAACTCTTAACAATTCAATATGTCGAGTTGTTAGTTAACAATGTTTGCTGTTTGCAATAACGAATGTGCGATTCACTAACTCATGCTTAACCACACTGAACAGCTGATTTTTCTTAATTATTCAAATTGACAAATAGTGGTACCTCTGCTTTACGAAATGTCAAAATACGCGAAAAGCACAAAGAGGAAAAAGAAAAAAAAAAGCTCATTTCATCGCGCCAACAGTCTTCGAGCACATATTTCAACAAAAGGGAAGGGAGCAAACAAGTCTGCAATGGCGCACGGTAAGTACCAGTCTTGTTTTAAAAGTACACGTACAAAGAAGCAGGTTTTCGAAAGTGTTGCAATTAGTGTTAATATATTAATATATTATATATATATTTCACTCTTTTGAAAACAGGTGTGGCGTGACCTTAAAAGCCGGACAAGCACAAAAGTGCGTGATAAGCGCGAAGTTGCTCTGATTGGCGGCAGTAATGTCGAGGGCCACGAGGAGGCAGCCGATAATGTGCCCTTTGAGGAGGTAAGTGTATGATTAAGAAATGTCATTTGGGAAAGATGTGTTTTAGTATAAGCTACTTAAAAAAGCAAAAAAAAATATTTCGAAAAAAAAACTCAAGTAGGGCGCTTTACTTTCATCAACGATATTTACTCTTTTTGTGAATAACTTTACTTTAAAATTTAATACATTTTAGGAGTTCCAATTAATAATGGAAGTCCATACACTTTAGGGAGATACCGGCAGCGCAATTTTGCGCGGTGAGCGAAATGATGGCCGAAAGTAACGACAGGCAATCGGAGGCGACCCTTGCTATGGCGCAGGCCATCACCTGGGAGAAGGGTTGAAAACCTGTGCCGAAGCTTTCAACCGCTTATTAAGCAGTACCGGCAACTTGTTAATATTGTATAGTAGTAGTTATAAAGGCAAAATTCTGTATATGTGCTTATGCACTTAGCTTTATTGAAAGACTTATTTTTAATATAATAAACACGCCTATATATAGCTGCGGCTTAAAGTAACTAAAACTGCTTGGCTGTTATTTTCTTCTTTGTCGCCTTGTACTTTTATCTCATGTTCGATGTACTCGCCATTCGCAGTGAACCGTTTCCAAATTGTATTTTGCCCTTGTCCGCTTTTGCCTTATTCGCTACTCCTTTTCCCTTATTTTGGCACAGGGTACCACTACACCCCGGCCCACTGTGAATCACCTAGGGATTCACCCTTTAAATGAAGAATGGCAAGTTTTGAGACTGGCCGGCGTAGCACTCCTGTGGTGGTTTTGACTTCGGCTAAACGGATTTGTCCGTCTTTGGCTTCGAACACTCTGGTCACTCGTCCCTTTTGCCATTGTCTTCGAGGCTGGAGAGCGTCGCAAATTAGGACCAAGTCATCTATTTTGATTGGCTCTATTTTGTCATGCCACTTCTGGCGAAGTAATAACTGTGGCAAATAGTGACGAACCCACTGTTTCCAGAATCTATCTTTTAGATTTTGGGCAATGTGCCACTGTTTCTTTAGGCAGATCTTCCTGTCTGTTGGTTGTGGCGTTTGCGTCGAATTAGGACATCCAATCAGGAAATGGTTAGGTGTTATAGGATCATCTTCCTCTGATGACATTGGCACTTCAGTCAACGGTCTCGAGTTTAGTATGTTTTCTATCTCAATTAGCACGCTCCGCAGTGTAGCAGTCTCTTTACGATGCGGATAAGGCGTTCCCAACAACCTCCAGAACTAGGATTTGATGGACAATTAAATCTCCAGTCGATACCACGTCTGGCTCCTTCATCGGAAATACGCTCAAAGTCTAAAATTCGATCGGACTCTCGAAGTTCTCTTTGCGCTCCTACAAAATTTGTCCCGTTGTCACTCCTAATACGTATCGGTGTGCCACGTCGGTTAACGAAATTTCGTAGGCATAAGACGAAGGCATCAGTCGACAAATCATTAGCAAGCTCCAAATGAGCTGCTCTCGTGGTAAGGCAAGTAAAAATGACTGCCCAGCGTTTTTCTCGTCGGCGACCTATGGCAACATTGAAGGGACCAAAGAGATCAACTCCTGTATAGGTAAATGGCCTGTGATATGGAGTGACCCGATCTTCAGGCAACTGAGCCATCAATGGCGGTGCAGGCACGGCTCTGTCTATACGGCATCTGACACAATTTCGTTGTACGGACTTCAACAATCGTTTCGCTTGTAGAAACCAATATTTACGCCGGGCTTCATTTATTGTCATGGCAAAATTCTGGTGGTGCAGCTGTTCATGATACTGACGCATTATGAGTTCGGAAACGATGTGTTTGAACGGCATCAAAATCGGTCTCCTGGACTCCACCGGCAACACTAAGGCATCATCAAGGCGTCCTTGGATTCTCATCACCCCTTCGTTGTCTAAATATGGCGGTAATAAACGAATGCTGCTCTGCTTGTGAAGGCGTTTTTTATTTTTCAAGGCTGCTAACTCCTCCGCGTACACTTCTCGTTGCACAAACTTTATAATGCATTTGTCGGCTCTGTCAAGTTCATCAGCAGTTAAAGTTGTGTTATGACTGCTGTTTTCGCTTCTCGCGTACCCATGACGCAAACTTGCAAATACTTCGGCAGCTCGTAAAACCCAGCCCATAACTCGCTTCAACTTAAAATACGAAGAAAAACGATTAAATTGAATAAAATAACTATTTACCACGCTGTGTATTGTTAGGCAAGTCTTCAATTCTTCCTCTAGCTGCTCTGGCATAGGTGAGTATGGTGCGACTGGCCAAGTTTCACCGGGGTGTCTCAGGAAATCTGGACCTCGCAGCCAAGTGCTGCATTTCTCGGCTTTAGGAGGTCATTTCGGACGCGTAGCGACATCTGTGGTGTTCTGGTCAGTAGGTATCCAACGCCATTGCGAGGGTTTGGATGACGATAATATCTCTGCGATGCGATGACCGACGTACGGCTTAAATTTACGCTCCTTTGAGTTAACCCATTGCAGCAGCGTTTGGGAGTCTGACCAAAATACCACCTTTTCGGGCTGAATATTGTGGCCACGGCAAACTAGTTTCGCGATTCGTGTACCAAGAACTGCGGCTTGCAATTCAAGTCGCGGTACGGATAACAATTTTTGGGGTGCGCCTCTAGTTTTACCTGCTACGAAGCAAACATCACAACTTTCGGAACTGGTTACCCGAAAGTAAGCGGCGGCAGCGAATGCCACTTGGCTGGCGTCGACCACTACGTGCAGCTGAATAGACGTAGGTGTTTGTAGCAAGGGCGTATACCAACGCTTTACTCGAATCTCGTTTATGCGTTTGAATTCACTCCACGAGGCGAACCATTTATGATGCAGGTTATCAGGAATCGTCTCATCCCACTCCACAGCACTTTTCCATACGTCTTGGACCATTATCTTCGCAAATAACAGAAAATCAGCGAGACTGCCAAACGGGTCAAACACCGACATGACGATGCTTAACAGTTCGCGATTTGTCGGCGGACGAATACCTTCTAACACCGGTTTTGGGATTCGATGAAAATTAAACTGGAATTCAAACTCATCCGTTGAAGTGTTCCAACGCATTCCCAATACCTTTTCATATTTGGCTTGGCTCTCTAAGTTAAATGCTTGGCACGTTGTCATTGGTTCCTTATTCAGGCTAATCTCTATCTCTTTTGCATTGGAAACAAAAGATCAGAGCTGAAAACCTCCTTCCGCATGGATAAAAACGACTTCTTTGCAAATACGTTCTGCCTCCTGCACGTTCTTGAAGCAGGCAACAAAGTCGTCCACATAATGGCTATCTACGATCGCTGCAGCGGCCTCGGCACACTGATGACGAAACTCTTAGGCATTTTTGTTTTTGATGAACTCTGCTAGGCAAGGTGAGCATATCGCGCCGAATACCATGGACGTCATTACGTAATGTTCAACTTGTTGCTCCGGATTTCCATCGCGCCATAAAAACCTTAGCGCATGCTGATCTCGTTTCATCACAAGTATCTGCGAAAACATTTCGCGAATATCTGCTGCTACTGCAACTGCTCCCTCTCGAAATCTAAATAGAATGTTCAGCAATGGTTTTGCGTGTTCCGGACCTTTTAGTAATGCGGAATTCAAAGCCATACCCTGAACCTTTGCGGCTGCATCGAACACGATCCTCATCTTGCCCGGTTCTTCCTCGGAAAGTTTTCTGGCGTAGCCACTTCGCAGGTATTTGGCAACCTCTTCCTTGTACTTGGCGGCAAAGTCTGGATTGAGGCTCATTCTCTTATCTATGCCCAGCAGTCGCTTGTAGGCCATATCATAACTGGCAGGAAGTTCAGGTGGAATGCTTCTCCAAAGCAGTCCACTCTCGTAACGCTTACCTACACGACGCGTGTTGGCTTCTAACATCTGGCGTGCTCTTTCGTTTTCTTCGGACTCAATTTGTTTTAACGGCTCACTTACTCCGAAGTTGTCTGCGGCGAAGTATTCTTTTACTTGCTCGTGTAGAGATGTAAGGCTTCTCTCTCGAATATGAAGGATAACTGGCGATGGTGTTGGCGATCTGGATGGACCGTAAGCTATCCAACCTAATTTGGTATTGATGGCTACTGGACTTCCGCTTTCGGCCTGTACGGTCGTTAATGGCAAGCTTAACGTCGTACTGTCGAGGCCCAACAGCAATGACGGTTTGACTTGAGCATAGTCTTCAATCGGCAAAAACTTTAAGTGGTCATAGTCGGCTTTTCTAAATGACTGTGTTGGCAAATCGAGGCTACGAAGGGTACTCACATTCCGCAGGCTGAAGTGTGACGGCATACCCTTTCCTTGTATATCGAGGTTAACTTTTGATGACTCTTCAGTGGTGCATTTATGCCCATACCATTGAAGGGTTAGCGGTTGCCTACGACCTTTGAGGCCTAACCGACTGGCTACTTTGTCATCTATAAACGAAATGGCTGATCCCTCGTCGATCATGGCAAAAACGTCTGCCTTGCCATTGGGTCCGAATAGTGAGACTGGCAGGTATTTGAAGAATTGGCTGTTACTGGACTGAACATCTCTGCAGTTGAGCACCGGCTGAGATTCAATACGACTTTGGGCTGTATCTGTCTGTCGTGTCGAACTTGAAGTCTCATGAAGGCTTGGGTGATGGTATCGGCGACAACCGTTCACGTTACAAACTCTTCTCGACCGCAGTTGGATGTGTTGTGTCCTTTATGCAAACACGAGAAGCATAGCTGAAGACCTTTGACCTTTTCCCAACGATCACGTACGTCCATAACGTCTTTAAAATTATGGCAACTGGAAATATAGTGTGCACCTTCGCACACGAAGCATTTAAAACTACTGGTTCGTTGCTGGGACGGCTCGCCTCCCACATGTAACATACGCCGCAATGGCTGCTGTTGCGATGTTAGGTTCTGGCTTCTTATGGTTGCGGTGGGTTGCGGCATAAGGCATACGACTTTGGAAAGTTCGCTCAGCCAATTTGAAAATTCATTGATGGTCGCAAAGGGCTTAATGCTTGCTGCGTGCCGGGCCCACTCGTACTGCTTGCTGGGTGGCAATTTCATTACCAATTGCTCCAAAAGTGTGGTGTTGGATAGATGATGTTCACACTTTGATGACAATGCGACAATGTTCCTTGTTTTAGTGGAAAAAGATATAATTGATTCTACCTTATTCTCACTAATGTTTGGGAACTGTTGAATTTTGCTTGGCTGGCTTTTCACTAAAAGGTCTGGGCGACCAAAGTGAAATTCTAATTCGGCTATGGCGTTCGGAACATCTTCCGGATAAATGAGCATCGAAACAACGGTCTCCTTCGCACGACCGACTAAGCACTGGTGTAGACGCATTAAATTTTGTCTATTACTGTAGTGAAACGCTTCGGTCGTGTCCTTAAAATTAGCTAGGAAGAGTAGCCATTCATCTATATCGCCAGAAAACACAGGCAGATCGTACAGCTTTGATACGGACTGGCTTCTTTCTAATGCTACATTTGAGGTTGACCCATCCGACATATTCACTGGTGAAGTTTGTGGTAAAATGTCTACGGCTGCTGTGGGATTCACCTCAAGCTGTATGTTGTTTCGCAAACGTTCAATATCACGCCGGCTCTCCTCCGTAACCGACTTTAATTGGGTGACTGCGTTTGTTAATGCGTTGAGACTGGCTACGATCGCTGACAATTGGTTATGTTGTGCACCATCTGCATTCTCGTCTGACTCTTGTGGTTCACTTTGGCTTCGCAAGTTATACATGCTACCACCGGGCATGTCACAATATCAAAAAATTTTAGGTTATTTTTGATGCTTGCAACTTTGGCGCATTAACTGTGTTATGGTCCGATCGCAGGTCACGCAAGTTCTCGCACTTTTTTCGCAATAACTGTTGTATCGCCTGACCGCGAATCTGCCGCTTCATAAATTATTGTCGCAATAACTGTTGCGTGGCCTGATCGCAATCTAGTTTTCTTTAAAACTTTTGTGGCAAAACTGTTATGTGGCCTGATCGCAAATATACAGTTTCTCGCAGCGAATAAAACAAAACGGACAATGGACTATTTGGAGAACACTAATTTGGAAAGTTTATGTAAAGGCAAAATTCTGTATATGTGCTTATGCACTTAGCTTTATTGAAAGACTTATTTTTAATATAATAAACACGCTTATATATAGCTGCGGCTTAAAGTAACTAAAACTGCTTGGCTGTTATTTTCTTCTTTGTCGCCTTGCACTTTTATCTCATGTTCGATGTACTCGCCATTCGCAGTGAACCGTTTCCAAATTGTATTTTGCCCTTGTCCGCTTTTGCCTTATTCGCTACTCCTTTTCCCTTATTTTGGCACAGGGTACCACTACAGTAGTTTTAAGAATGTAAATAGTAATTTTTAAGTCTAGTTTAATTAGTTTTAAGTTTAAATTTTTCTTTTGATTTTCAAAATGAATTCATTACACAGTGTTACAAAATGGAAAAAATTGAATGAACTTTTAAAGTGACATATTGGAAATTGTTCACCTGGTCGAATATAACTCAAAACGGTTTTTGGAAAATTTGTAACACCCTCAAAATCTTGCTTTACCGTTAGAAAACCGTTCTTCGGAAGTGTACGCGCTAATCTTTTCATTACTTGGCCATTTCTTTACCGATTTTCAATATGAAATATGTTTTGGAAAGGTAAGGATTATACCTTTAAATTGAGATATAAAGATCTATCTATTTTGAGCTAGCGTGTTGTAAGTTTTCATCGGGTAAACTTGGAAAATTTGTTTTTTCTTCAAATTTTTCTACTTTGCCGCATTTTATTGCAGTATTTTACTAAAAATATATCAAGTATGAGGAATTATTTTGAAAGTACATTCATGTCCAAAAATTTTGAGTGCTCATGCAATGAAATCGGACAAAAATTGACGAAGCTATTAAATTTTTTCTGCTATTAAATAAATTTACCTTGCGAAAAGTTTTTTTTTTTTTAATTTTTCTACTTTGACCGCATTTTATTGCGTTATTTTACTAGAAACATAGCAAGTATGAGGAATTATTTTAAACACATTCATTTCCAAAAATTTTGAGTGGTCATCTAATAAATTTACGCCGTCAATTCAACCTTGCGACCGCTTCGCAATTATATTGTGTAATAAGTGTGGTAAAATGTGTGATAGGCGCAACAAATTTTGTTACGACTGCGGTCTATTTGTTGATAAGAAATATCGGTTCGATTTAAGAACAAATAAAGCTGTGGTTGAAGCGTTCAACCTCTTTTTCAGTTGCTCATACGTGGAAAGTGCTTGGTATGAACCCGAATATATTTGTTCGATGTGCTGTACAACATTAAAACAATGGAAAACCGGTAAATGCGATGACCAGCGTCTGCCGTTTGTGACTCCTATGGCTTGGCAATATCAAATATATCACAAGCCGGAGGATTGCTACTTTTGCCAAACAAAAATCACTGGTCACCACTATAAAAGTCGCCACCTCATAGAATATGCCAATGTGTTGACTGTATCGAAACCGATTCCAAGAGGAAAACAAGATCAGCGAACTAAAGACAAAAATCCAGCTACATTTCCTGATTCAAGCCACAAATCTTCTAATGAGGTAAATGACGAACCGTACCTTCCAACCAAAGCAATAGAAACAGAACGTCATTTCGTGTCAAATCACGATTATTGTGATTTTGTGCGGGATATGGATCTGTCTATAAGACAGACAGAGATTCTGGCCTCCAGATTAAAGCAGTCGAATATAGTAGACAGTAACTTTAAAGTAACGTCTGCACGAGACAGAGACCTATCTTCGTTCGAACACATTTTCAAAGCTGATGACACCAATAACAAACTAGTTTATTGCGTTGATGTGGATGAATTGTTTGCTGCACTCGATCACGTGCACTGTCCACAAGATTGGCGATTATTTCTAGACGGTTCTTGCAAAAGTAAGTATTTAATGTGTTATGAGTGTGAGAGAACTAAATTTGAATACAATTTATCAATTCATTTTCAATTGACTAACATCGTAGGTCTGAAAGCAGTATTGCTGCACAACAGAAATGAATTGCCATCAGTTCCAGTGGCATACGCTACTGATATGAAAGAGACTTATCAAACGATGGAAAAAATTCTACGATTGCTTAAATACAATAAATTTCGCTGGCAGATTGTCTCGGACCTTAAAGTCCTGACAATTCTACTTGGAATGCAAGGTGGCTACACTAAATATCCTTGTTACTTTTGTGAATGGGACAGTCGTGCCAAAAATCATTACAAGTGTAACATATGGCCACCGAGAAAGTTTCAAATTGGCAAAAATAATGTTCTCAATATTGCATTAGTTAAGCCTGATGATATAATTTTGCCGCCATTGCATTTAAAATTGGGGTACATGAAACAGTTTGTTAAACGACTCGAAAAAAACAGCGAGGCTTTTCTACACCTGAAACTTGTATTCCCCAAGTTGAGTGACGCCAAGATTAAAGAAGGTACTTATAAAAATTTCCCAACAAGAATTCTTCAAAAAGAATTCATCCTAATTTATTTTTACATTTTGATCATGAATTACAGGCGTTTTCGTTGGACCGCAGATTCGTAAGATTATGACTGATGATGACTTCATAAAAAAATTGAACCCAGTAGAGAAAAGAGCATGGCTGAGTTTCATTTCTTTGTGCCGAAACTTTCTTGGAAACACGAGAAGTTCAAATTACGTTGAGGTGGTCCATGAATTTTTGGAAGCTTATGGAGAAATGGGATGCAACATGTCTATAAAAATTCACTTTTTGCATTCTCATTTGGAATTTTTCCCGGATAATCTTGGTCAATTCAGCGACGAACAAGGTGAAAGATTTCACCAAGAAATCTCCAACATTGAAAAACGGTTTACAGGAAAGAACCAAGTTAGGATGATAGCTAATTACTGCTGGTCACTCAAACGTGAAACAGATGACTCGTCTTATAAACGCAGAAGATCAAGCAAACATTTTTAGCTATAAAGTTATTTAGCATTTTAATGATTAATTTTTTTTTATTTTCAGTCACAATAAAAATTTGAAGTTGAAAGATAATCAAAATGTATGAATTTTTAAATATGATCATCATCTAAAATAATTTAAATAGTAATAACTCTGTCAATTTCCAACCGATTTTCGATTGAAATAGCTTAATCGACGCAGTACTAAATTCACTTTAATAATATTGTCTGAATTAAGACTATCGTAAAATCGTAGTCAAAGTTTCAAAATAAATTTTTTTTTATTAAGTTACGATTTTTTTTCTCTGTAGTGTGTTGGTCCTAGTGTGTCTTTATAATTTATGAAACTCCTCTTCATTATTAAGGCAGAGAGGATTCTGCCGTTCAATAGGCAGTCGTTAGGTTGCCGAAATGATTTGAGAAATAAAATGCCAGTTTTTAGCTGTCAAAATAATTCTGATTTTATTTGGTAAAACTTAAGTCTATTTATACTAAAAATGTAACTGAAAATCATTTCCATAACTCCACCTCTTTTTCCAATGGTTTTAGCGTAACCAATTAAAAGAGTGCATGCAGTTAGCTATGCATTATGTGTCACTGAAATATTCTGCTGTCGCAGCGATATTCTGCTGTCGCAGCGATAGCGTTGCGCCAGTGCAGCGGTCAATGCGTTAAGCTATGTATTTGTTTACATTGCTGTATTGCACAGTCAGCGATTTAATGTGGGTCACTACACCCTTACCCTTCAGAGGAAAAAATTTATTTCGTTCGCATAATGAAATAAATTTTTTTTTTTTGTGTGGAGATATGCAAGTTTTTTACATGTGTATGGATATGATAATATTTTGCTTATTGCTATGATTTTGTTATATATTTAAACTATAATTTATGCTTATTATTTAATTTTGTGTTCTTAATGTAGTTCTTTGTATTTTTTTAATATGTTGTTATGTAGTTCCTTATGTTTACCATTAATATCTAATGTGGAGTTTACTCCTCTTTTATTTACAATTTTATATGGGCCATGGTATGGGCTTTGATTTTTCTTTCTATTTTCTACTTTTACATAAACTAAGTCTCCTATTTCAAAATTACTTATATTTACATTATTGTCATATTTTGTTTTTCTTTTACTTTTAACAATATTTATTATATTTCTGGCATTTTTTATTGAGGTTTGGAGTCTCATTTTCAATTCATTGGCATAATTATCAATGTCGTAAATTTTGTTTTGTTTATTTATGTTGTCGCTTGGTAGAGTTGGTAGTTTACCAAAAACTAATTCATACGGTGAATACAATGTGTCTACGTGAGGGGTGGTGTTGTATGCGAAAGTGTAATATGAGATCCACTTGTCCCATTCATAGTCGTCGGCAAATGAAAGTAAGTACTCGTTAAGCGTTCTGTGGTTTTTCTCAAGTGCGCCTATTGTTTGATGGTGATATGGAGTGGAAAATATTTGTCTTGTGTTGAGTAAATTACATACGTTACTCATTAGCTCGTTTACGAATTCTGTCCCTCTGTCTGATTTTAATGTTTTAATGAAACCGTACTTTAGAATGAGTTGTTCAACTAAAGTGGTTGCTATTGTTTTTGCGTCTTTACTTTCAATTGGGTGTGCTATTACAAATTTTGATAAGTCACATTGCATTGTCAGTATGTATCTGTAGCCATTAGATATGCGCAATGGGCCTACAGTGTCAATTGTTATGGTGTCAAAAGTTGTGGTTGGTGTGTCTGTCACTACAAGTGGTTCTTTTGTATGTCTAACTACTTTGTTTTGTGTGCATTTTTTGCAGTTGTTTATAAATTCTTTTACCATCTGTCTCATATTTTTCCAAATATATCTTTGTTTGAGTTTTAAAATAGTTTTTCGGATTCCTAAGTGACCTGCAATGTTTGAGCAGTGAAATTCATCTATCAATTTATATTTAAGTATCATACTTTCTACTTCTCTTGGAGCTCTATATATTAGTATTTTTATTGGCGCGCGTTTATTCATTTCTAATTCATTGTATTTCTTCTTGAATGCATTCATATCAATGTTTTTAAATATAAAATCTTTGTCACAAAGGGCTAGCTCCTTTATACGTGAACTTCTTAGTGAACCATGTAGTTTCTCCAACAATGAATCTAGATTCAAAGGGTCATCGCTACAGGTTACGTGCACTTCATTATCAATTATTTCAATTGCAGTACTACTTTCTTTTTCAATATAAAATTTCAATTTCTTCATTTTCTTTACGTCATTAAAAGATGTACATTCCCAAATATGAAGTTGATCAGGCTTCTTGAGAGCTGTATTTTCTTTAATAATGCGTGTACCGGTATTTATATTCTTTTGCGCTAATTCTTCTTCTTCAATATTCTTTAATTTTGCGGCCTTGCTCCTTGTTATAACGTTAATGCTTTTATTATCTTCTTTTTCATTTTTACTTGTTGGAATCATTGCTTTAAGTATGTCACTGTTTATCTTAATGCGTCTGCATTAGTGTTTATCTTGCCTTGCTTGTATATAATTTCAAAGTCATATTCAGATAAATCTATTCTAATTCTTGTCATTTTTGATGATGGGTTTCTGTGCGAAAATAGTGATACTAGTGGTCTGTGGTCAGTTTTGATTCCTTTGTCTGTTATTGTTGTTTCTATTATTGTCTCTGATGAACATAACATTTCTACTATTGTGTTGATTTCCTTGTTCTATTTCTAAAGCAAGTTCAACAGTAGTGTCAAAAGATTTAGGTAGTGCAGCAAATACTGTTTGTTTAATATGGTCATTTAGTCCGTTTTTAAATATTGTCAGACTGTATTGTTCATTGAGTTGAGTGATCAATGATTTTTGTTCAGTTGTTGAATTTGTTCCTAGCTGTCCTATTTGCAATACATTTAGTTCTGATATCAACTGTAATATTTTATTTTTGAAATTGGCTATGCTTAGATTTCTTTGGGTGAGATTGGCGAGTTGGTTTTGTATGTGGGGTATAGTTGTTGTGCATTTGTAATTATTTGTCAGTGAATTTTTTAGTTGCTCTAATGTTTGTGGTATTTGTATTGCAGTTACGTTTGTCTTCACCGTTTGACTCAGTTTTACGTAAACCACAAAATCTATTAGTGCTGTTTTGCCTGTTTCGGTTAGGCTGTTATAGATTATTTCAATAATTTTTAGAAATGATTCCAAATCTTTGTGATTTCCAGAAAAGCTCGGAATAGCTTTCATAGCTGTTTGTAAACTAAACTCAGACATTGTA
This sequence comes from Philophylla caesio, assembly GCA_963971545.1. Taxonomy (NCBI): domain Eukaryota; kingdom Metazoa; phylum Arthropoda; class Insecta; order Diptera; family Tephritidae; genus Philophylla; species Philophylla caesio. The sequence goes on along the minus strand of OZ020607.1, from coordinate 98,391,748 downwards.
ATTATTTGTTGGCCGGACTCAATGTTAAAATTTTCAGTTCGAACAGCGACAACTAATCGGTGGGCTTCAAACTACTCGACACCTTATTGTCCTTGTTCTTGCCATGTCTGGGCGATGCGCTGGCGACGGCCACAGGTAAAGCCACGAAATAGAAAATTTTCAGCGGATTCATGTTGATCGCGTTTGTAAGTCAGTATGCCATGAATACAATCTTATTATTTTTGTGATTGGCAGTAAATGGTCTTGTGGTTTGGCAGGATCGCCATGTGTTGGTCCTAGTGTTTCGGTTAGGCTGTTATAGATTATTTCAATAATTTTTAGAAATGATTCCAAATCTTTGTGATTTCCAGAAAAGCTCGGAATAGCTTTCATAGCTGTTTGTAAACTAAACTCAGACATTGTAATTATTTGTTGGCCGGACTCAATGTTAAAATTTTCGAGTTCGAACAGCGACAACTAATCGGTGGGCTTCAAACTACTCGACACCTTATTGTCCTTGTTCTTGCCATGTCTGGGCGATGCGCTGGCGACGGCCACAGGTAAAGCCACGAAATAGAAAATTTTCAGCGGATTCATGTTGATCGCGTTTGTAAGTCAGTATGCCATGAATACAATCTTATTATTTTTGTGATTGGCAGTAAATGGTCTTGTGGTTTGGCAGGATCGCCATGTGTTGGTCCTAGTGTGTCTTTATAATTTATGAAACTCCTCTTCATTATTAAGGCAGAGAGGATTCTGCCGTTCAATAGGCAGTCGTTAGGTTGCCGAAATGATTTGAGAAATAAAATGCCAGTTTTTAGCTGTCAAAATAATTCTGATTTTATTTGGTAAAACTTAAGTCTATTTATACTAAAAATGTAACTGAAAATCATTTCCATAACTCCACCTCTTTTTCCAATGGTTTTAGCGTAACCAATTAAAAGAGTGCATGCAGTTAGCTATGCATTATGTGTCACTGAAATATTCTGCTGTCGCAGCGATATTCTGCTGTCGCAGCGATAGCGTTGCGCCAGTGCAGCGGTCAATGCGTTAAGCTATGTATTTGTTTACATTGCTGTATTGCACAGTCAGCGATTTAATGTGGGTCACTACAGTAGCTTCGTCAGTTCTCGTTTGATTTTGATGAGTTATACGCCATTAAAATAGTGATTTGTCACCTTTCAAAATATATAAACAACTTTTGAATCGGATGAAAATTCGCAAAGATATTGATGATTGACTAGCGAATGACCTCAAAAACAGTTTTTTGACCCTAAAATGAGATTTTGGGGGTGTTTCGCAAATTTCAAGTATACAGTTTTTCTTAGTTTTATAAGGCCTAACGCCTAGGCTAGGTCTCTTTCAAAGTTCATTTTCAGTGTTACACAGTGTTATTTTCCTTTCCTTTATGTTTAAAATTATTTATTTACTATCTGAATTTGTACCTGAAGTATGTACCTTGAGTTTAAATTAAATGTTTTCAATAGTTTAAATCTTTTTTTGTATAATTAAATTTATTTACCTCCCACACTTCCGTCATTAATTAATATTTAATTATATTCATTTATTTTCGAAAAGTTGAACTCTTACCATTATTAATATTAATTATGTTGGTAACAACCACAGGCGTTGAAACGCAAAGCAGACAGCACCAACCACAATTAATGCGTTTATATAAAACTGCAAATTGTTTAAAGATTGAGTGACTCACCTGTTTCTCACTGGATAATGCAGTTATTCTAGATCCTTCCAGTTTAGAATCCAATAGTGCAACCAAGTTGTTGACAACGTTTGGACTTAGCCGGTAAAGTTTTCGAACTCGATGGACGGCAATTCGAAGAGATTGTCCACTTTTCGGAGTGAACACCGATCCACCGGATGCGCGTTTACTTTCCGACCACTCCTATATAAATTTAACGCTAAATACTCAAACGCCATTTCTTTTATTTATTACATTTCCACACGCAAATAGCTTTTAGCGTTTCGTAACAACACAAAACTAGATGCCGCTAGCGTAACAACACAGCTGATTTTGCAATAACGTATGTTTTCAAAGAGTTACTGAATAGCAGTATTGTTAACTTCTGTTGTTTAGCTAATTTGGCAACTGCGAGTGTTGTTAAAAAAGTTACTGAATCGCACTACAGTTGGCCTTCATTAGTTTCAAAATAAAGCCTCTAGTCTCGAAATAGAGTCTTAAATTAGTGCCCTGCTGATGAGCAAAATAAGAAACGTGAAAACGTTCTGAGAGTAAAAAGGATTTACATGGAATTTTTAATCGTCATACGCTCTGGACAAAACTGCCGCAATTTCCTTGGTCTCGTGGGCAGTCCGTTTTTAAATAAAAAGAAAAGTAATTCGTATTAGACGAATGGTCAAATATATGTATTTGTTTATTAACAAATTGGAATCTATATCACAGTAGAAAATATTACTTACACTTGGTTTTGTCCTTAGGTGTTGGCTGGCGTTTGCTGGCGTAGAAAAAAAAAAACTGCTGTGTGCTGGTTGTCGGTCCAAAACGGAGAGAGCCATGGAATTTTTCCTATTTGTTGCCGGACCGGCTGTTTAGCCTTAGTAAACCAGTTGGTACGGCGAACAAAAGGATATCCCGTTAAAACGATTGATATATTTAAGCCAATGGCAGACAATTAGACAAAACCAGTATTTCTGAAACCAGAATGATTCCCAGCAGTAAAATGGTTCAGGCCAGCCAGGAGCAGGCCTGAACATGCCGGGCCCCTTGCCATGGGCAATATTAAAAAAAAAAAGGGAGGAACAATTGGGCGCGCCAGCCAACATCAAGTCCATCCCCAGGTACATAAATTATTTTATAAATGTATTATTGGTGGTGGTGTAGTGGGCTCCAGAAACTACCAGGCCGAATACGGTCGCTTGTACCAGCAGTCCTCCTACCGAAGTTGGGGGCGTAAAGTTGACCATCAGATGCGGGTAAACGTCGACGCCCAATGTCAGTCGAGTAGAAGACGACCTGTAGAACTTCAGTTCGGCCAGCCGCATAAATTGCAAGGGTTGCATTAGTCAATAATCGACCCGTTCGAAAGCCCGCTGGCTGAAGTCGCCGAATAGACCGGGAGGGCATCTTATCGGATAGAATCGCCTGAAGACAGTCGGAACGGACGAGATCGAGCCGACTTGTCGACACTGGTTGCGGTGTTGCGATGGTCGGAACGGACGTGATTCCGAGCCACCCTGTTTTCAAATATCGTCTTGAGGGCGTGGTCGGAACGGACGTGATTCCGAGCCTCGCTCTCGCCTCTCGTGTTTTATGAGCGGTCGGAACGACGAGGTTCCGAGCCGCCAGCAGCAGAGCCGCGTTTTCTTGTTGCGCAGGGAGTGGACGGTCGGAACGGACGTGGTTCCACGCCGCTCACGCGTAGAGTGTCTTCGGTTGAAGACCTGTGGTTCGATGACGATGTAGTCGCATTTGTTACGGCCGTCTCTTCTTCGGCAAGCTCCGCCTTTTCCACCTGCTGAGCCCACGATTTGTAGAGAGACAGCTCGTAGTCGGAGCTATCGCCTTTGGGCCTCGTGCGGACGTGATCTGTCGCGGTGTTGGGCTGTATCCAGTCGCTTGAGGAACCAACATCGTCGAGGTGTTGCGATGCGTGGTGTTTTTACTTGAACCGGTGACAGCAGTCTCTGCTGCTGAAGATATCCAGTCGGTGGCAGGGAAAAAGACAGACAGGGCAATAGGGGAGGCTGAGCACCACCCGCAGTGGCTGCTCTGCCGTCTTATCGCAGTACAACGAGTCATCTTGTCTGTAATGGGAAAAATACTCGACAGAAAAAAACAATAGAGTCTAAAAGTTACCGCTGGTTGTTGTTTGGTTGGGTGGCGAGCGTGGTGCACGTTGGAGCTTCTTAGGAAGTGCTGTTCCTCTCCGATGGTAGCAAGACCAATTTGACGATAGGCCGAGTTACGAGTCCCTTCTCGGTGCGTATCTTTACCACTCTGACTCGTTTGTCGGTGCCGTGGTGAACGTTGACGACTCGTCCTAGTCGCAATTCGTTTGGAGGAAGGTTGTCCTCTCGAATAACAACCAAGTCGTCCACCTGCAAGTCTGGTTGCTGTCGCTTCCACTTCATCCGCTTTTGAAGCTCGTTCAAGTACTCGTTCTTCCACCGTTGACAAAACGAGTGATCTAGCGCCTTCATCTTATGCCATCGGTTAACTACAGAGGCTGGATTTTCCGTGATCTCAATCTCAGACGGAACTAGGATGGGACTGCCGACGAGGAAATGTCCTGGAGTCAATGGTTCCAAGCTAGCGGCGTCAGTGGGTGCTGCATTAAGCGGTCTTGAATTGAGACACGCTTCAATCCTACATAGTAATGTGGAAAACTCTTCGAAAGTATATTTACAATTAGATAAAATTTTTCGAAAATGAGACTTGAAACTCTTTACACCTGCTTCCCATAAGCCACCCATGTGCGGAGCAGATGCTGGGATAAAATGCCAAGATAGCTGCTGATGAAAGTATTTGGACGTTACATCAGACTTCGAATGAGCAAGAAACGCTTTAAATTATGTTTTTAAAGCTCTAGATCCTCCGACGAAATTAGTTCCATTGTCGGAGTATATATTTTTTGGGCACCCCCTACGTGATACGAACTTTGAAAAGGCTGCCAAGAAGGTGGGAGTGCTCAAGTCGTTTGCTTCCAAGTGGATAGCTTTCGTTGCGAAGTAAACGAACAGGCATACGTAACCCTTCGTGATTACGCAGCCTGGCCCTCTATAACTCTTGATCTCGAATGGACCAGCGAAATCTACGCCCGTATTAGTAAAAGGGCGCGTGAAGGTAGTACGTTCTGATGGGAGGCCCCCCACCTTGCTGTTATGTATGATAGATTTGATCATTACTTTGACCCGAGGGATCCAATATTGCGCTCGAATAAGCCGCAACATTAACTGGTTTTCCCATGCAAGGAGATCTCGTGAATAAATTGAGTTACCAGTCGCGAAAAATGAGAATTGTAGGGGAGAATTATAGGATGACGTTCGCTATAATTTAGGTCTTTCGACGCCCCAAGTCGTCCCCCCGCTCGAAGTAGACTATTTGAATCTATTTTTTTTTTTTTTAACTGTTACTTTTATTTATTGAATCTGCTCAACTAAGGAGCCTAACAACAAGTTTGCAAATCTTATTATAATCACATAATTTACATCCCATAGTCGGGATGAGTATTTTTATTAACTGGCCCTAAGAAATATTACGACTGGGCTGGAAAGTCATTCCTACGTAATCTTGAGTTCCTGTTTACATGCAATAGATTTCTTGCTAACTGATTAGGGTGCTCTAAAAGCTTCGATGCATATTTCGCCTTCCGCTGCTCTATTTCAGTTCGTACTTCCGGGATTCTCAAGTCGTGGTGGATATTCTCCTTTCGGATATACCATGGTGCTCCGGTTATTGTTCGAAGGATTTTAGATTGCGCACGATGAAGGATTTCGATGTTACTGCTGCTCGCGTTGCCCCATAACTCACATCCATAGGTCCAAATGGGTTTTAGAACCGTGTTGTATATAGTCACTTTATACTCCAGGCTCAGGGGTGAGCGAGAGTTAATAAGCCAGTGTAGAGAACTGGTCTTGAACTTAAGATGAGTCCGTTTAGCCTCTATGTGGTTGCGCCAAGTAAGTCGCCTATCCAGGTGGACCCCTAGGTATGTGACATTATTGCTTTGTGGTATTTGAACGTTGTTCAAAGTCAAGGGCGGACAATTTTTCTTATTTAGTGTAAATGTAACTTGCTTAGATTTTTGTTCGTTAACCTTTATACGCCAGTTTGCAAGCCAATTGGTCACAGCTTCCATATGATTACCTAAGAGCGCAAATGCTTGCAGGGGACACTTGGCCTACTTAGTGCTGGCCTGTCGCATTTTCTTCGAATCTCACCTCTCACAACCTTTATAGCTACACCAGCTTTAATTGGTCGCTTTTTTGTTGTTTAGTACAGAACTCGTATCCTTATATCGCTTCTCGGTATAATACACGTAGTCCCGTTTTCCACGAAGTGGCCTCACGCTTCAAGCCGCTTCCAAATTTTCTTTAAAATAAAAGAACGTTTGCCGGCCATGGCGATATAAAGACAACTAACGCGTCTATGAAGTGGCCGCTGTGGTCGAGTTGATAGCGGTGCGTGCTATAACTCGATATGGCGGTGAGTTTGAGGTTCGAATCTCAGTCAGGGCAAGCAAAATCTTAATGATAGAAAAAGTTTTTTCTAATAGCGGCCACCCCTCGGCAGGCAATGGCAAACCTCCGAGGGTATTTCTGCCATGAAAAAGCTTCTTATTAAATACATCTGCCGTTCGGAGGCGACACAAAACTATAGTCCCCTCCATTTGTGGTATAATATAGAGATGCACACCACAAATGGTAGGAGAAGCTCGGCCAAACACTGAGCTATATAGTGTAAGCGCCAAAATTATTATACATTATAACGCGCTTATGAAACACATATGTTCAAGTAATATTCTCAGAAGTTATTTACATTTTTTTTACCAGATTATTCAGTTGATTCAGAGATATTTTGTTTTCAAGTTTTATATGCAAATATACGGGTGACTCTGTAAATAGCGACGGTTAATAACTTTTGTTATATACATTTTTTAATGTAGAATTTGTCCCATGTTTCGCTTTGGGATCCACTCGTTTGTTTTTTTTATTTACTTCATAACTCCTTCATTAAAGCAGCTAGAGGTTTGAAATTTCCAAGAAGGTTAATTTTTATAAATGCGCTTTAATTGTGAACACAATTTTTAATTTTATAAATTTTTGATTTTGCTTCCTGCGATATGTTCTCACTTCCATGTAGGTATTTAAGTAGTAAATATTGTACAAAAAATGTATGTTTTATGCCTACATAAAAACACAGGCAAAACTAATACGGCTATGTAGAGTGACGTTGAGCACAACATTTAGCTCCGTCAAAGTTGGGAAGAACCTCTCCGAGCCGTTTGAGACCAAAGTTGGAGGATTTCACTCTTCGAACTTATTCTCTGTCCCTTCTTTAAGTCAGAACACTCACTCGGAAAGTGTTGTTCTTGACAGAGTGCTATCATTTGTTCATTGGTGGCTTTGATTTCCTCAGAGGAAATCGTGGTAGACGGAGCTGTAAATTTAGCTTTCCGAATAGGGTGCGTACCTTGTAGAAATCGCAAGACATACGACAGCACTCGCAAAGCTCTCGGAAGTGAAGAGAATCTTTTAAGAATGTCGCACATCTCTACAACTTTTGCCGCGTGCACCCGCTTATCTTCTTTGTCGGCCTGGAACACCGAGTCCTGAGAAGGCCATTCCGTTCTGTCTTTTTGAAGCCAAGAAGGGCCCTGCCACCACAACGAATTTCCAACCAAGTCAGGAGATTCGACTCCACGGCTGCCTAGATCGGCTGGGTTCGAGGACGAATCCACATGATACCAACTCCGTTGGCCAACCTTCTATACGATTTTGGTTACCCTATGCGAAACAAATGTTGACCAAGAACATGGTGGCTTCCGTAGCGGAGCCAGAACGATGGTGGAATCAGTCCGTAAGAAAAACTGTAAGGATCAAAGATCCAAGTTAGGAATCACTGATTCCATCATTTTCGCCAGAAGTACCGCGCCACACAACTCCAAACGAGGCAGTGAGATGGTTTTTACCGGTGCAACCCTCGTCTTTGCTAATAGGAGATTGACCGCAACACTGTCTCTCCTTTCGACGCACAGGTAGATAGCCACCGCATACGCCTTCTCCGATGCATCGCAGAAACCATGAACCTCCATCTTTTCCGTCGGTCAGAATTGTACCCATCGCGCAATTTGGATTTCTCCTATAGCCGAGTACGCCATGGCAAACTTTCACCAGCGCTCAAGTGTTGTTGAAGATACCTGCTCATCCCAATCCGTTCACTCCAACCAGATATTCTGCATTAACATCTTCGCCACTATGATGATCGGTGCGAGCCACCCTAGTGGATCGAATAATTTAGCGATGGCTGACAAAATCTTGCGTTTTGTCACTCTTTGAAATTGATCTAATTCTTTCGCAGCGAAGTAGAATTGATCCGAACGTGCATTCCATCGTATGCCGAGAGCCTTCACGCTGCTCGTATCTTCGAAGTCCAAGAAGTCTTGGCTGAGCAAATGAGAAACCGGAATATCGCGCAAGACTTCTTTGCTATTGGCAGTCCACTTACGAAGTGGGAAACCTGCCGAACTTAAGGCCTCGGTGATTTGATCCCGGGCCTTAATGGTGGACTCTAAGTCGTGTCCACCTGCGAGAACGTCGTCGACGTACATGTGTTGCTTAAGGACCATCGAAGCGAATCGGAAGCGATTCGTGAACGTCGTCGGCTAGTTGCAGAAGCGTCCTTATTGCGAGATAAGGAGCGCAGTTCACCCCGAAAGTGACAGTATTCAATTGAAATTGACGAACTGGTTCACTTATTGAATAACGAAATAATATTTGAGGCTGAACTGGGATCTGACGATACATTTTCTCTATGTCGCTACTAAAGACGAATTTGAATAACCTCCAGCGGAGGATCACTATGTAAAATTGGTCCAGGCAGTAGCACATCATTGAGGCTTAATCCATTGTCCGATGGACAGAACGCATTAAACACCACCCGAACCTTCGTAGAAGTGCTTTCGGGTTTGATAACCGCATGATGGGGCAGGTAATAATTATCGAACCGGCCCTCATCCGGGAAACTATACACCTCAGTCATGTGACCCAGTTGCTGATACTCCTTGAGTACCCTAGTATATTCCTCTCGTAAAGAGGGATTTTTTGCCAGACGACCTTTGCTGCGACAGAACTGCGAGAAAGCTATCTTTCGCCAACACCTTAGAGAAACCTCTGTCGGAAAATTCCGACGAAATGGTAACGAAACTATATATTTCCCCGATTCGTCTCGCTTGGTAGTACCTTCAAAAACCTCCTCGCATTATTCCTCTTCTGGTGTTCGAGCTCTGCTACGGGGCAGGTCTTCCAGTTCCCAAAAGGCTGCAAGCTGTCTATCCAGTGTCACCTCATTGTAGAATGAGACGCATGATGTCGTCGGCTTGGGTGAAGTCGTCCTTCCCGTCAGAATCCATCCGAAGACTGTCTCCTGAGCCAGCAGCGAGCCAAGAACGTCCTTCCGTAGACCGCTGAGCATTATTTGCGGATAAACGCAATCGCAGGTCGGCAGATTTCCCGTCTGTTGAGGTAGCACTAGCGCCGTTGTCTGAATCGCCACCAAAGGATCGACCGGGGATCCCAAGGTTATGGAACACGTCTGGCTGGTTTTCGCTGAAACCGTGTTGTTGATTCCAGACACCCGTGCATTCACTTTCCTCGTTGGCAGCTTAATCCGACGTCGAAGTCGTTCCGTCATGAACGAACACTCAGATCCAGAATCTATGAGTGCTCTGACCGAAAAAATAGACCCACGATGTCTAATGTTGACTTGAGCTGTTCCCAGTAGGACCCCTTTGGTCGTGTTCGTAAAACACGACTGTACTTGGGTGGGAGGCTCAGTACTACCACTGGAGGAACTGGTGCCAGAAGTGGTCCGGTTGGAACTAGTTCTGGACCCACTTGGAGAAGGGTTCGAAAAACCGCTTTTTCTCGTAGTAATTTGCTGAACTGGGTTCAAAAGCAACAGTGAGTGATGCCTGGAGTGGCATACTGAACAATTGAACGCGCTGGTGCACTTCGCGACCCCATGTCCGGAGGACAGGCAGTTCAGGCAGAGTTGACTCCTTCTAGCGAAGTTGCTTCTTTCTGAAGGAGCCATTTTTTGAAATCGTGGGCAAGATCGTATGCTGTGTGCATCGCAATTGCACAGCTTGCATTGATTCCTTGCCACACTCGCTTGAAAAGTTTGTAGTTTTCGACTTGAATTGTCGAAACTTGACTTAGAAGGCTGCGGTCTCTGTAACCGGGAAGTACTAGGCCCTCAAATGTCAAAGTCAGTTTCTAAAGTCTGGAATCGACTTGTTAGAAATCTGTCCATATCTTCCCACTTGGGAATCTCCGTTTTTTCCTGGACCGAATGTTCCCACATTGAGAGGGTGACCTCAGGTAGCTTCGTTGAGCAAAGGTATGTTATGATCGCATCCCAATTCGTTATGTCAATTTTATGAATCTGGAGTGCCGATATGTAGTTCTTAATTTCGCGTTAAAGATCTTTGATCGCACTTCCAGATTCCGTTCCTACCGGGGATAGGTTGAAAAGAATCTTCAATTGACTAATAACGAGAATTCTTTTATTCTCGTAGCGATCAGTAAGGTTTTTCCATGCCGTTGAAAAAGCTTCATTTGTAAGTGGGCACTTACGAACTATTTCCTTTGCTTCCCCTGAGTCTTTTGGTTTAAGTGGAAAAGTTTTTCCACTGGGGTGAGCCGCTTATTTAGAATGTAAATGGCCGTGAACATGTCACGAAATGTTGGCCATGACAGGTAATCTCCCTTAAAAACTTCCGTGTCGCACGGCGGGAGACGGATATGGTGCTCCAAGTCGGAAAACTCCGCAGCCATTTTCTTTTTGGCTTTATTTAGCGTGGAAGTGAGATCACCAATCACTTCCATGCATTTGAGATAAGCCGCGTAGGCTTGTTTGTGCTTCTTCTTGGCGGCAGTGGCCTCTTTTGAAGAGCTCGCGGCATCTGTACCTAAAAATTCTATGTAAACGCGTTTCACTCTACCCCAAGATTCCTTAACTTCCTTTTGGATATCTAGGACCGTTTGATTTTGATCCGTGGACGCAAAATCTCTAAAATCGGCTTCGAATTTAATAAGTGAATCCGCTAATTGAATAAAAGTGGTCATTATAACTTTTTTAATTCGTTGGATTATTCGCGGTTGGATAAAATCCGAAATATGCACGTAATGCCGAAAGTTTTAATTGAATAATCGAAGAAACCACTCAAAATGCGAAAAGTTTTTAGAAAATCACAGACCCGATTAAGTTTAAAAACAAAATAAAAATTGAAGACGACGATAAAATCGAAAACCCAGCAAAAAACCAGCAGAATAAAAATAACACGAAAATAATTTTTTCCTTTAAGAAGCTTGAATTCAATCAGTTCAATCTGAGAAATCGAAAAACATTTAAAAAAGGTTTTCTTGCTGTAAAATATATAAATGGTTATATATTTTCAAATGTTTTGATTATAAATTTACAATATATGGTTGAATGGCGATTTCTCTGCCAGCTCCAACTTCCTCTTCTGAAGCAGGTAACCCTTGTACTGGGTTTTTTCCATCCGCTCCAATATCTCCACAACCTGGGCCTGCGTTGCTAGCTGCTTGGCGAGCAAATCCACCCGCACTTTATCAGGGGCAGCCGCTTTTTCTCGCGGAGCCGTACGCCTTGATAGTGGCGTAGTGGCATTTGCTGTGCTGGGTATGCCATCCAGTAACTCAAAATCGCCGGAATCCTCTTCGGCTAGGTCCAGAACCCCGAGAGCACGCCCAACTGGATTAATTGACATTCCAACGTGTGTCAATTCCAACAGACGCTCTTCAGTTGGCGATAGGGATAGCTCCTGAAGGGGCCCGCCACCAGTAGCGGACAACGATTCTTTGTTTTTGGCTAACTTCCTCTTTAGGTTGGCCTTGTAGTGTACCCATACCTGTAATTGCACTTATTATTCACTTTACATACATATATTGCGCCCTAATATTATTACATACCCGTTGCCACTCCACACCACTCCTGATTTGGGGTCCAAGCGCATTCAGCTCCGTTGCAAAATTCACCCAAGTGGCAGCCATTTCCTGCCGGCTACATCCAAATTGGCCAATGCCCCTCGCATGTTGTGGGTTTTCTTCCATCAATTTCACAAGGCGCTCAATTTGTGATTTACTTGATACTTTTCTGAAATAGAAACAATATATATGGTCATGTTATTCAATTTTTAGCTCTAAATTTTAGAATACTTACATTTTACTCTCCATTTTTACATGTGCAGCAGCAAGACAACTAGTTAAAAGTGGTTGTCTTGTTTTGACAACTAATTCATGTCAAATTACAACTAGTTGTCAATCATAATAGCGAACAAGTTATCGATTATCGAAGTTGTCTTGAGTTGTGAACAGCTGATTAAAAAGTTGAGTTGAGTTGTGAACCATAATGCGGATTGAACAATTACAACTCAACTGATAACTAAGTTGTGAATCATAATAAGGGCCTTAATTTATTTGATATATGACGTGATTTTTAATTTCGTATACTTAAAATCCCTTGCTCACTTAACTTGACAATTTATAAATTTACACCAAATTCTTAAAAGCTTTTTCTCAATTTACAGACTAGAAACAATAGAATAAATTAATTGACGGTTGAATTTCACTTATATATATTATTGTACTAATTTTATCTTTATTATCTCGCCATCTCGTACCGAGAATATATTGCGACAATATCTCGCAGCTGAATCTTGTGCGTGTGGACTCGCAGTAAGCTCGCCACCCAACTTGAAGTCGATACTTTTGATCGTATGTTCTCTATATCGATATTCTGTATGACTGTTTTTTCGTTGTTTATCACTTTTTAGACATTTGTATTTATTGCAAATATTTTATCGAAATTGTTAGCAACAATTATTATGCAAAGCGATCGTAAATCGCTGTTAATTATTTCCACTCGAATATTTAAGTTGGGAAAATTTTAGTTAAGCATCCCCGGAATTGGAAAACAAGGCGGATGGGGGGGTTGAGGGGGACCTCCTGATTACAAATATATAGTTTTTAGCTGTCGGAGCCTTATAGTTTACGACATATTAACACGCGAAGCCGCTCTGGATCATTACTCTCATTATTACTGATTCTCTTATCGTCAGCAACACAAATAAAACAAAATTTCTTACAAAATTTAAGTTTTAATATATAAAATTATACATCAAATTAAAGGTATTTTCATGGCTTTAAGACAAATTTTTTTTTACATACTATTAATTACGTATTTTTTTAAGAAAAATATAGTTTTTTATAAAAAAAATGTGCGTTTTTTCAGTTTTTGTTATTTTTCTGAAAATATATATATAATTTATATAAACATATGCATATCAAATAAAAGGTCTTTTAACGATACCAATATTGTGAAGATCGGATAAATAGTTTTTGAAATATTAGCTTTTCAAAATATTGAAATTTCCCCCTTTAACCCTCCCTAACACCCCTCCTATTACTTTCCACCAAAAAAAAATTATACCACCAAAATCGGTAAAAAGGGATGGACCACGCCCACTTTTTTTTCTTCTAGCTCAATGGTCCGTATTCTATACTTAAGCCGTTATTTCACTGAAAATTACACTATAAACGCACAATTAAGAAAATTAATATTTAAACGTTTTATTAATAAATATTAAATAAATAAAATTAAACTAATCGCGCCCTTGCATACACGCAAAATGGTTGACAATAACATTAGATGAGTGTGTTGCCATATCGGTGATGTGCATAAAAGAATAAGCAAAAAATAGTCAAAGTTGCCTTTGATTGTACTCATTATATATTGATTTTTTGTGAAAATTTTTAATAAAAAACCGCGCGATTTTTTATTAAAAATTTTCGCCAGCGGCCCTCTTTCCTGATTTTCAATTCAATTACACCTTTAAAAATATATAGACTGAAAATTTTTAATAAAAAATCTCGCGATTTCAGAATTAGATATGGCAACACACTCATCTAATGTTTGTGCCGACCATTTTGCGTGTATACAATTAGGTGATTTTTATTTATTTAATATTTATTAATAAAACGATTAAATATTAATTTTCTTAATAGTGCGGGCTCGGAAATGTTAATTATTTGCATTTTACAGACGATTGATAAGTGGTTTTAGTGTAATTTTCAGTAAAATAACCAATATAATAGTGTGCATTTTATAAACTTTAAGTGTTAATATCTCGTAAACTATAAGGCTCCGGCAGCTAAAAACTATATATTTGTAATCAGGAGGTGCTCCTCTACCCCCCCATCACCCTCTTGATTTTCAATTCGGGGGGTGCTAAACTAAAATTCTCCCGTATTGTTTTCTATCAATTGAAAAAAGGAGCTGTTAAGAATTTGTACAAGATTATAAAGCGTCAAGTCAATTAAGTAAGATAATGGCAAGTGATATTAAGTATACGAAATTTAAGAATCACGTGATATACCAAATAAATTAAACATATCCAAGCTATATATACATATATTGTAAATATAATCGAATATTTTAAAAATATATACACATTTACATTGTTACAGAAACAAGAAATTTATTTTTATTTTAAAGTCGTACTGATTAATTTTTCGATATCTTCGTTTGTACACATTCGCTTCGATACTTAACAATTTAAATTCCTCAGAGTCAAACTGAGTGAACTCAACCTACGGAAAACATTATTTTCTTACATTTTATATATTTTGCTGGTTTTTTGCTGGGTTTTCGATTTTATCGTCGTCTTCAATTTTTATTTTGTTTTTAAACTTAATCGGCTCTGTGATTTTCGAAAAACTTTTCGCATTTGGAGTGGTTTCTTGGATTATTCAATTACAACTTCCATATTTTGGATTTTATCCAACCGCGAATAATCCAACGAATTAAAAAAGTTATAATGACCACTTTTATTCAATTAGCGGATTCACTTATTAAATTCGAAGCCGATTTTAGAGACTTTGCGTCCACGGATCAAAATCAAACGGCCCTAGATATCGAAAAGGAAGAAGTTAAGGAATCTTGGGGTAGAGTGAAACGCGTTTACATAGAATTTTTAGGTACAGATGCCGCGAGCTCTTCAAAAGAGGCCACTGCCGCCAAGAAGAAGCACAAACAAGCCTACGCGGCTTATCTCAAATGCATGGAAGTGATTGGTGATCTCACTTCCACGCTAAATAAAGCCAAAAAGGAAATGGCTGCGGAGTTTTCCGACTTGGAGCACCATATCCGTCTCCCGCCGTGCGACACGGAAGTTTTTAAGGGAGATTACCTGTCATGGCCAACATTTCGTGACATGTTCACGGCCATTTACATTCTAAATAAGCGGCTCACCCCAGTGGAAAAACTTTTCCACTTAAACCAAAAGACTCAGGGGGAAGCAAAGGAAATAGTTCGTAAGTGCCCACTTACAAATGAAGCTTTTTCAACGGCATGGAAAAACCTTACTGATCGCTACGAGAATAAAAGAATTCTCGTTAATAGTCAATTGAAGATTCTCTTCAACCTATCCCCGGTAGGAACGGAATCTGGAAGTGCGATCAAAGATCTTTAACGCGAAATTAAGAACTACATATCGGCACTCATAAAATTGACATAACGAATTGGGATGCGATCATAACATACCTTTGCTCAACGAAGCTACCTGAGGTCACCCTCTCAATGTGGGAACATTCGGTCCAGGAAAAAACGGAGATTCCCAAGTGGGAAGATATGGACAGATTTCTAACAAGTCGATTCCAGACTTTAGAAACTGACTTTGACATTTGAGGGCCTAGTACTTCCCGGTTACAGAGACCGCAGCCTTCTAAGTCAAGTTTCGACAATTCAAGTCGAAAACTACAAACTTTTCAAGCGAGTGTGGCAAGGAATCAATGCAAGCTGTGCAATTGCGATGCACACAGCATACTATCTTGCCCACGATTTCAAAAAATGGCTCCTTCAGAAAGAAGCAACTTCGCTAGAAGGAGTCAACTCTGCCTGAACTGCCTGTCCTCCAGACATGGGGTCGTGAAGTGCACCAGCGCGTTCAATTGTTCAGTATGCCACTCCAGGCATTACTCACTGTTGCTTTTGAACCCAGTTCAGCAAATTACTACGAGAAAAAGCGGTTTTTCGAACCCTTCTCCAAGTGGGTCCAGAACTAGTTCCAACCGGACCACTTCTGGCACCAGTTCCTCCAGTGGTAGTACTGAGCCTCCCACCCAAGTACAGTCGTGTTTTACGAACACGAACAAAGGGGTCCTACTGGGAACAGCTCAAGTCAACATTAGACATCGTGGGTCTATTTTTTCGGTCAGAGCACTCATAGATTCTGGATCTGAGTGTTCGTTCATGACGGAACGACTTCGACGTCGGATTAAGCTGCCAACGAGGAAAGTGAATGCATGGGTGTCTGGAATCAACAACACGGTTTCAGCGCAAACCAGCCAGACGTGTTCCATAACCTTGGGATCCCCGGTCGATCCTTTGGTGGCGATTCAGACAACGGCGCTAGTGCATTAGATGAGTGTGTTGCCATATCGGTGATGTGCATAAAAGAATAAGCAAAAAATAGTCAAAGTTGCCTTTGATTGTACTCATTATATATTGATTTTTTGTGAAAATTTTTAATAAAAAACCGCGCGATTTTTTATTAAAAATTTTCGCCAGCGGCCCTCTTTCCTGATTTTCAATTCAATTACACCTTTAAAAATATATAGACTGAAAATTTTTAATAAAAAATCTCGCGATTTCAGAATTAGATATGGCAACACACTCATCTAATGTTTGTGCCGACCATTTTGCGTGTATACAATTAGGTGATTTTTATTTATTTAATATTTATTAATAAAACGATTAAATATTAATTTTCTTAATAGTGCGGGCTCGGAAATGTTAATTATTTGCATTTTACAGACGATTGATAAGTGGTTTTAGTGTAATTTTCAGTAAAATAACCAATATAATAGTGTGCATTTTATAAACTTTAAGTGTTAATATCTCGTAAACTATAAGGCTCCGGCAGCTAAAAACTATATATTTGTAATCAGGAGGTGCTCCTCTACCCCCCCATCACCCTCTTGATTTTCAATTCGGGGGGTGCTAAACTAAAATTCTCCCGTATTGTTTTCTATCAATTGAAAAAAGGAGCTGTTAAGAATTTGTACAAAATTATAAAGCGTCAAGTCAATTAAGTAAGATGGCAAGTGATATTAAGTATACGAAATTTAAGAATCACGTGATATACCAAATAAATTAAACATATCCAAGCTATATATATATTGTAAATATAATCGAATATTTTAAAAATATATACACATTTACATTGTTACAGAAACAAGAAATTTATTTTTATTTTAAAGTCGTACTGATTAATTTTTCGATATCTTCGTTTGTACACATTCGCTTCGATACTTAACAATTTAAATTCCTCAGAGTCAAACTGAGTGAACTCAACCTACGGAAAACATTATTTTCTTACATTTTATATATTTTGCTGGTTTTTTGCTGGGTTTTCGATTTTATCGTCGTCTTCAATTTTTATTTTGTTTTTAAACTTAATCGGCTCTGTGATTTTCGAAAAACTTTTCGCATTTGGAGTGGTTTCTTGGATTATTCAATTACAACTTGCATATTTTGGATTTTATCCAACCGCGAATAATCCAACGAATTAAAAAAGTTATAATGACCACTTTTATTCAATTAGCGGATTCACTTATTAAATTCGAAGCCGATTTTAGAGACTTTGCGTCCACGGATCAAAATCAAACGGCCCTAGATATCCAAAAGGAAGAAGTTAAGGAATCTTGGGGTAGAGTGAAACGCGTTTACATAGAATTTTTAGGTACAGATGCCGCGAGCTCTTCAAAAGAGGCCACTGCCGCCAAGAAGAAGCACAAACAAGCCTACGCGGCTTATCTCAAATGCATGGAAGTGATTGGTGATCTCACTTCCACGCTAAATAAAGCCAAAAAGGAAATGGCTGCGGAGTTTTCCGACTTGGAGCACCATATCCGTCTCCCGCCGTGCGACACGGAAGTTTTTAAGGGAGATTACCTGTCATGGCCAACATTTCGTGACATGTTCACGGCCATTTACATTCTAAATAAGCGGCTCACCGCAGTGGAAAAACTTTTCCACTTAAACCAAAAGACTCAGGGGGAAGCAAAGGAAATAGTTCGTAAGTGCCCACTTACAAATGAAGCTTTTTCAACGGCATGGAAAAACCTTACTGATCGCTACGAGAATAAAAGAATTCTCGTTAATAGTCAATTGAAGATTCTCTTCAACCTATCCCCGGTAGGAACGGAATCTGGAAGTGCGATCAAAGATCTTTAACGCGAAATTAAGAACTACATATCGGCACTCCAGATTCATAAAATTGACATAACGAATTGGGATGCGATCATAACATACCTTTGCTCAACGAAGCTACCTGAGGTCACCCTCTCAATGTGGGAACATTCGGTCCAGGAAAAAACGGAGATTCCCAAGTGGGAAGATATGGACAGATTTCTAACAAGTCGATTCCAGACTTTAGAAACTGACTTTGACATTTGAGGGCCTAGTACTTCCCGGTTACAGAGACCGCAGCCTTCTAAGTCAAGTTTCGACAATTCAAGTCGAAAACTACAAACTTTTCAAGCGAGTGTGGCAAGGAATCAATGCAAGCTGTGCAATTGCGATGCACACAGCATACGATCTTGCCCACGATTTCAAAAAATGGCTCCTTCAGAAAGAAGCAACTTCGCTAGAAGGAGTCAACTCTGCCTGAACTGCCTGTCCTCCGGACATGGGGTCGTGAAGTGCACCAGCGCGTTCAATTGTTCAGTATGCCACTCCAGGCATCACTCACTGTTGCTTTTGAACCCAGTTCAGCAAATTACTACGAGAAAAAGCGGTTTTTCGAACCCTTCTCCAAATGGGTCCAGAACTAGTTCCAACCGGACCACTTCTGGCACCAGTTCCTCCAGTGGTAGTACTGAGCCTCCCACCCAAGTACAGTCGTGTTTTACGAACACGAACAAAGGGGTCCTACTGGAAACAGCTCAAGTCAACATTAGACATCGTGGGTCTATTTTTTCGGTCAGAGCACTCATAGATTCTGGATCTGAGTGTTCGTTCATGACGGAACGACTTCGACGTCGGATTAATCTGCCAACGAGGAAAGTGAATGCATGGGTGTCTGGAATCAACAACACGGTTTCAGCGCAAACCAGCCAGACGTGTTCCATAACCTTGGGATCCCCGGTCGATCCTTTGGTGGCGATTCAGACAACGGCGCTAGTGCATTAGATGAGTGTGTTGCCATATCGGTGATGTGCATAAAAGAATAAGCAAAAAATAGTCAAAGTTGCCTTTGATTGTACTCATTATATATTGATTTTTTGTGAAAATTTTTAATAAAAAACCGCGCGATTTTTTATTAAAAATTTTCGCCAGCGGCCCTCTTTCCTGATTTTCAATTCAATTACACCTTTAAAAATATATAGACTGAAAATTTTTAATAAAAAATCTCGCGATTTCAGAATTAGATATGGCAACACACTCATCTAATGTTTGTGCCGACCATTTTGCGTGTATACAATTAGGTGATTTTTATTTATTTAGGGCCAGTTTTTCAGTGCAAGTTGAACTCTGTTTGTCGTTTAAACTAAGTTTAAACTCAGAATGCAGTTTTTCAGTCAACTTTAAACGGAGTTTAAACTAAGTTTAAACGGCCGATTGTGCTCGGTTAAACTTAGTTTAACTTTTCAGCTGTTTGCTGATTACTTCGTTTTGGTTGCAATAAATTTATTTGAGCGCAAGGAAACTAAGTTTAAATTTAAACTGAGTTTAACTAAACTTAGTTTAAACTGAGTTTAAACCAGCACTGAAAAACTGGCCCTTAATATTTATTAATAAAACGATTAAATATTAATTTTCTTAATAGTGCGGGCTCGGAAATGTTAATTATTTGCATTTTACAGACGATTGATAAGTGGTTTTAGTGTAATTTTCAGTAAAATAACCAATATAATAGTGTGCATTTTATAAACTTTAAGTGTTAATATCTCGTAAACTATAAGGCTCCGGCAGCTAAAAACTATATATTTGTAATCAGGAGGTGCTCCTCTACCCCCCCATCACCCTCTTGATTTTCAATTCGGGGGGTGCTAAACTAAAATTCTCCCGTATTGTTTTCTATCAATTGAAAAAAGGAGCTGTTAAGAATTTGTACAAAATTATAAAGCGTCAAGTCAATTAAGTAAGATAATGGCAAGTGATATTAAGTATACGAAATTTAAGAATCACGTGATATACCAAATAAATTAAACATATCCAAGCTATATATATATTGTAAATATAATCGAATATTTTAAAAATATATACACATTTACATTGTTACAGAAACAAGAAATTTATTTTTATTTTAAAGTCGTACTGATTAATTTTTCGATATCTTCGTTTGTACACATTCGCTTCGATACTTAACAATTTAAATTCCTCAGAGTCAAACTGAGTGAACTCAACCTACGGAAAACATTATTTTCTTACATTTTATATATTTTGCTGGTTTTTTGCTGGGTTTTCGATTTTATCGTCGTCTTCAATTTTTATTTTGTTTTTAAACTTAATCGGCTCTGTGATTTTCGAAAAACTTTTCGCATTTGGAGTGGTTTCTTGGATTATTCAATTACAACTTGCATATTTTGGATTTTATCCAACCGCGAATAATCCAACGAATTAAAAAAGTTATAATGACCACTTTTATTCAATTAGCGGATTCACTTATTAAATTCGAAGCCGATTTTAGAGACTTTGCGTCCACGGATCAAAATCAAACGGCCCTAGATATCCAAAAGGAAGAAGTTAAGGAATCTTGGGGTAGAGTGAAACGCGTTTACATAGAATTTTTAGGTACAGATGCCGCGAGCTCTTCAAAAGAGGCCACTGCCGCCAAGAAGAAGCACAAACAAGCCTACGCGGCTTATCTCAAATGCATGGAAGTGATTGGTGATCTCACTTACACGCTAAATAAAGCCAAAAAGGAAATGGCTGCGGAGTTTTCCGACTTGGAGCACCATATCCGTCTCCCGCCGTGCGACACGGAAGTTTTTAAGGGAGATTACCTGTCATGGCCAACATTTCGTGACATGTTCACGGCCATTTACATTCTAAATAAGCGGCTCACCCCAGTGGAAAAACTTTTCCACTTAAACCAAAAGACTCAGGGGGAAGCAAAGGAAATAGTTCGTAAGTGCCCACTTACAAATGAAGCTTTTTCAACGGCATGGAAAAACCTTACTGATCGCTACGAGAATAAAAGAATTCTCGTTAATAGTCAATTGAAGATTCTCTTCAACCTATCCCCGGTAGGAACGGAATCTGGAAGTGCGATCAAAGATCTTTAACGCGAAATTAAGAACTACATATCGGCACTCCAGATTCATAAAATTGACATAACGAATTGGGATGCGATCATAACATACCTTTGCTCAACGAAGCTACCTGAGGTCACCCTCTCAATGTGGGAACATTCGGTCCAGGAAAAAACGGAGATTCCCAAGTGGGAAGATATGGACAGATTTCTAACAAGTCGATTCCAGACTTTAGAAACTGACTTTGACATTTGAGGGCCTAGTACTTCCCGGTTACAGAGACCGCAGCCTTCTAAGTCAAGTTTCGACAATTCAAGTCGAAAACTACAAACTTTTCAAGCGAGTGTGGCAAGGAATCAATGCAAGCTGTGCAATTGCGATGCACACAGCATACGATCTTGCCCACGATTTCAAAAAATGGCTCCTTCAGAAAGAAGCAACTTCGCTAGAAGGAGTCAACTCTGCCTGAACTGCCTGTCCTCCGGACATGGGGTCGTGAAGTGCACCAGCGCGTTCAATTGTTCAGTATGCCACTCCAGGCATCACTCACTGTTGCTTTTGAACCCAGTTCAGCAAATTACTACGAGAAAAAGCGGTTTTTCGAACCCTTCTCCAAGTGGGTCCAGAACTAGTTCCAACCGGACCACTTCTGGCACCAGTTCCTCCAGTGGTAGTACTGAGCCTCCCACCCAAGTACAGTCGTGTTTTACGAACACGAACAAAGGGGTCCTACTGGGAACAGCTCAAGTCAACATTAGACATCGTGGGTCTATTTTTTCGGTCAGAGCACTCATAGATTCTGGATCTGAGTGTTCGTTCATGACGGAACGACTTCGACGTCGGATTAAGCTGCCAACGAGGAAAGTGAATGCACGGGTGTCTGGAACCAACAACACGGTTTCAGCGCAAACCAGCCAGACGTGTTCCATAACCTTGGGATCCCCGGTCGATCCTTTGGTGGCGATTCAGACAACGGCGCTAGTGCTACCTCAACAGACGGGAAATCTGCCGACCTGCGATTGCGTTTATCCGCAAATAATGCTCGGCGGTCTACGGAAGGACGTTCTTGGCTCGCTGCTGGCTCAGGAGACAGTCTTCGGATGGATTCTGACGGGAAGGACGACTTCACCCAAGCCGACGACATCATGCGTCTCATTCTACAATGAGGTGACACTGGATAGACAGCTTGCAGCCTTTTGGGAACTGGAAGACCTGCCCCGTAGCAGAGCTCGAACACCAGAAGAGAAATACTGCGAGGAGGTTTTTAAAGGTACTACCAAGCGAGACGAATCGGGGAAATATATAGTTTCGTTACCATTTCGTCTGAATTTTCCGACAGAGGTTTCTCTAGGGTGCTCGCGAAAGATAGCTTTCTCGCAGTTCTTTCGCAGCGAAGGTCGTCTGGCAAAAAATTCATCTTTACGCGAGGAATATACTAGGGTTCTCAAGGAGTATCAGTAACTGAGTCACATGACTGAGGTGTCCAGTTTCCCGGATGAGAGCCGGTCCGATAATTATTACCTGCCCCATCATGCGGTTACCAAACCCTAAAAGGCCTGCCAGATAGAACACGTTACGTGCGTTCCGGCGAAGCATTCGACTGACAAGGCCTAAGAAACGCAAAGGTACGCCACATTAAAAGCGTTGTCGCATGTAAACAAATCAGTTGTTTTGTATTGGCGGTTAATTTTTGTTTTGTATCAAATATATCTTAAAGTTGTGGTGATATTTACTCTTGTGTAAATATTATAAAAAATGGAAATAATTGAAGTAATTTTAATTGTTTTGTTGTTGCTGGAAGCCAAGGAATGTTTTAACAGGCTTTATGTAGGCCGTAGATGGTGGGTGCGACCACCTCTGCAGAATCGAGACACTCACGGGTTTTTCACCACGAATTTTGAATTCAGGGAGGAATTTAAGAAAAATATTAGAATGGAAAAACATGTTTTTGACTTGCTCCTTAATTTGATTGGGAAAAGGATTTTGAGGAACAATTCTAATAGGCCGTCCATTTCCCCAGAATGCCGACTTTACTTGACCCTCTGGTAAGTTGTTCAAATAATATAATTATGGACATATGTATATGTATTTGTTTTAAAAACCATCTAAAATTATAGTTATTTGGGTCACGGAGGAAGTAAAGAGTTTCATTCTTCTTCCTTTAAAATTGGTCTTTCCACAATGAAGGAAATTGTTGGGGAAACGTGCGATGCTTTGTGGGAGATACTTGGGCAAATTTATTTGTCGATTCCTCAGAAAGATGAGTGGAAACGTATTGCTACCGATTTTAATTCGATGTGGACTTTGCCAAATTGCATTGGTGCTATTGATGGCAAGCACATAAATATATTTTGCCCGTCAAATTCAGGTTCCCTTTTTTATAATTACAAAGGAAACTATTCTATTGTTCTGATGGCGGTATGTGATGCGAATTACACTTTTACTGGCGTTGATATAGAAGCTTACGGTTCGCAAAGTGATGGTGGCGTATTATGGAATTCGGGCTTTGGAAGAGAGCTCTATAATGGAACACTGGATCTTCCTGAAAACGATGTGTTACCAGGCTCTAACACAAGTGTTCCCCATTACTTTGTGAGAGATAATGCGTTCCCATTAAAGTCATTTTTAATGAGGCCGTACCCAGGTTTGCATGAACTTGAAATATGGGTATTTTCTTATTAAATGCATTTACTCATTTTAGGAATGAATTTAGCTCTGGATAAACAAATTTTTAATAAACGGCTATCTCGAGCACGCCGTGTTATAGAGAATGCATTTGGGATATTGGCTTGTCGGTGGAGAATCCTTTTGAATCCTTTGCAAATGAGCCCCGCGTCAGCCGAAAAAATTGTAAAGGCTACTGTTCTCCTACACAATTTTGTCAAGATGCACGACGGCAGCTATTGTCCACCGGAATATGTTGACCAGGAGGACGGTGACGTTATGAGAAGAGGATTGTGGCGGAGTGATATTTCGACCCCCTTGCAAAGAGCTGAGCGGATAGGTTCGAATAATGCTTCACAAAATGCGTTCAAGTTAAGGGATGATCTTAAAAGTTACCTTGTATCGCATCCGATTCAATGGACGGCCCAATAAAGAAAAAGGCGATTTGTATTTATTCATCTGAAAAATAATTAACGTAAGATGTTTTTATTACCCTCCACAAATTTGTAATTACCCTTAACATTCTTTATTGAAAGTAAGTCAGATATACCCTCAGCCAACAAAGTCTGACTTTATTAATTTATTATTTAATATACATATAAAACAAATTACAAATAAAAAATGGATTTATTTCAAAGTAACAGAAAATTTAATTCATTTTATTTTATTTATCTTATTTTATAAAACGGAGCTAAAACCATGGTGTGGAGTAAATTGCATACGAACAAAAAATACGAGTTCATTTTGATTATAAATGCGGCACAGTAATTTCAACGCAAAGAAAAACTATGTAAATTAATTACGACTACAATTATAATATCCCAAAAAACATTGAGGCGAACGTCGAACATTTCCTTCGATGTCCAATAAAAATATTGAACTGAGAACGAACTCACAATCAACGTAAATTTTGTAACATTCATAGCATATTTAAAATTTATTAAAACGAGTTCGACAAAAAGGGGAACCATAGTAACAAAGCAAAAAAAACAATCATTTTTATTCGATATCGAATTTAATTTTCGACGTTCGCCACAATGTTAAATGAGATAGTAAATTTACACACACAAAAAACTAAATTCATTTTGACTAGAATTCATAAACAGAAATTTCACTCTCAAAAAAGGAACTGAATTCATATTAATTACACTTCACACAAAACAAACTAAATATTACCAAAAAATCAAATTATAGTTAAGCAATTTGTCCGCTAGTAAATACAAAACTTAAAATGTCAATTTTTAGCCTATCTTGTACTTCTTCCGAATGTTTCAACAGGTAGCTGTCCAGAACTTTAAGAAAATCAGCGTTTCGGCTTACTGTCTGCGGGCTTGGTTCCCTCTTTTGAAGCCAGTCACTTAAAGTTCCACACAGATTGTCAAGCCGATCCTCGTCTCTCTTGCGCTTTGCTTGCTTACTTGTACTGGGCGTTTGCTCTTTCACGCAATAAGCTCCAAAGGAAGACACTGACGATTGGGTAACAGTGGGCGATTCTAATTGTGTCTGCTCCTCGTCACAAAACTCAAAAAGTGGCTGCGACTCACATACTTCATATTCAGCCTGTGTTTGATCTAAGCTAGCAAAGCTTGTGTTGCCTAGCGTCCTGTAATAGAAGAAAAGATAAAATTTTTACATATTTATACAATATATGATATTAGCGTTATTATATAAATGAATGTTTATATTGCCTCTCTGATTAGGGGTCGTGTGCAGAAGACATAGGACATTGCACCTTTCACCCTTTATCACTATAAAGTGCCCTTTTCAACTTCCTACGCCAACCACTGCATGTACATACATATATTTTAAAATAACAGGGCAGTTCGTTGACTGTGCGTGAGAGTAAAACAAAATTTTTATTCAATGCACGAATTTACTATTCATATTTATTAACGCTTACCGTCGAGGAGCAACGTGTCGTTGAAGAAACGCCATCGCCTCCATATATTGCCAACCGCCAATTTCCTTTGCCTCACTTCCAGAAGGCGCTTTCCCACTCTCTTTTACAAAGCGGTCGCGAAGAGACCTCCAGCGACTCTGGCACTGCTCTACTACAAGTTTGGAACAGATATGAATTACTTAGTTGTAATATCTTTAAAAATGTCACTAACCGCTTGCACTTGTTGCAGCCGCCACATTCATCCAGGCTTTCTCCTTGGCCAGCCTGTTTCTATAACTTGTAGCACTCTTGTCGAAAAGACAAGGGTGCATTTGCACTGCCTGGATCAAAGTGCTTTCCATTTTTTAATATTATAATTTATATTTTTAAAAAATTTACCACAGACGCGTTGTTGACACGATTGTTTGATAATTTATGTTGCGTTGTTGACACGAACAAACGAAAACAATCAGCTGACACTAGCGACGGATTTGAATGCGTCAAAAGTAGAGAGTTGGGCTACTGTTGTACGTTGCGGCATCGCATGCGTCGCGAATGTGGCAGTCTGCATTCAAATACATATAATATACTTAGCTGTCAGTCGAATGCTTCGCCGGAACGTACGTAACGTGCTCTATCTGGCAGGCCTTTAAAGCACCTCTACGAAGGTTCGGGTGGTGTTTAATGCGTCTTGCCCATCGGGCAATGGAGTAAGCCTCAATGATGTGCTACTGCCGGGACCAATTTTACAAAGCGATCTGACGATACTGATCCTCCGCTGGAGGTTATTCAAATTGGTCTTTAGTAGCGACATAGAGAAAATGTATCGTCAGATCCTAGTTCAGCCTCAAATAGTATTTCGCGATTCAATAAGTGAACCAGTTCCTCAATTTCAATTGAACTGTCACTTTCGGGGTGAACTGCGCTCCTTATCTCGCAATAAGGACGCTTCTGCAACTAGCCGACGACGTTCGCGAATCACTTTCGATCCCTTCGATAGTCCTCAAGCAACACATGTACGTCGACGACGTTCTCGCAGGTTGACACGACTTAGAGTCCACCATTAAGGCCCGGGATCAAATCACCGAGGCCTTAAGTTCGGCAGGTTTCCCACTTCGTAAGTGGACTGCCAATAGCAAAGAAGTCTTGCGCGATATTCCGGTTTCTCATTTGCTCAGCCAAGACTTCTTGGACTTCGAAGATACGAGCAGCGTGAAGGCTCTCGGCATACGATGGAATGCACGTTCGGATCAATTCTACTTCGCTGCGAAAGAAATATATCAATTTAAAATAGTGACAAAACGCAAGATTTTGTCAGCCATCGCTAAATTGTTCGATCCACTAGGGTGGCTCGCACCGATCATCATAGTGGCGAAGATGTTAATGCAGAACATCTGGTTGGAAGGAACGGATTGGGATGAGCAGGTTTCTCCAACAGCACTTGAGCGCTGGTCAAAGTGTGCCATGGAGTACTCGGCAATAGGAGAAATCCAAATTGCACGATGGGTACAATTCTGACCGAAGGAAAAGATGGAGCTTCATGGATTCTGCGATGCCTCAGAAAAGGCGGATATCTACCTGCGCGTCGAAAGGAGAGACAGTGTTGCGGTCAATCTCCTCTTAGCAAAAACGAGGGTTGCACCGGTAAAAGCCATCTCACTGCCTCGTTTGGAGTTGTGTGGCGCGGTACTTCTGGCGGAAATGGTGAAATCAGTGATTCCTAACTTGGATCTTCGATCCTTAAACATTTTCTTTTGGACTGATTCCACCATCGTTTGGCTTGGCTACGGAAGCCACCATGTTCTTGGTCAACATTTGTTTCGCATAGGGTAACCAAAATCGTAGAGAAGGTTGGTTAACGGAGTTGGTATCATATTGGTTCTTCCTCGAACCCAGCCGATCTAGGCAGCCGTGGAGTCGAATCTCCTGACTTGGTTGGAAATTCGTTGTGGTGGCAGGGCCCTTCTTGGCTTCAAAAAGACAGAACGGAATGGCCTTCTCAGGACTCGGTGTTCCAGGCCGACAAAGAAGATAAGCGGGTGCACGCGGCAAAAGTTGTAGAGATGTGCGACATTCTTAAAAGATTCTCTTCACTTCCGAGAGCTTTGCGAGTGCTGTCGTATGTCTTGCGATTTCTTCAAGGTACGCACCCTATTCGGAAAGCTAAATTTACAGCTCCGTCTACCGCGATTTCCTCTGAGGAAATCAAAGCCACCACTCAACGAATGATAGCACTCTGTCAAAAACAACACTTTCCCAGTGAGTGTTCTGACTTAAAGAAGGGACAGAGAATAAGTTCCAAGAGTGAAATCCTCCAACTTAATCAGTTCATAGATTCAAATAGTCTACTTCGAGCGGGGGGACGACTGCAAGCATTTGCGCTCTTAGGTAATCATATGGAAGCTGTGACCAATTGGCTTGCAAACTGGCGTATAAAGGTTAACGAACAAAAATCTAAGCAAGTTACATTTACACTAAATAAGAAAAATTGTCCGCCCTTGACTTTGAACAACGTTCAAATACCACAAAGCAATAATGTCACATACCTAGGGGTCCACCTGGATAGGCGACTTACTTGGCGCAACCACATAGAGGCTAAACGGACTCATCTTAAGTTCAAGACCAGTTCTCTACACTGGCTTATTAACTCTCGCTCACCCCTGAGCCTGGAGTATAAAGTGACTATATACAACACGGTTCTAAAACCCATTTGGACCTATGGATGTGAGTTATGGGGCAACGCGAGCAGCAGTAACATCGAAATCCTTCATCGTGCGCAATCTAAAATCCTTCGAACAATAACCGGAGCACCATGGTATATCCGAAAGGAGAATATCCACCACGACTTGAGAATCCCGGAAGTACGAACTGAAATAGAGCAGCGGAAGGCGAAATATGCATCGAAGCTTTTAGCGCACCCTAATCAGTTAGCAAGAAATCTATTGCATGTAAACAGGAACTCAAGATTACGTAGGAATGACTTTCCAGCCCAGTCGTAATATTTCTTAGGGCCAGTTAATAAAAATACTCATCCCGACTATGGGATGTAAATTATGTGATTAGAATAAGATTTGCAAACTTGTTGTTAGGCTCCTTAGTTGAGCAGATTCAATAAATAAAAGTAACAGTTAAAAAAAAAAAAAATAGATTCAAATAGTCTACTTCGAGCGGGGGGACGACTTGGGGCGTCGAAAGACCTAAATTATAGCGAACGTCATCCTATAATTCTCCCCTACAATTCTCATTTTTCGCGACTGGTAACTCAATTTATTCACGAGATCTCCTTGCATGGGAAAACCAGTTAATGTTGCGGCTTATTCGAGCGCAATATTGGATCCCTCGGGTCAAAGTAATGATCAAATCTATCATACATAACAGCAAGGTGGGGGGCCTCCCATCAGAACGTACTACCTTCACGCGCCCTTTTACTAATACGGGCGTAGATTTCGCTGGTCCATTCGAGATCAAGAGTTATAGAGGGCCAGGCTGCGTAATCACGAAGGGTTACGTATGCCTGTTCGTTTACTTCGCAACGAAAGCTATCCACTTGGAAGCAAACGACTTGAGCACTCCCACCTTCTTGGCAGCCTTTTCAAAGTTCGTATCACGTAGGGGGTGCCCAAAAAATATATACTCCGACAATGGAACTAATTTCGTCGGAGGATCTAGAGCTTTAAAAACATAATTTAAAGCGTTTCTTGCTCATTCGAAGTCTGATGTAACGTCCAAATACTTTCATCAGCAGCTATCTTGGCATTTTATCCCAGCATCTGCTCCGCACATGGGTGGCTTATGGGAAGCAGGTGTAAAGAGTTTCAAGTCTCATTTTCGAAAAATTTTATCTAATTGTAAATATACTTTCGAAGAGTTTTCCACATTACTATGTAGGATTGAAGCGTGTCTCAATTCAAGACCGCTTAATGCAGCACCCACTGACGCCGCTAGCTTGGAACCATTGACTCCAGGACATTTCCTCGTCGGCAGTCCCATCCTAGTTCCGTCTGAGATTGAGATCACGGAAAATCCAGCCTCTGTAGTTAACCGATGGCATAAGATGAAGGCGCTAGATCACTCGTTTTGTCAACGGTGGAAGAACGAGTACTTGAACGAGCTTCAAAAGCGGATGAAGTGGAAGCGACAGCAACCAGACTTGCAGGTGGACGACTTGGTTGTTATTCGAGAGGACAACCTTCCTCCAAACGAATTGCGACTAGGACGAGTCGTCAACGTTCACCACGGCACCGACAAACGAGTCAGAGTGGTAAAGATACGCACCGAGAAGGGAGTCGTTACGAGACCAATCGTCAAATTGATCTTGCTACCATCGGATAGGACCAGCACTTCCTAAGAAGCTCCAATGTGCGTCACGCTCGCCACCCAACCAAACCACAACAATCAGCGGTAACTTTTAGAACCTATTGTTTTTTTTCTGTCGAGTATTTTTCCCATTACGGACAAGATGGCTCGTTGTACTGCGATAAGACGGCAGAGAAACCACACGCTATTGTCCTAGCTGTCTTTTTCCCTGCCACCGACTGGATATCTTCAGCAGCAGAGACGGGTGTCACAGGTTCAAGCAAAAATACCACGCATCGCTACACCGCGACGATGTTGGTTCCTCAAGCGACTGGATACAGCTCAACACCGCGACTGATCACGTCCGCACGAGGCCCAAAGACGACAGCTCCGACGACGTGCTATCTCTCTACAAATCGTGGGCTCAGCAGGTGGAAAAGGCGGAGCTTGCCGAAGAAGAGACGGCCGTAACAAAGGCGACTACATCGTCATCGAATCACAGGTCTCCAACCGAAGACAATCTACGGGTGATCGGCTTGAAACCACGTCCGTTCCGATCGTCCTCTCCCTGCGCAACAAGAAAACGCGGCTCGGAACCTCGTCCGTTCCGACCGCTCATAAAACCCGAGAGGCGAGAGCGAGGCTCGGAATCACGTCCGTTCCGACCACACTCTCAAGACGATATTTGAAAACAGGGTGGCTCGGAATCACGTCCGTTCCGACCATCGCAACACCGCAACCAGTGGCGACAAGGCGGCTCGGAATCTCGTCCGTTCCGACTGTCTTCACGCGATGCTCTCTGATAAGATGCCCTCCCGGTCTATTCGGCGACTTCAGCCAGCGGGCTTTCGAACGGGTCGATTATCGACTAATGCGACCCTTGCAATTGATGCGGCTGGCCGACTGACATTGGGCGTCGATGTTTACCCGCATCTGATGGTCAACTTTACGCCCTCAACTTCGGTAGGAGGGCTGCTGGTACAAGCGACCGTATTCGGCCTGGTAGTTTCTGGAGCCCACTAGCAATAATATATTTATAAAATTATTCATGTACCTGTCTTGGGATGGACTTGATGTTGGCTGGCGCGTTCAATTGTTCCTCCCTTTTTTAATATTGCCCATGGCAAGGGGCCCGCATGTTCAGGTCAGCAGCCTGAACCATTTTACTGCTGGGTAATTTTCATTGTTTTCCCCAGGCTGATTTACTGCTGGGAATCAGCCTGGTTTCAGAAATACTGGTTTTGTCTAATTGCCTGCCATTGGCTTAAATATATCAATCGTTTAACGGGATATCCTTTTGTTCGCCGATCCAACTGGTTTACTAAGGCAAAACAGCCGGTCCGGCAACAAATAGGAAAAAATCCGTGGTCCACTCCGTTTTGGACTGACAACTAGCGCACAGCAGTTTTTTTCTACGCCAGCAAACGCCAGCTGACCATTCGTCTAATACGAATTTACTTTTCTTTTTATTTAAAAACGGACTGCCCACGAGACCAAGGAAATTGCGGCAGTTGCGTCCACGTACCATCACTTATGGAGAACGAGATCATCACGATGGCGGTGGCGAAGACGTTTTATATTCCACAACTAAGCAAGAAGGCTGCCAGAGTGGTACAGAGTTGCGTCGAGTGCCTGATTACGGATGCTAAATTTTGGAAGAAGGAAGGCTATCTCAACACTATCTGTAAGGAGGATAAACCATTGACAACATTTCACATCGACCACGTCGGGCCAATGGAGGCAACCAAAAAAGCATACAACTACATATTGGTGGTAGTAGACGCCTTCTCGAAGTTTGTGTGGCGCAGAGGCAGTAGTCAACCGCCTTCAGAAGCAGGCATCGGTATTCGGGAATCCTGCCCGTATAATCACCGATAGAGGCGCGGCTTTCACCTCACACCTCTTCAAAGGTGACTGCGAAGCTAATAGCTAACGTGTTTTCCACGGGGTAACGGAGCGTTTGCACTGTACCATCGTGCCCATGTTATCCAAGCTGTGCCACGAAGATTCCAATTGGTATAAGCATGTGGATCGGGTGCAGCAGATCCTAAATAGCACACCTTCGAGAAGCACCAAACAATCACCGTTCAGAATACTCACTGGAGTGGAAATGCGCGTCCGGCGGTTACCCGAGTTGCAGAACTTACTCGTAGAAGAGGCCGTATATGAACTTGACGCTGAAAAGGAGAGCATTCGCCTGCAAGCACAAGATAATATCGCCATCATCTAGCAAGAGAACAAGCGGACATTTAATGCTCGACGTAAAGCAGAAGCCAACTACGACGTCAACGAGCTGGTGGCCATACAACGGACTCAGTATGGAACGAACTTGAGACTGAGACCAAAGTTCTTCGGGCCGTATAAAATTGTCAAGAAACTGGAGCTCGGTCGTTATGAAGTCAAGAAAGTAGGGGACCATAAAGGACCTGGGCGTACTGTTACGGTTGCCGAGTTCATGAGAAGATGGAATCCTCCATTCGAGGCCGAATGATCGCAGGATAGCCGATTGTGGGACGACATCTATTTCTGAGTTTACCTAACCAGCTGACAATAGTGACGCGACACCTACGGGATATTTACAGGAACTTTTAATAAGAACAAAAAGAAAATACCTAAAAACATACGCTTTACGACTAATGGACGATATCATTACATGGCATTGTAAACCGCCGCTAAGCGCATTTAGTACCTTGTAATTTTATAAGTAATTTGAAATGATAATTCGGTTTCATCCCCACATACATATGGTAAAGTAATCTCGTATTAGGTGAGGAATGCCTTATATACATTTTTAAATTATTTTTCAACTACTTATTTGACGGACTGGGCCAAAAAAAGTCAACGCCCCTGTATTTGCAAAGCCGAAGACAAGGTGTATCTATAAGGAGGTAGCGAGGGCGAATTCATATAAAAAGCGAATCCGTAGTGTATGTTGCTTGTGTAATTTTGCGAGCAAAATGGCAATATCTGAATTCGGCCAACATTGTTCATGTAAATTGTTTGTGTAATTTTGCGAGCAAAATGACAAAATTCTGAACTCGCCTTAAATTTCCATGTCAAAATAAGACCAAACAATTACCAAAACTGAATTGGAAAATTCTCATTTGTAACATTTTTCTACTTAGAAAATCTAATTGCGGATGCATTTCGTGCAACAGCGTCAGTGCAGTGTCTGGCAGGTTCTGGCTGTATTATGAATCAGTACTTAAATATATTAAGTTACTGGAAAGACGAGTGCTTACTGCGCGACAATATAAAGTGCAACATTTAAAAATGATGTTCTTAGTAACATGGCAATTTGAGTTTCTATGTGTTATATGCATACATAGCATTCAACATTAGAGTTTTTTGTATAAATAAAACATTCGAAAATATATACATATATTTTAATATTTATTAAACCAATTGTGTAATAATATATGGGCATATATACATATGTATATGCGTTTTTATTTATGAAACTGTACACGTACAAACAAACAATTCAGGTGAATTGGAAAAGAAGAACAAGCAATCAGCTGTTGGGATTATACCACCTTTTATGAATTCGCCTTGGCTAAAAACGAAAATGTTGAAATTTATAAATTTTTGCAAGATCGCAACAAATGTGCTTCGCTTGCAGATTTCAAGTTGTGCTGAAATTTATGAATGAATGGCTAGAAATACGCATGCGCGTAAAAATAAATTAGCCGGAATTTGTACGGACGGGGCCAAAGTAATGGTGGGATCGAAAAAGGGCTTAGTAGGGCAATTATTAAAAAATCATTTCAAGGTTCTTTTTTTCCATTGTATGTATGTACATATAATCCACCAGGAAGCGTTATTCGCCAAATGGGATTATTTGAAAAGGCCAATGAATATATCAATAAAAATTATAAATAAAATTAAAGGGGGCCACAACTCTTTAAACCACCGAAAATTCAAAACGCTTCTTGAGGATTTAAAAGCGGAATACGGTGACGTACTATTATATACTGAGGTTCGTTGGCTAAGCCGTGGGAGAAGCCTTCAGCGCCTGTTCGATTTACGGAATGAAATCTTAATATTTTTTTAATAAAATATGTCTGCAGATAATGGGGAGTTTGTTTTAGAACTAAAAAACAAAAATTGTTTGTATGATCTAGCCTTTTTGTGCGACATAACAGAATTATTCAATGAATTAAATTTACAGCTTCAAGAAAAACACAAGATAATAACACAATTAGTAACCACAGTACACCATTTCAGCCGGAAAATTCAAATTCTAATAAATGAAATAAAATATGGAAATCTTTTAAATTTAAAAAAGTAACAGAAATCTATAGCCAATTTAAAACATTTGATAAGAAAATAGAATACTGCAACATACTAGAAAACTTACACACAGATTATCATTTAAGATTTAAAGATTTTGAAATTATAAAGAATATAATAGATCTGCACGAGTATACCCTTATCTGCGATATTGAAAAGCAAGACCCTGAACTGCAACCGGAGTAAGTTGACATGAGACAAGATTTCTCCATTCCGTTGCTAACTGGCGAACAATTTTGGAGGGAAATCGACGAAAAGAAGTATCCAAAGACAAAGGATCAGATTTACAGACTGTATTCTATGTTTGGATCGACATACAACTGTGAATCTGCCTTTTCGTCGATGAAACTTATACTTAACAAACAAAGAAATCGAATGACGGACCAGCATTTAACAGACCTCCTCCGGATTAAGACCTACGAAGGAGAAATAGACATAGATAGTCTTATTGAAAAGCAAAAAAGGGTAATATTTAATAATAATAATAAATAAATAATAATAATGAAAAATAATAATGAAATAAATATTAATAATGAAAAATAATAAATACTAATGAATAATAATACTAATAAAAAGTAAAAATAATGTATAATTATAAATAATAATAATAATAAAAAGTAATAACAATAAATAATAATAATGAATAGCACATTTGTACGTTAACTAGCAAGACTCAGTGTACACTGTTGTTGTACCGAACGACATGCTCAAATTCGTGCTTTCGCTGCTTCACACACAAATAGTAATAGTATGCGTGTAAAAATGTAACAATATGTGTGAGTGCCCACCTCTGGTTTAAATAATTGAATTATAAGCTGAAAAATAAAAGCATTTATATGAACATTCTTCATAAAATATGTGCCGGATTGACGAAATAATTATTTTCTTTTATTCCCCGCATTTACCGTTCGTTTGCGGCTAACTTCAATTCTTGTTTTGTTTTCGTCTTCGTTGGTTCGATCATATGCAGCCGTCTGCCTCCGCAAGCACCCCAGCAGCGCATTTGTGAAATTTATATTTTTCTCATTTTTGCTGTGGTATGTACCCTCGTATGGGGTGTAATGGGGTACAGCGGTGCTTCTGGGTATGCAGCTACAGTTGCGCGGCTATACTCAATTCGTGCCCGTCCTTGCATATGGCGCAGAAACATGGACGATGTTGACCAGCGATGAGCAAGCCTTGGGGGCTTTCGAGAGAAATGTTCTTCGCAAGATTTATGGCCCTGTTTGCGAAAGCGACGGGTACCGAAGAAGATGGAATGACGAGCTGTATGAGCTGTATAATGATGCGGACATAGTCAAGCGCATAAAAATTCAATGATTGCGATGGCTTGGCCATGTCGTTCGCATGGATGATGATGATCCAGTGAAAAAGTCCTTCGAAACGGCACCCATGGGTGGGCAACGACGGCAAGGACGCCCAAGAACACACTGGAAGGACCAAGTGCAGAAGGACCTGTCTACGCTTGGTATGAGTAATTGGCGTAACCTCGCGAAGGAGAGAGGGAACTGGCGAAGCTTTTTGATCTCGGCCCAAACCGACAAACGGTTGTAGCGCCATAAAAGAAGAAGAAGAAGAATGTACCCTCGAGTTATGGTGGAAATATTATTTGCAGCCGCTGTGGCTGTACCCCCGACTTGTGGTGGCAGCGGTTCTGCTCGTGGTGTGTACCTCCGAGCTGAGGTATGTTTCCCCGAGTAGAATCGCAAATTTTATTCACAATAAAAGCAGAAGTCATTTTGCTCCTTCTCATTTCTTATAAGTTCTCTGCTTTGGGGGCTTTCGAGAGAAATATGCTTCGCAAGATTGGCGACGAGTGCCAAAGAAGATGGAATGAGCTGTATAACGACATGGACATAGTCGAGTGCATAAAAAATCAACGACTGCGATGGCTTGGCCATGTCGTTCTAACGGATTATGATGCTCCGGTGAAAAAATTCTTTGAATCGGCACACATGAGTTGACAACGGAGGCAAGGGCGCCCACGAATACACTGGAATGACCAAGTGCAGAAAGACCTGTCTTCACTTATTGTGAATAATTGGCGAAACCTAACGAAGGAAAGAGGGAACTGGCTAAGCTTTTTGGTCTCTGCCCAAACCGACAAAAGGTTGTAGCGCCATAAAAAAAAAGAAGAAGGAGAGGTTTAATGTACTTTGGTATGTACGCATATCCAATTTAATTAAATTTGGTATTTATTTGACATGACAATTTATAAAATCCATAATTAAAGTTTTGAAAAAATAACCCTGGCCGGACAAACTCCGGCTACGCCATCAACCGTATTTCCGCACAGAATACCTTTCAGCGTGAGCGGCCTTCGTCCGCGCTTTAAAGAAATAACCCTGGCCGGACAAACTTCGGCTACGCCATCAACAGCATTCTCTCCCATAACACCTATCCCCGTGAGCGGCCTTCGGCCGCGCTTTAAAAAAATAACCCTGGCCGGACAAACTCCGGCTACGGCATCAACAGTATTCCCGCCCAGAACACCTTTCCGCGTGAAAAAAATAACCCTGGTCGGACTAACTACGGCTCCGCCATCAACAGTATTTCCGCGTAGAAAACATTTCCGCGTGAGCGGCATTCGGCCGAGCTTTAAAAAATAACCCTGGCCGGACAAACTCCGGCTACGCCATTAACAGTATTTCTGGGCAGTGCTCCTTTCCGGTTTCCTATTAAATAACCGTTCGCGAAGCCGCTCTGGGTCATTACCCTCATTATGACCGATTCTCTTATCGCCAGCAACACAAATAAAACAAAATTTCTTAGAAAACTTAAGTTTAAATTTATAAAATTATACCTCAAATTAAAGGTATTATTATGGTCTTTAAGACAAACTTACTTTCACATACAATTAATTACGTATTTTTGAAAGAAAAACATAGTTTTTTATAAAAAAAAATGTGCGTTTTTCA
Organism: Philophylla caesio; assembly: GCA_963971545.1. Classification (NCBI taxonomy): domain Eukaryota; kingdom Metazoa; phylum Arthropoda; class Insecta; order Diptera; family Tephritidae; genus Philophylla; species Philophylla caesio. Next base: position 98,354,677 of record OZ020607.1, on the reverse strand, counting down.
GTTTTTGTTAATTTTCTCAACATATATATATTGTTTAATTACACATGTGCATATTAAATAAAAGCTCTTTTAATTATCCTTTAAACGATATCAATATTATATGGATCAGATAAAAAGTTTTTTATACATTAGCTTTTTAAAATTTTGAAATTTCCCCTTTTACCCCTCCCTAACAGTGCCCTATTAGTTTGCACCAAAAAAAAATTACACTAACGAAGTCAGAAGAGAAGGCGGTTCACGCCCACTTTTTAATTTTTTTCCGACTCAACGGTCCGTATTCTATACTTAAGCCAAAAATGCTTAAGCTTTGAGTTTTTTTTTTAAGCTAAGTACGCATTCTGAATTTTACTACTTAATTGTTTTCAAGCAACCTCCTAACTGAATATTTAATTATTGTTTTTATTACAAGCAGTAACTTCAACGTGTAGTCTTAGCGTTAAGAAATATTATTCGAACGATTGTGAATATTTTTAGGCTGAACATCCACACGTACATGCCGAAAATATCTTGCTTTCCTTTTCTGTTCGGTGTTCCATAAATTTGGACTAAAAAAATGAAGGTGTGTGAAAATTATTATTGAATTGTAATATATCAAATACTTTTAAGAATTTGTTGCACATGAAATCGCTCTGGGCATTTTATTTCTTAATCGAGAATTAATTATTCCTTTTGTGTTCGAATGATGGCACAGATATGAGCAGATTAAGACTTGGCTTTAGGTGTCTATTTAACAATTTACTAATGTTTTAAATACATTTTTAGCTTAACGTGTCTTTTCCGGCTACAGGATGCCAAAAACTGTTCGAAGTTGTGGATGAACACAAACTTCGTGTTTTTTACGAGAAGCGAATGGGACAAATTGTTGAAGCTGATATACTGGGAGATGAGTGGAAAGGATATCATCTGCGTATATCGGGTGGAAACGATAAACAAGGTTTTCCAATGAAGCAAGGAGTGCTTTCCCACGGTAAAAAAAAATTGCATATAATCTAATTTAGACGAAGCTAATTGATTATTTCTTAGCTCGTGTACGCTTGTTGTTGAAAAAGGGTCATTCATGCTACAGACCACGCCGTACTGGTGAGAGGAAAAGGAAATCCGTTCGAGGTTGCATTGTCGATGCTAACATGTCAGTTTTAGCTCTTGTTATTGTGAAGAAAGGTGAGCAAGAACTGCCCGGTCTGACTGATACAACAGTTCCAAGAAGGCTTGGACCTAAGCGAGCAAGCAAAATTCGCAAGCTTTATAATTTAACAAAGGATGATGATGTACGTCGATTTGTGGTACGTCGTCCGTTACCAGCTAAGGACAATAAGAAAGCCACATCTAAAGCACCGAAGATTCAACGCCTTGTTACTCCAGTAGTATTGCAAAGGAAGCGAAGGCGTATTGCATTGAAAAAGAAACGCCAAACTGCTTCCAAGGAAGCCGCTGCAGATTATGCTAAATTGCTAGCACAACGTAAGAAGGAATCTAAGGCTAAACGAGAGGAAGCTAAGAGACGGCGATCAGCTTCTTTGAGAGAATCAAAGAGTTCAATTTCAAGTGACAAAAAGTAAATTATATTTGAAAACTGTCCCTAAATAAAGGATTAAAATATTTGTAAACTGGAAGAAGTTATTCTTTAAAAGTCGGTCCCGTGACAGAATCGTCATCAGCGAAATAATATTTACCTTTGTAAGGTTATCAAGTTCAGAAAACGTACTTTGATATACATAACATTTTTTTAAAATTTTAGTACATGAGCAATGTTTTTAGGACCTCATACCTTGACTTAAAAACGCATATTTCCTAAAAGCACCGGATGATAGGCAAAACACAATTTATTTAAGAATTTTTATTTTGCAAGTATGAAAAAAGTGACAATTGGACACGATAAAAGAGTAATTTCAACGTCCAGCAAAGTTACTAATTCCTATATTCGCTTATAACATCCTATATTTTGTATTTGTTGATTGCTAAAAGCCTAAAAAGTGCTGTAAAGTGTTTTGAATTTAACAAATTTTACATGTGCACATTCACAAACGCTGGCATGACATTAACAATTATGTTTTTAATTGAAATTTTTTTTGCAATGCAATCATTACTTTCACAAAAAAATTTTAAAACAAAGGCTTTTTTGACGAAGGTGGTAAGAAATTATTTTTTCAGATATTTTTTCTCTTATAGATTAAAAATTAATTAACAAATATTTAATAAAATATTTGTAGGCCTTACAAAAATATCAAAAAAAAAAATGTGAATTAATGTTTTATTTATTTCATTTCATTTAGTCAACAGAGGTAAATATTCTTACAGACACGGCTAATATATAATAGTTATCATTATATGTATATGTACGATGCATGTAAATTAAATGAAAATTTCCAAGTTCTAAACACAATCTCGAACGTTAGAGAAAAGGCTGGATGATTTAACATTAGAATTTTAATATACATATGTTTTTCTAATGTATTTCGAATCAAAAACGAGCTTAGAGAACAACATTAGAATTTGATTATTAAATGATTAGAGAAACACTGATATGAAGGACTTTTTTTTTACATATATTTTACACTGTTACTATTAATACAAAGTTACTGTTAATAATAGTTTTCCAACGTCCTATCTTAACCTTAAAACCGTCCTTACCATTACTGATATTGTATATTTTAAATAAATACCTTTGCTAGAAATAGTTAGAACAACTTCGGGTATTGTGGTACAGGAGGCTAATGTGGTACACGTTCTCATCTCAATATCAATCCACTCTACAAACTGCTTTTTCACCCTAAGGTGCGGCAAATTAATAAAAAGCAAGGATGTTTTATGACGGTAAATCAAAAACCGCTTGTTGCCTTTCAGCCGCGCAAAGAGTGTAATAGTGGATAGTCGACTTTTTTTTAGCAAAAATAAATCGTTTTTGATTTTTGATAAAAAGTGAATTTTTGCAAGTTTCCAAGTTGGATTGTAATAGTGAGTATCGAATTTTAAAAATATGGTAACTTATGAAAATCTTCATAGTTGTTAGTTTAAATATTGTTTTTTCCATATACCACATTATCTTCCAAAAGCATCGGGTGGTGTTCAGGTTAAAATTTTAATGACTTATAACACTGTTATATTAGATGCCAAAAAAAGCGGCAATTAGGAAGAAGAATCAAGCTGATATGGCGGACGGAGCGATTTGTTCCTTCTGCGCAAAGGCTTGGAAGGATGAAAAAATGTATCCGAATGGAGTGCATGCTTACAATGCGACATTGTATGGGCACATACCATTTGTATTCCCAAAAAAAGGAACAAGTAAAGAATACGGACCATTGAGCTAGAAAAAAAAAAAAGTGGGCGTGGTCCGCCCCTTTTTACCGATTTTGGTGGTATAATTTTTTTTTGGTGCAAAGTAATAGGAGGGGTGTTAGGGAGGGTTAAAGGGGCAAATTTCAATATTTTGAAAAGCTAATATTTCAAAAACTATTAATCCGATCTTCATAATATTGGTATCGTTATAAAGATAATCAAAAGACCTTTTATTTGATATGCATATGTTTACATAAATTATATATATATTTTGAGAAAAATAAAAAAACTGAAAAAACACATTTTTTTAATAAAAAACTATATTTTTCTTAAAAAAATACGTAATTAATAGTATGAAAAAATAAGCCCATAAAAATACCTTTAATTTGATGTATAACTTTATATATTAAAACTTAAATTTTGTAAGAAATTTTGTTTTATTTGTGTTGCTGACGATACGAGAATCAGTAATAATGAGGGTAATGATCCAGAGCGGATTCGCGGAAAGGTATTAACGATGTGTTTTATTTAATTTTTAATGTTGCTTTATTTAATTTTGAAACCTAAATATAAATCAGTATTTCCGTGCGAAACATCTTTCAACGTGAGCGGCCTTCGGCCGCGCTTTGAAAAAATAACCCTGGCCGGACAAACTCCGACTACGCCATCAACAGTATTCCCGCCCAGAACACCTTTCCGCGTGAGCGGCCTTCGGCCGCGCTTCAAAAAAATAACCCTGGCCGGACAAACTCCGGCTACGCCATCAACAGTATTTCCGCGCAGAACACCTTTCCGCGTGAGCGGCCTTCGGCCGCGCTTCAAAAAAATAACCCTGGCCGGACAAACTCCGGCTACGCCATCAACAGTATTTCCTCGCAGAACACCTTTCCGCGTGAGCGGCCTTCGGCCGCGCTTCAAAAAAATAACCCTGGCCGGACAAACTCCGGCTACGCCATCAACAGTATTTCCGTGCAGAACACCTTTCCGCGTGAGCGGCCCTCGGCCGCGCTTTAAAAAAAATAACCCTGGCCGGACAAACACCAGCTACGCCATCAACAGTATTTCTGCGCAGGACTCCTTTCCGGTTTTCTATTGAATACCTTTCCGCGAAGCCGCTCTGGATCATTACTCTTATTATTACTGATTCTCTTATCGTCAGCAACACAAATAAAACAAAATTTCTTACAAAATTTAAGTTTTAATATATAAAATTATACATCAAATTAAAGGTATTACCCCTCCTATTACTTTGCACCAAAAAAAAATTATACCACCAAAATCGGTAAAAAGGGGCGGACCACGCCCACTTTTTTTTTTTCTAGCTCAATGGTCCGTATTCTTTACTTAAGCCCAAAAAAATCCTATTTTCATATGTGAGTCTTGTGCAGACTAAACGATTATCCTATGAATTATCAATTTTGATAATTAATAGACGTTTTTCGATCTCTGCGGTCAAGAAGACCTTTAACGTTTTGTTCTCATAATTAACGATTGAATTGTTTTCTTTAAAAAAATTTTAATATCTATATGAAAAGTGTTCTTTAATATACATATCGAGCCCTAACCGCGAAAAAGACGTAAGCGCCAAAAACCAAATTATACAGGGGAAGATTTTTTTTAAAAATCTTTGGTTCAGGAAGAAGTAGTGCAGTGGAATTGTATTTATTTGTTTCATATATTTCCAAGATAACGGGTATTAATGTCGCTTACGTCTTTTTTGCTGTCATGCTGGATAGCTACTAATTTATGTTTTGGCGGTTACGCCCAATGATATTTGTAAAAAAACTTCGCTGTTTTTAATTTTTCAAATTTTTTCGTGTTCAAAAATTAACCTTAAATTCATTAGTGTCAATAAAAAATAAAATTAATATGAAAAATACTTTAGAGTACAGAATTAATTTTAACTGCAAACTTATATAAATAATAATAGTTTTTAAACTTTAATTGAATAGTTTTAAAAATAATTGGCTTTCTAGAAAATACTAATTGTCTTCTTGATCAGTTTCAGGTAGAATATCTTTAATAATTTCATCGTATTTTAAATTTAAAAATTCGCTGTGAAATCTTGTAGATATTGTGTTTTTATCACATAGTGTTTTTAGATCTTTGTATTTTTTTGAAGAAATTTTTAATAAATTATCATATAAACGTAGAGGTCCATTTTCTATTAAAGAATTATTTCGTCTTGATCTTGCAATGGATTTTTGGATGCAATCTGAAACAAAGTTTTACAACACCAAAATATAAAATGAAATTTATCGAAATATATTTACAAAAACAACCCAGTGCACTTACCACTTGTTGACACAATTCCATATTGCACAATCACTGATAAAAAGTAAAATATTTTGCGATTTTGCCGTTAATCAAAACTAATATGTTAATCGAAAAAAGACGTAAGCACCACTTCGTTGTAACAAAATATGTAAACAAACGAAATATGTACATACGTCTAAATTGTTTTAGCTGTAAAATCATAACGGTTCATTTTATAGCTATGGTATTTGGTGAGATGATGCGAATGATCGAAAATTATCGATTTTTATCAAAAAACAAAAATCGATAATCATGGTGCTTACGTCTTTTTGACGGTTAGGGCTCGATATATTACAAATAAAATTTTTCACAAAAATACGTAATAGTTTTCACATCGGGTAATGAGGTATATTATACCAGCATACCATATTAGTCTTCATATATGTATATACCAAATTACACTCCAGTTTTTGAGAAAGGTGCTTTTCCGTATTTTGTGATATATTTTTTCAACAAACTAATCTACATATTTCTTCGTAAAGTATATTTAGGTAAAATTTCATTAGTTAAAATTAGCCATGACTGGTTATAATTAGATTTTAATTTTGACCTCAAATTCCATAATAAAAAAATCTATACCACAATACCCGAAGTTCCTCTATATATTCCATAAATTAACTTTATTCATGAAACTAAAATTACCATGTGTTAAACACACGTGATTCTGATAATGGTTGGGAACAATAGTTTTCTTTTATCAGTAACTAAAGTTCGGTTGGGGAGCCCAGCACCCCAAGGACGCTTTTTAGGTTAATGAAATATATTAAGAATTCGACTCGCTCTCCAATCCTTCTCTCTGTTTGTCGTTTAAACTAAGGGCCAGTTTTTCAGTGCTTGTTTAAACTAAGTTTAGTTAAACTCAGTTTAAATTTAAACTTAGTTTCCTTGCGCCCAAATAAATTTGTTGCAACCAAAACGAAGTAGTTAGCAAACAACTGATAAGTTAAACTAAGTTTAACCGAGCACAATCGGCCGTTTAAACTTAGTTTAAACTCCGTTTAAAGTTGACTGAAAAACTGCATTCTGAGTTTAAACTTAGTTTAAACGACAAACAGAGTTCAACTTGCACTGAAAAACTGGCCCTAAGAATGCAGTTTTTGAGTCAACTTTAAACGGAGTTTAAATTAAGTTTAAACGGCCGATTGTGCTCGGTTAAACATAGTTTAACTTATCAGCTATTTACTGACTACTTCGTTTTGGTTGCAACAAATTTATATTTGAGCGCAAGGAAACTAAGTTTTATTTTTATTTTATGAGATCCCTTAACTGCCAAACTCTGTTTATCTTTTACCTATGGCATATTGATTTAATCTGTCTTGCCTTTTACTTTGTCTACATATATATGTACATATGCATTTTCAAAATAAACTGCAGATTTTTTTTTTTTTTTTTTTTAACTATCGGAGTACCACAGAGTGATTCAGTGTTGCCAACAGTTTTTAAACTACTCTTATACTGCCAGGTTTTCATGTATTTCATGTGATCCAGTGGATTTTTTGCTGTTTAGCGAGCTTCAGTCTTTTGACATCGATAGAGTAGGTTTCAACTTCAAATTTACTTATTAAACTAAGTTAAGTGTATTATTACAAGTAGTGTGATTTGATAAGCATACATGTGCAAGAACTTACAACTAAGTTACATTTCCACAAATTGATTTTTATGAGAGATAATTTACAAAACTGTTTTTTTTTTATACTGCTTTTTCTTGTGCTTTTAATAATTATTATATTTTTCCTTCTTTTCATGAGAGATAATTTACAAAAATGTTTTTTTTTTTTACTGTTATTTCTTGTTCTGTTATTTCTGTTATAATAATAATTTATATAAAAAAAAAAAAAAATTCTGTTATTTAGAACATAAATTATTATTGTTTTTTCTTTTTTTAAATAAGTAAGCTAAAAACTATGTTTACAGGAACTTGAATTGAATGTTTTGGTAATTTTTTTTTTTTTTGGGTTCTTATTCACTTTTATAATATATGTTTTTTAATTAAAAACCCTCCATTATTTTTTATAAAATTACATTTTTTTTTTTAAATAGTAGTATGTATACATATACATACATACTTGTATTTGTATATAAATTCCTCTTTTTTTTTCTTTTAAACGTAAATAAATATTAATTTTAATTAACAAAAATTTAATGATGTGAGAAAAAACACGATTATAGGAATACAAAGAATTTTTTTTTTTAATAAAGATAAAGTGTTCTTAAAACTATGTTTACAGGAACTTGAATTGAATGTTTTGGGTATTTTTTTTTTTTTTTAATTTTAAATTCATGTTCTTGTTAATTTTTATAATATTATGTTTTTTAATTAAAAATTTTCCATATTTTTTATATTTTTGATTAGTATACATATAACAAAGAAGTCGTGTAAACTCTTTCTCACATTTTTGTATTAATTTATTAGAAAATAGTAAATTTATACACGTAAATTTACTGATACAACATACATAAGTGATTGCAGAAGCTTGAAAAGTAAAAGTGGGATTTGATATTTGATTTAATTTGCCTGATCCGGTGGTGTGTTGCTGCCTTGTATGCTGCTGCTGCGGCCGCTGTCTTGCTGAGGGTAATTAGGGTCGAGAGTGCTGACATACCGGACACACAAAGACGCAAACGGACAGAGCTGCTGTTAAAGCGCCAAATACACGACACGAACATTTCCGCGAACATTCCCGTTATGTCATGTTTCTGCGAACTTTTCTGTCGTGTATGGTGGTGTTTGCCAGTTCGCGCAAATGTTCGCCAAAAATTAAAAGATTTTGATTCGTGTGTGTATGGCGAAATAGCTCATAATCGTAGTAATTTCTGAACGGAACAGACGTGTGCGGAAAAGTAAAATGGACAATAAAAAATTTCTGAGTGAATTTATTGAAATGTATAAATCTTTGCCATCATTGTGGCAAGTAAAAAGTAAAGATTATTGTAATAGAATTAAAAAGAATAATGATTATGCGACTTTAATCGAAAAATTAAAAGAAGTAGTAGTTGTAGTAGTTGTCCGTAGTAGTTGTCCGTATTCATCGCTGTCTGAAAGAGAACTAATGTTCGGCCAAAAGTTCGTATGGTGTATGGCCAAAGCTGCGAAGAAGATTGCGGAATGTTCCCGGAAATGTTCGTGTCGTGTATTTAGCGCTTAACCCCCACTGCAATAGAGCACTGCAATCTCCGATCCAAGCCATCAGTTGCATTGGATCATCATCCATCGCTGCTCTGCCACTGCACGGCTGGGGGTGCTCCGCTGCCCGCGCCATTGTATATTTGTTGTGTTCTGCGCTGTGTCTGCATATTCGCACTTAATGCCCTATGCCAAAGGAACGCATTGGAAGTAGAACAGTTGACTACTAGGAAGTACAGAGTTGCCACCACGTTGTGGTTTCTTATAATCATCTATTATTTAATATTTAACTTAAACTAGAATTATCTATTTATCGTAAAGTATTAGTTTAGCATACGTTTATATAAATCTATTATTGCCATTGTTAATTGTGTGAATCATGGCCTTGTGCGCGAAATGTAATTTCTCTATTAGAGGAGAGAGTGGCATAAGGTGTGAAGGAGTTTGTGGCAAAGTATACCATGACAGCATAGCATGCTCGGGAGTTGATAAGTACAGCTCAAAGATTCTTTGTGAAAACAACATGGTACGACTGATGTGTAATGAATGCCTAACATATATACAAAACATTGATTTGGTACTGCAAGACATGCAAGTAAGTGTCAAGAAGAATAATACCATATTAAATGAATACAAAAATGAATTTGAAGAAGTAATGAAGAAAAGTCAAAACGAAATAAAAGCATTATTGGAAGCTGTCGAATCTCGTTATACTCAGCGTGTCGCAATGATGGAAAAATCTCAAAAAAATTTCGAAAAGAAAGTTGGAGAAATTAAAACTTTGTACGCTATGGTTGAAGATGTTCGAAAGAAAACTGAGTCAATTGGCAAAGACAATGAGAAGGTACACAGTGAAATTAAAAAAAATAGCAATAACACAAATGAAATTCAAATGTCATATGCAGATGCTATGAAAAACAACAAAAAAAAGGTAATACCAGAACTGAAAAAAGACGTAGCATTAATTGTAAAACCCAAAGTAAAGCAGACAGGTGAAAAAACAAAGCAAGATTTAAATACAAAAGTGGACCCGAAAAACTTGAAAATTTCAAATATTGCAACAAGAAATAATGGAATAATGGTTATTCATAGTGAAAGTACTGATGAACGAGATAAAATTAAAATGGCGATTGAGAACATAATTGGCAAAGAATACGAGATAAAAGTGCCGGATTCTATTCGCCCAAGTTTCGTAGTTACAAACATGAATTTTAAATATGAGCATAATGTTTTGATTGACTCAATTAAGAAACAAAACACCAACATAAGTCAAAGTTCAATGAAAGTAGTAAAGCAATTTGAACGAAAAAGAGGCAACACGACGGTCTATAATGTAATTATTGAAATTGATAAGGAGGACTTTACCAAGGTTCTTGCTGCAGAGAGAATAAATATCGGTTGGGAAAGATGTAAAGTGTTTGATGCTATCAATGTGCTAATGTGCTACAAATGTAAAGGATTTAACCATAAATATGCAGTATGTAAAAATGAAGAAGCTTGCCAAAAGTGCCACGGAAATCATAACACAAAAGAATGTAAAGAAAACCCAATCAACAAAAGTTTAAATTGCATAAAAGCGAACAAAAACTTAAATCTAGAATTGGATATAAATCACGATACATTTGACAAACAATGTCCGTGCTATGCTAATAAATTGCAGATAAGAAAACAGAAGCTCGGATATTAGCAACGAAATAGTGATGAAGAAAACAAATTCAATGTAAACAATAAACAAAACAAGAAACGGAAAAATAAACTAAAATGTATATATCTGAATACAAATAGTATCACAGCAAACAAGTGTGAATTGGAAAGAATGATAGAGAAAGAAATGCCAAATATTGTAATATGTGCAGAAACCCATACCACAGAGAATGTTAGTGATTCACAACTAAAAATCATTGGATACAATCATGTAAGGTGCGACTCACATAGCCGGCATACCGGTGGTGTCCTAATCTATGTTCATAAATTGATTGACTTCAAACTTATCTATAATAACAGCATAGACAATAATATATGGTGTATAGTGATAAAAACAATAAAGAACACGATTGAATGGCAAATTGGTGCAATATATCACTCACCAAACACAAGTGATGCTGAATTTATAAGATATATTGGTCAAGTACTGGAAGAAAGATTTATTGAAAGCGACAATAACATCATTATTGGCGACTTCAATATAAACTTAAATACAAATTCGACATACTCAAACCAGCTATCACGTACATTTGCATCCTTGTCAATGTATCAATTAATTAACTTTAATACGAGAATAACCGAAACAGCCCAAACAAAAATAGATCTACTCTTTAGCAACAGTGATCAAATTGAGATGGCAAATTTAGAAAACCATAAAATATCTGACCACGAAACGATTTCTTTCAAATTGCCAATTAAAAAAAAAATACCAAATGAGAGTGTATGAAAATCGCATGTGTTGGGAAAACTATACCAAAGAGAACTTGATAAATCAACTTAGAAATTATAATTTTGAAGAATTAAACCACTACGAGAATGGACTAAAAGTCCAAACCATAAACAATATCCTTTGTAATATAATGTCAACACTAACATATGAAAAGCGAGTGCAAATCAAATTAATCAATAAGTGGTACGATCGTGACTATCTGATTTAAATAAGTTGAAATATGAGTTTTTTATATTGGCTAAGAGATCTAATGAATGGGATAATTATAATAATTTAAAACGGTATTACAAAAAACTTATTAAAATAAAAAAGAAAAAATATATGGAAAATAAAATTACAAGTAATAGTAATAACCAAAAGTTAATTTGGAAATGTCTTAAAGATGCTGTAAATATGAACAATGAGACCACACAAATAAAAAGAATAGCTATAAATGATGTCTTCATTGAAGATGATTATGGAATTGCAACTGAACTAAACCGCTTTTTTGTTGAGAGTATACTAATGATTCGTAATAATATCGAAAATATTGCACCAGTAGAAGACCTAGTAGAGATGAATAGAAGCCCATTTGAATTTAAACCGATAAATGTGGAAGAATTTATGCAAAAAACCACAACATTAAAAAGTAAATATGGTGGTGGTTTTGAAAGACAGTATGGAGTACTTAGGCTATATCTACACATGCATAGCTAATGAAAGTCTTAATAGTGGTGTTTTTCCAGAATGTTGGAAAACATCGACAATTGTGCCTGTAGAAAAAATTAAAGGAACAACTAAACCAGAGGAGATACGGCCTATAAATACGTTGCCGAGCGATGAAAAAATTATCGAAACTATAGTCAAAGAACAATTGCTCGAGTACATGAATAAGCATGAAATTATTATTAACGAGCAATCGGGGTTCAGAGCGAAACATTCATGTGAAACCGCACTTAACTTGGTAATAGCAGAATGGAAAGAAAGCAGGTCAAATAAACAGATAACGATTTCAGTTTTTCTCGATTTAAAAAGAGCGTTTGAAACAGTTGATAGAGACATCCTACTAAGGAAACTTTATGCGATTGGAGTACAAGATGTAGCGCTTAAATAGTTCAAAAGCTACCTCACCGGAAGAAAACAAAGAACTATAAATAGAAGTCACCTGAAATAGAAGTTGAAATAGGTTTACCACAAGGATCTGTGCTCGCAGCAACATTTATAATCTATATAAATGATGTTAAAAATTGCCTTAGCTACTGCAAAATACGATTATTTGCGGATGACGCACTATTAACCTTAAGTTGTCACACACTGGATGAAGCGGTCACAAAAATACAATCAGATCTAGATTCAATATATATGTAAGTGGTTATGTCAAAATAAGCTGAAAATTAAAGTGGAGAAAACTAAATGGATAGTTATTGGGAATAAATTGGTCAATGATGATAACGTAGCTTTGAAAATAGATAATACGCCTTTACAAAGAATAAACCAAATCAAATATTTGGGAATAATAATAGATTATAAGTTAAAATTTGATAAGCATCTTGAATATATAGAAGGCAAACTATCAAAAAAACTAGGATTTATGTTTCGAACAAGCAAGCACATTAGCAGGCATTATAAAAAAATGGTTTATAGATCCATCATTGAACCACACTTTATATACTGTCCCACGATACTATTCTCCCTAGCCAACTCACAAATATCTAAACTACAGATTAAGCAAAACAAAGTCATGCGATACATACTTAAGAAACGGTTTGATATTCTTAATTGACAGTCTAAACTGGCTTAGTGTGAAGCAACTAATTATGTACCATACGATGAAATTTATACATAACATAAAATTAGGAAATCTTCCAAGTTATTTAAAGGATCGTGTGAGATACAATAGAGACGTACATAGATATCAAACAAGAAACAGACATAATTTTCACTTGCCAATTGTAAGATCAGAATTTGATAAAAAAAGTTTATATTATGAGGGAGTAAGAGAATATAATGAACTCCCAAATAATATAAAAGATTGCAATAACACCATAAAATTTAAGAAATTACTATTTAATTACTGTAAGACTTTACCAATTAGATAATTTGCTAGATATAATATGTCATCCTAGTCAAATTTTTAAAATAATGTAAAAAATGAAATATTTTGAATTGTTATATGTAATCTAGGTCTCTAAGACCGTAATAAATAAATAAATAAATAAATAAATAAAATAAATAATAGCATTTTCACTTGCCAATTGTAAGATCAGAATTTGATAAAAAAAGTTTATATTATGAGGGAGTAAGATAATATAATGAACTCCCAAATAATATAAAAGATTGCAATCAATGTAAAAAATGAAATATTTTGAATTGTTATATGTAATCTAGGTCTCTAAGACCGTAATAAATAAATAAATAAATAAAATAAATAAATGTACAAGTATTTGTAACTCTCATTTTCTTTGTTTTTTCAATATCTTTTTTTTTTTTAATAATTATATTAATTTTAATTAACAAACATTTAAAGATGTAATTAAAAAATATGATTAAAGGAACTTTGAATTGACAGTTTTTTTTTCCTTGTTTGTAATTTTTGGTATTACTATATATTGTTTTCAATGAATCGTTTACATACATATAAGTTTCGATTCCGTCTTTTTCTTTTTTAAAGTTTTTTAATGAAATCAATTTCACTAAGGAAATTTATTAAATCAACATATACATGCAAGGATTTTGATTTGAGCAATTCATTCAAACTTGAATAATTTCTGAAAATTTTGTGATTAGCTCTACTGGCACTGTGCGACCGGCATTCAAATATGATATGTTCCGCAGTTTTATTATCCCCACACACAAGGCAAAGACCCGAGATCCCCCTGACAAATTTGCTGAGATAATGTTTGCAATACGTGTGACCCAGTAAAAGGCGATTCAGTAACTTAATCTCATAGCATTTTATTTTGCATTTTTTGTTTCTATACCACGGAGTCTTCGTCGCTTCAGCCATGATCTCAGCAAACCAGGATCCTTTTGTCTGACTAAGTCTCGTAAACACTGTGTTCCAATCGTTCCATACAGCAGTCTGTAGGCGCATCAAGGTCTCGAAAGGGGTCAATTCAATGTTAAGTATCTTTCCTATATTTACAGCAGTCTTAGCTGCAATATCAGCTTTTTCATTGAAAGTGATACCTATGTGACTAGGTACCCACATTAACTGTAATTCATTTATAAATTTTCTATTGGAAAAAATCATGTAATTAAGCAACTATGTAGTTGTCTGTTTTACTTTTGTCAAGGAAATGTAATGCTGAAAGACTATCCTTAAAATTTGCTATTTTAGAAATTTTGTGTTCAATCACATACGATATCGCCTGTCTTATTGCTATTAACTCGCCAGTCATTGATGTAAACTTTTCTTGAATTTTAAAAAGATATGAGGAATTATTTTGTATATTGAAAAACGCACATCCTACGCTACTATCTGTACACGAGGCATCAGTTGCTAATAAAAAAAATTTTTTTTTAACCAGATCCTCCTTAATTGCATTATATTCCGTAATTAATTGAATTTTTGATAAATTTTGTTTGGATGTGGCAAGGTTAGACTTATGAATTGTCATGTTAGGATGTTTATTAAATTTGACATTTGTATTTATTCTATTAAAAATTGTTTGGTGTTTATTATAGGTTACACAGTAACTTGTATTAAGTAATGGATTGTTTTGTACAGCAACTCTTATGTTACTGTTGGTTAACCATTGTGTGATCAGTTCTTTTCCCGTGAGCCACTCAGCCCTAGACAAGGGAGGAAGTTCACCAGCTAAAACAAACATGGAATGAATAGGCGTACTCCCAAGCATCTTCTGATGGAGCTGTTTATGCATACCTGTATTTTCTGATTATAGCTAGATGGAGCGTTTGCCTAAGTTGTAATTACGTACTCTGCCTTTGACCTTACAAAAGCCTTGTAAGTATTCATTGCCACTTTGGGCGTAAGTCCTGTTTTTATTGAGGTGAGTCGCTTAATGAGATTAGGAGCTGGTTTAATTTCTTTTTTGATTTTTAGGACATGCCCTTTCAACACACCTGCCGCTGATACTATTCTGCCAAGAAATTTGATTTGGCCTGTTTGCTCAATATTGTGTTCAACGATTCTGGCGTTTAGAAAAGTAATTAATTTGCACATTTCACTTTCAAAGACAGTAGAACTAATAGAAGGCTGTAAATATAATGAGCATACAGTAATATTTTGATTAAGGTTGCGTGTTTTTGCTATTATTATGTCTAAAGGTGTATGATATCTGACTCTGTTGAACAATATATTTTTTGCAAAACCAATTGCAACGCCAGGTCTGGTTTTTTTTTATTAATTTAAAGTTACGGACACTTTGGACCAGCCTGGTCTTTCGTAACACGGTGTAATGGGTTGAGAAGGGTTACCCCTATTCCTAACTGGAGAAATTCCTTTCTGACCGATTTTACCTTCTCGTGCAACCGCACTGAAACCCTTTTTGATCAATCTTCTGTTTACCTCATTATTTGGGTTCATCGTTTTCCTTTCTTCTGGCAGAGTTGATGAGCAATTTGCTTCATTAGGTGAGAACTTAGTGGTGTTACTTCCCGTAATTTCTGCCATTACCTTGTTAAACGAACCTCTAGGTACTATCATGCCGCTAAGTGGTGGCAAGGTTTTAGCTTTAAAATTTAAGGTTTTAGTCTTTTTTTGGAATTATCTTTTGTTTGCTTGCGTCGTTTTGGTTCCCTGTCCCCTTCCGAAGCCCAGGTGCCCACTACTTCCTCGTCCATGTCACTGGAGCAGCTTCCCAAGCCCATGCCAGACGGCGAAGCGTCCGCCATAAAAACTAAAAATAGAAATAAAATTTCCAACAAACATTTAGATGACCTGCTCAGAATAAAATGCTATAATGAAAAAATAGACCTGGACCAAATAATTAAAGAATTAGAAAAAAAATAAAGTGAATTTTTTATTGATTTGTCAACTTGTGCATTTTACTCAGTGTACCACCATAGTTTCCAACACAAGCATAGAGCAATAAAAGTATAGTTGTGTTAGTTTGCCGATCGCTGATATAAAGCCACATTCTCGTTGAATCGCTCGCATTTTACACACCATTCATTTAATTGTGTTGCTTGATTTCCACATAACTATCGGCAGAATGACCGTGATCGTAGCCATAGCCCCCGTGATAGCTCTCGCCTTATGGTACACCTGAGGGTGGTGGGCATGCCCTATTGTCTTCACCGGCATTGAAGCCATTATGATCATCGGCTGTGTATTCTATAACGCGTGTAGTACCGGCAGCTTCTTCCAGATTTAGACTCACCCTTGACATGATCGCCATCGAGATGTTCCCAGTTGCAGTTGCTGTATTAAATTTTACTTGCGTGTGTGTGTGTGCGTCTGAGGTAGGAAAAAAGTTTTAGTCTTTTTTTGGAATTATCTTTTGTTTGCTTGCGTCGTTTTGGTTCCCTGTCCCCTTCCGAAGCCCAGGTGCCCACTACTTCCTCGTCCATGTCACTGGAGCAGCTTCCCAAGCCCATGCCAGACGCCGAAGCGTCCGCCATTTTGTTTGAAATAAATTAACGGCCAATAACGCAGTTCACACTCACCAGAAACTTGCCAAAAACTTATATTGGTTGCGTATGAAATCCTTGCACGTGATATGCAATTACACACTTTCTTTTATTATTGGTGAAATACGTAAGTATTACTAAGATAACTTAAAATAATTTTTAAATCTAAATATATTCTGCCAAACACGCTTGTGTGCTCTCGAATTTCCAAAATGGTCGCCAAAATTTAAGCAGCAAGAAACTCACACGTCCGTCTTGCTCGACAATCAATCAAAAAAAAAACACTGCAGATTTGATATTTTGTTGGTTGACGCATTACTTGCGGTCTTCACCTGCTTTCAATGCTCGCTTACTTCCGAAAGCAAGCGACATGTCGCACGTGAAGACCGCAAAAAGTTGAAAGAATGCTTCGTCTAGCAAACTGATCGGTTAGCGAGCGCTCGCTTGCTTTCAACTGTCATTTTTGTAATTTGACAGCCATTTTCGCATTTCGTAGCATCTTTCATTGTGGCAACATCGTTTATCATAGGCTCTTCGAGCACAAAAAAAGCCTTTTAATAAGATATATTGATTAAATCGAGTGTCGCGTAAATTAATTAATTTATACCGATAATATGAGTAGGTTTGGAGTTTGAATAGCACGTAGGACACGAACCTTCTTGCTCTACGACATGTTGCAAATGAAAAAGTATGCTTTCAAAATGTCCAGTGAACAAATCTCTCCCTCGCTTGCGACGACAAAAAGCAGAAAGCAAGCGACAATTGGAAGCAGGTGAAGACCGCCTGTTAGAGGTCTCAGGCAACAACAAAATAAATGGGATTTTCCCATTTTGTTACCTGTTAATATGCTTTTGTATTGCCCATGATCATGACTCAATCAGAGAACTTATATTTGACTAGGGTAGCCAGATGAAAAAATTGAAGAGGTGGTAACGAAGTTGGAAAGAGGTGTTTGGAGGTATTTAAAAATTTGAATGAGGTACAAAGCAGGGGTACCTTTTAATTTTCAATTTTTATTTAAAAAAAATACAGTTAAATGCATAGTAAAATTATTTATTATTTTTAAAAACAAAGTCTTTCTTCATAAAATACTTATTTACTAAAACAAAAAGCATAAAGTTATGAAAAAACAAAAAACAATTCATTGCTTAAATTTCTAAAAAAAAACTTACAAAAAACAAAGAATCATTCAATGCTAAAAGTTATAAAAAACTTGTTTTCTATTACTTAATACAAAACATTTGTATCACAAATAGTTCCACTGTTTCTTATTTCTCATAAAAACCTTACTTTAGTTATATTTTTCGTTTTTGGTTATTTCTTTCAAAATGTTCTTACCAATAGCTGTAGTTAATAGAAAACTTTTAAATTCCTTACAGGAAAAATCAAAATTATGCTTGATCATTAACTCTGCTTCAACCGAGCGAATATCCATTTTGTTCCGTTCTTTCCTCCAAATATTCTGCATCAAACTGAAAATTCTTTCCGATGCAGCATTTGAATGCGGAATTGAAAACACATAATTTATTACTTTTTCAATGTTTGGTAAATCATTTTGAGCTAAAATATTCTTCCATTTTTGTTCACTACATAAACCTTTGAATTCTGGGGCGGCTTTTTGTAAGAATGTTTTCAACCGTATATTTTCTTCAAATAATTGATCGATATTAATGTCTTCAATTTCGAATTTTTCTATTAATTTATCGAAGGCTTTGTAAGTTGGTGCATCTGTTAATTCTAAAAATGACAATGGTGCCAATGTGGTATGCAAATTACATTTTTTTTCAAAATAATCAATGAAGTGCGTTAAATACATCACACATTGTAGCTTGAAATTACGGACTGAGTTTGAGTTACATATTTTTCGCAAATGAGACATAGTAAGATAACCAAAAAATTCCTCTTCCCGTTCTTCTTTTAGCAAATTTAACAAATTATTTATAATAGTACTTAGACTTGTGATAAGAAGTCCTTCACTTTCAAGAAGGGATATTGTTTTATTTATTGAAGTACCAACATGCAGCAGGAAACATAAATACCATTCGGCTAATTCGTCATCAAAAAATTTTTGCAAATACTTTGATGATTCCTTGGATGCATAGTACGATTTTAAAACCGAAAACATTTTCAGCATTCTTTCCACTGCTGGGATAAGTGAAAGCCATCGGGTTGGACAATGACGAAGGAGCTCGGACCATTCTGATTCACAAAATTCGGCAAATTCTTGCAGTTCAACTATTCGTTTAGTCGACGAGCTAAACTCATTGTAGCATTTTAACACAATAGCTTCTATATCAAAGCGTAGAACAATCGCTGCTTTTTTAGCTGCATTGTGCAAAACATGACAAACACAACCCACTGCGACAATGTTTTTATTCAAAGATTTTAGCTCTGTAAAAATACTTTGGTTGCATCCAAAATTAACTGCGGCATTATCCGCGCAATAAGCTGAAATATTATTCACCGACAAACCGAAGGACTGAATATGGTCTACTAATATTTTGGAAACATCTTTAGACGTTTCAGATTTGCTCTCGAAAAACGACAATAATTTGCGGCACACACCTTTTTCCTTCGTAAAGAAGCTGACCATCAGTGGAAATGTTTTAATATTACCTTTGTTGGAAGCATCTGTCATGATACCAAAAGGTCTGTTCATCAGATCTTCTAAAACATATTGCCGGCAGGCTGGTTGAAAAACATTTTGCCCTATTTTTGCCAGTTTTGTTTTGCCACATTTTAATGCTGCACAAATTTTGGAGTCGTCAAAAATGTCGGAGCACAAAGCTATTCCGCAACTTGATGATATATAACTATGAGAATGCTTAATGCCATGAAAAACTAAAGTTGCTTCAGCCACCACAGTTTTTTTTATCAGATTCCTTGAGAAAAGTGTCAACTGTCCTTATTTTTTTATGTGTTTCTCCTTTTTTTATCTTTTGATGTTTGTCTGTAGCTTCATGACGTTTTACATTGTATTCTCCTCCATTTGCTATTGAAAATTTTGTAAAGCAAATATTGCAGCGTACATGTTTTTGGCTTGTAGCGTCCGTTGAGAGCCAGGAATATTTTGTTGTCCACTGTTCGTTGAAAAAACTAAAGCCTTTGTTCTTTTTTTTAGGTGGTCCATCTGTTTTTTCTTATTAAACAAATTATCATTTTTATATACAAAAAACTACGTTAATTTGTATTGATGTAACCTACCTTTTTTGCCACACAACACGGCCTCAGATGAAGAGGACAGTGAATCTGCTGAATCACTTAAAACATACTCATCATCAACGTCAGACATCTTCAGTAATCTTTTAAATAAAATTTAAAACATTAATAAGACTTAAATATAACGATAATAATATATGTATATTTAACTTACGAAAAATGTTGACCACCAAATGTTGATTCACAATAGATATTCACAATAAAATAAAAAAAATAATACAAAAATTTATGAAAAATTTATTTAATTTTTTTTAATTTTGAAAAGAGGTATCATCCCGAAAACGTAGGGGTACCCAAAATTTTAGGCAAAAAGAGGTGCATTACCTCCAAAAGAGGTGCATCTGGCTACCCTATATTTGACAGAGAAGCTTTTCACGCGAATATCAGTGTGAATTGTCAAAATCCAACAAGATATGTAAGCGTAGCTCATGATTCAATTATAAAAGGTTATGTACTTACTGACAGCTAAAATCTGACACTCCTTAATCTATAGTTGTATTTTGGAAGCACGAGAAAGAGGGAATAATGTGATCCCTTTTTGCGAAATGGTAGTAGAAACAACTTAGTGAAATACGTATCAAAATAAAATTGTTAAGTAATTATATAATTTATGCATTAACTAACTAATACCCGCGAGATTTGACCCTGCTTTTTTACACAAATAAAATGTATAAAGAAAGAACTCTATTTTAATTGGCAAAAAATAATTAAAATTTTATTTAAAAATAGATAACCGTTGTGTGTAACAAAATCATTCCAGTACTCTATCGCACATACATACATACATATATTCTAAGAAATGCGGCACCAAAAATTCACAGGAGGTACGCCCACTCTTCCAATGTCCTGAAACTGATTTTATTTATATTCAAACATCCACACCAAATTTTATCAGTCCAGCGCATGTATGGGAAGTGCCATTCTAACTTATATTTTATAAAAAGTATCCTATGTTTCAAAATAGGATATAACACGTTTTCCTGCTAAATTTTATTTGAATTTGTCAATATCATTCTTTATATTTATAATTAAGCAAAAAAAAAGCTTTATTTTTTATTAGAATACATACTTATGTATACGAGTAGTACACGATTAAAAAACAGTTCAACTAATTTACTCTTATAAGTACATATAAAGCAGCGATCGGCACATTTAGCATTTCCTATAGCAGGCTATAGGCGAGCAATTTTACGCGTTTACTCTGTACGCTATAAAAAAAAACCTATACTAGCGCACGATGTTCAGCGTTTTGCAATTGTGTTGGTGCCGCTTCGGCAAAGCAAATCAAGACAGTTGCTGTCATTGTGTATAACAACAAGTGAGATATCTTATTTGTCAGTTGCTTTTGACAGGATACCTAAGATGGCGTTTGACAGGGTACCTAAGCTGGCCGCCAATATGTCGACAATTACGAATGGCCCGAAGTTGGAAAAAGCTGATCTGAAAATATTTTGGGGGGGGAGTGCTTTCAATTTTTTAGGATATTTTACATATTTTGAGATATTCGATTCATATCCATTATAAACATAGATATAATAATATTGGGTTAAATGTTGAATGCATTTTTATAAAGCCATCGATAGGCTATGATATCATTTGAATCAGATGAATCATGAAACGTCAGGGGTTTAAAGTGCTTCATCGATTCTCCTCTTTTTCTTTGCCAAAATATCTAGTAACCTCAATATCTCGAGATACGTCTTCAATCTCCGTAAAATAGAAAAGGACCGTTCACTCGGAGCCACCGTGACTGGCAACATAACACTGATTTGGAAAATTCGGTAAATGTGTTTGTAAAACTGCATATTACGAAGGCGGTTTGATAAGTCATGAACTTTTAGAATAAAATATACTTTTCGGCAAAAAGGCATTCTTTGTATTCCAGTTACTGGGTAATAGTTTTTAATTTTTTTGTCTAGAGTGAGTTTTTGTGTGTGCTACAAATTTGAAAACACGGTTGAAATTTTCTGAGACTACCGATTTTTTGGGGGGAATCCAGACACCCAGAACCCCTCCCCTGTATCCGTCCCTGCATTCGGGTAAAATATACGAGGAACGCCAGGGTTGCGAATTTACTTTGCAAAAACAGGTGATCTCAGCTGTTCCAAATTTTGACGTTTATCGAAAAGATATCTCACTTGTTATTATACACAATGGTTGCTGTTCAGCTTTCAACAAGGTAAGATCTCGCTGCGCAACTTTTTTAAATACAAAAATATTTTACACTACAAAAAACAGAAAAATGAGTGAATTTTTTTCAATGAAAATTTGGCTGGCGAGTCTCAATGTTTAATTTGCCACCGAATTTTAGTTTGTAATAATACATACTTTTTAAAAAGGCATTAAAAAAACAACCACAGCAATTATGAATTGCTTGATGAAAATGAGCGAGCTCAAATTCTTTTAGAATTAAATGCTACATTTTGTACAACTGGCAAAGAATTTTGGAGAAATGTGAATGTAGCAAATTACCCTCATTCAAAAGAAGAAATTTTAAAATTATACTCCATATTCCCCACAACTTATAATTGCGAGACAACGTTCTCAACATTAAAAAACATAAAAACTAAAAATAGAAATAAAATTTCCAACAAACATTTAGATGACCTGCTCAGAATAAAATGCTATAATGAAAAAATAGACCTGGACCAAATAATTAAAGAATTAGAAAAAAAATAAAGTGAATTTTTTATTGATTTGTCAACTTGTGCATTTTACTCAGTGTACCACCATAGTTTCCAACACAAGCATAGAGCAATAAAAGTATAGTTGTGTTAGTTTGCCGATCGCTGATATAAAGCCACATTCTCGTTGAATCGCTCGCATTTTACACACCATTCATTTAATTGTGTTGCTTGATTTCCACATAACTATCGGCAGAATGACCGTGATCGTAGCCATAGCCCCCGTGATAGCTCTCGCCTTATGGTACACCTGAAGGTGGTGGGCATACCCTATTGTCTTCACCGGCATTGAAGCCATTATGATCATCGGCTGTGTATTCTATAACGCGTGTAGTACCGGCAGCTTCTTCCAGATTTAGACTCACCCTTGACATGATCGCCATCGAGATGTTCCCAGTTGCAGTTGCTGTATTCAATTTTACTTGCGTGTGTGTGTGTGCGTCTGAGGTAGGAAAAAAAGTTCGCTTTGCAGTTGGAACAGGAAACACCAAACGTTCGAAAGAACCTATAAACAAAAGGGTTCTATTTTAAAATACTTATAGTTGCAACTGATATTTAATTTAACTACGTGTGTGTTTGCCTTGGTGGTGGTTATGTACATACATATATACATATATGTATGTTTACAAAGCACCACGCGATTTGCAATGGAAATGCATATTCAAATGTATATAATTATATTCCTGACTGGGGAAACATATTCTGCAAATAAATGGATTTATCATTGCCACAATCAAATAAAAACAAAACAAAATTTACTCACCAGGTTCTCGGCCATAAAATGTTACAATGAATAATACCTCACAGAAGGGTTCGGTCTACATGTGTTCTTGTTAATTATACTAGAAATAAGATATTTTATATGTTTCAAATGAAAAATTGTTATATTATTATGAAATAATAATGATTTTTTGCTAAACTTACCCAAAATTCACGCAATCACAAAATCAAATGTCAATGAATGAAAAAATTAGAAATTAGACAAAAGAGTCAGTAATGCCAACGCATTTTTTAGTATGAAGAAGTTTACAATATACTACTTTTACAAGTGAAAACTTTGGAATATGCAACATTCTTCATGAGTTAAGAAGCCGATTTGTCATGCGGGAACGAGTAAGCTGCTTTATTACAGAACCTTTTATAATTGAATCATGAGCGTAGCTCACCTCGTCAGAGCTAACAGGGAAAGAAATTGAACACCTTGTATATTCTCATACATATATGTAAGAAAAATAGACTTATTTTTGGATGATTTTGACAATTTAATAAAAAGCAGAATAATTATAATATGATAAAATGTATGTATATTCATACTTATGTATGTGCACTATTTTTTTTTATGAAACGCATATTTAGGTAATGCACAAATGTGAGCATAATCCACCTGTTGTTTTGCCGACGGCATTACGGATGAGGAAATTTATGAATTTCGTTGGATATTGGATAAATAAATTAAAAAGCCGAATTGTATTTATTAAATAATAATAACATTTGTTTTATTAATTAATGGAGAACTCTTCATGTGTTATTTGTGTTATTTGTGTGTACGTACATATGATATGATAAGATTTGCGCAAATGTTAAAATGCCGGCGGCGATTTGCATTTGTTGACACATAATTTTTACGCTTTTATATACATATGTACTACATAAGCTATTCGCAAATTTTTTGAAAATTACTGCAAATCATATGTATACATACATAGGTATGTACATACATATGTATGGACATTCATAAATGCATGGATATTCATTTAAAACTTTCTGTCCACCCAAACTTTGTTCATAGTTTTGCATATATTATACCTACTAGGTAAAATTAGTAGGTATTTTAGTACCATATTTATCCATGTACACATTTTATGTAAGTACGTACATAAATAGTACCCCAATAAATATGTACATACATACATACATACATACATATACCTACATATGTATCGATATAAACTATATAAAACGGATCCACCCCATTCAACATAATACAATATAGTACATACATACATTCATACATACTATATAACCATGATTCAATCATACAAGGTTGGATAATTAGGCAGTTGTCTCACTCTTGCACGCTGCCTTAAGGTAGCCTGTGTTGCTCTCTTTTAATTTAAGAAAAAAAATGTTATCAAACACGTGGAAATTAGTACTTTTCTTGTGAAATGGCCTGGCAGGCAACACTGTTGCCTTTTTGTAGTTTTTAAATTAATTCAGCATGCCCTACATTGAGTAATCGAATTGACGACATTCTCGTATGTTTTCCAGAAGCCTTGCTTATATAGCAGCGAACAGGAATTGAAATTTTTTTTCTTTGCATGTATGATAAATTGATTGGTCGTTGGTTCGATTCCCGGCCAGGTCAGATCATTTTGTTTGATATTTTTGGCGTAAAATACGTCTTACCTTACGGTATGGGCACCCATGTCAGATTGTTATTGTTGTAATCTCTATTTCTTTAATTATAAGGAAACGGCGAGATACATTTTTTTTTTAATTTTTTTGTAGTCAAATGAAGATATTAGCTTTCGTTTGACATACATTTCATATTGGTTGATATCTTCCTAATATTTAAATTTCACAAATGAAAATTTTATAAACACATCCAACAAATATGTGTGTGGTGTTTGGTTGAGTGTGTAGTAGTGGTGGGTAACACAGTGCAGCACTGTGTTAACCACCACTAGTTTGTAGCGTGAATAGACGTTCATTTTATTGCATAATTTTAGGCGGGAAAATTTAAGTAGAGTAAAGACAGAGAAAGCGCTGCCAACTACTGCAAAATAACAATGGTGATTGATGCTGTTTGACAACAGCTGAAAGTTGACGTTTAGTATATTAAAAAAATATAAATCACGCTTCATCACTGAGGAAAATGCCGCCTACACGAAAAGAAAGAAGGCAACGTGCTGCAGGAGTTGCAATTTATAAAAAAAATTCAACTTTAGCAAACTGCATATAAACACAAATTCATTGCTCAGATCGCAGGCTTACTGATAGCAACGTTGGCGATATCTGCTTAGCAGAAATATCAATTAATAACGAGGTCAAACTTGTAATTGATACTGTGTATTTTCTTCCAAATGTTTCTCAAGTAGACAAGGAAATGATGCTGTATAGTACATTAATGAAATATTCTCTCGCAAATCAACAGAGACTTCCCCGTTGATACAGATGTCAGTATGCTTATTGGTGGTGATTTTAACACAGAAATCACTTCAAATACTAGATTGGCGAAATTTATGAGCGATGCGTTTAATTTGGATTATATTCGAAATGATGCTCCCACAACTATTGATAACACAACCATTGACTTAGTTTTTGCGAGAAATTTAAATGTTAATTTAAAAACATATTTATCCTATTTTTCCTATCATAAGGCTATATTCTCAAAAGTATTTTTCAAATAATCAAATAGATTTGGGTCTGTTATTTATCATTTATCTTTACTATTGATAACTACCATTGACTTCGTTTTTGCGAGAAATTTAATTGATAATTTAAAAAATTTTTATCCTATTTTCCTATCATAAGCTTATGTATATCATCAAAAGTAACTATCAAATAAAGAAATTCATTTATTAGTATTTTGACCAGTTCTGACTAAAGTCTTTACTTGATTTCTAACAGATGTATGTATATCAATAAAAATTCCGTTAATTTTTTGACGGAGGTATTGTGTGGTGTTTTCCATATAAAACAAAATTTTTTTCGAACAACTAATTTTACATTTTTAGTGACTTGAATCTTACAATTTTATGATCTACAAAAATGGTAATTATATTTCTAAAAAAGTTTGAAATTGTAATGAAATATGTACATATACAATCCTGGTTACTGGGCTTTTAACAGATACCTCTTATTTGGGTTGCTAAAATTAATACTGAATTAAAGAAAAGTTCATTATCAAAATTTTTCCAAATCTATTTTCTGCATGTAAAAACTTAGAAAAGGTTAAAATCACATTGTTTTTGTTAATAAAATGTGTAAAAAATTATTGCTTCTAAATCACACTTGGGTTTTTTGTTTATATAGTTTGTTGTATTAAGGTGCTATGTATATACATACATGTGTGGTTATATTATATTAAATTGAAATATCAAATTTCTGCAAATATGTTTCATTCCCTGTACAAACCGCATTTCGCTAATAGTTACCTACTTTTCTACTACCTTTCCACGAAAAGGGATAAAATATTTTCCCCTTTATCAGACCTTCCTAAATGCAACCTTACAAGGCAGTCGGAAAACTTAAACGTCAATAAGTATCCAATATAATTGAATCATGCTATATAACTATTTATATAAATTCTTTAGGTAAATATATACATAAATGCTTATATAAAATCAAATGTACTCGTACTTGCAAAATCATATAAATCAACCTTGACCTACATCACATGCCAAAATATAAATTCAAGGATAAATGACGTCTTTCTACATACAAATCTACGCACATACTTATATTTATACATATCTACACATCGACGTGCACACACTTCTGTCCTCACTTCCCTCACAATTGCTAAATCAACAGTTACACCGGCGCCATAAATCCTAAACCATTTCATTCATAACATAAATTGCGCGTGCGTAAAACTCAAATATGTTGGTGAAAAATAAATAAAAAGATGTACATATATTGGACATTCCTCAGCTAATACGATATTCTTTTACCAAATTCATGGCTGATTTATGAATATTTAATCATTACGAACGCTTATATTGTAAAATACCAATAAAAATATATAAATGCATTCGGTATTATTTCGCAAAATCGGCCTTCGAAGACAAATACTCAGCACATCTTCATCACCTCAATACGCGCTGTGTACATTTGTATGAGTTTATATATGTAAATATGTAGCCGAATTTTGTCACATTTGAACAACAGTGTTGGTCGACACTGAATTTGCAAATCATTTACTGCAATTTGTAGTCGGAGTAGGAAATCTACTACTTTATAAAAAGTAGTTACAGAAATTCATAATTAATTTTCACTTTTAATTGATTTTAAAAATGTATCACACTATATCCCATCTTAATAAGTATTTAGCAGCTATATATTATTGATTTTCTCGCAGTTAAACGTCTCTGAGAGTTAAATCATATACATATTTTTTTATTAGTCCTATTTTTCCTTGTACCTACTGCGAAACGAAAAGTATTTGCACCCAACTCTAATTTATGGTGGTGGTTTATTGCCTTCGTCTCGCAGCAGAATTGTCGGAAATCCGAGCAGAAGCAAACATTTAGAGCTCAAGGGTGGTTTGCGGGCACGTGAACAAATGTACGTTTGTATTTATTGTATGTATGTGCATAAAAATATGCGTTTGTGTTTTTGCTTGCAAGTAAGATGAATTGTAGGCTTCTATTTGTTTGATCTAATATTTTAAACATGGGTGATACATATGTATTAAATTTAGTTTCGGAAAACATACACAATTATATTACATGTCATAATAAGTAACTCGTAAAATCAACATATAAATATGTATTTGTTCATATGTTCATACATCAATATATACATAAATACTATGTATTAGGCATATTGTTGGCTTTTTACAGATTTTGTATGAATCAGAATATGATATGAGCCTTTCTATGTATGTACATATGTACGTACATATGTAAGTACATAAAATAATTACAAATGTATGTACATACATACATATGTATATACTATGTACATACATACATACATATATATTTACGTTCATTCATATACATATGCATTAGGGTGGGTTAAATTTTTGGTCGATGTTTGGTACCCCCTAGTTGTGTTTTATAAATCATTTTAAGCAACTTTTCCAATGGAAGTATGGTTTTATTTTGAATTCCGAGCCCCCCAATTTTTAAAAATAGGTATTTTTTTTTTCGTTTTCTAAGATCTTCCTCTATCTACTCGCTAAATGAACAAAGCCTATTTTTCTCATTTCAAATTTATTATTCTTTACAATTCCAACCTTCAATATAAAAACTTATATAAAATATAAATGAAAAAAATTCAATTGAATATTGTAAGAAGCGAGAAGGACTTATTCTTGAAAGTCTTTCTTGCTGTCAAGTTTAGGAAATTCTTTACGGCTTTCTAATGTCACTGCCATCACTTCTTCTCGTTTCTGTTCTAAAACTCGTTTGGACACGCTAGCTAGCAATTGAACATTTCTTTCCGTTGCTTGTATGTGTAACGGAATTTTTGGATCAGGTAGCGGTCGATCATCATTTTCCAGATATTGTTGTAGATGTTCATAAGGGATGCTTAGAGTAAACGGTGGTTCGAATATGATTGAATTATCATTCATATCAATCATATTCGTATAATCCGTGCAATTGAAGTTCAAGATAGGTTTTTTATAAGCTCTCAGTTGCATCGTATTATCCACATGGTTGCGGTAGTGTACAATTTTTTTAGAGCTAAGTCGCGTATGTTTTTTTCATCGTCGAACAACATTGCTAATAAAACGTTTTCTGAGTGAGCATAATACGCGTTTTCTTGAACAACATTATTCACAATTTTTCTTAAATTCGAATCCAAATATTGAGTCCAACGTATGAATTTACAAAGTAATACACTGCCGTAAACGACAGAGTTATAGTACTTAATATTAAAATACATTGGCGTATACACTTTCATTACATAGTTTGCCAGAATTTTTAAATTTTTAGACGGCTTATTCGTTGTCACGTATAACCGTAATAATCTACTGGCTTTGGTGAGCCAGCGAGAATGTGCAATTGGCCCTGGTTTAATGTTAGACAAATCGGCTGAAACCTCACTGCCACGTTTTTTTTAAAAAGACGTTATTTTTATGTATTTAGAAATTGAAATATTAGAGAATGCTTTATTGCTTCTTGTTTTTTAACATATGTTTCCATCTTTAGAGTTGAATTTCTGAAGAAAAAAACTTTGATTAAAAAATGTTCTGTTCATTTAGCGAGTAGATAGAGGAAGATCTAAATTTCTGTCTTCCAGAGGGTTCCATTTTCTATCTGAAATCTATAGTAGTAGTTGCAACATCATAACGAGAACTCTTGAATCTCTCTTTTTAACTGAACTTTACAATCTCAGCAAGTTCCAAGTCATTCCGATAGAAAATAAACATATTTTCCATACAAATTTTTAAATTTTTGGCCAGAAAAAGGCTAAAAATCGAAAATCTTGTATGTGAAGTACCCTTAATTTTTATTGTATTGCACTGTAAGTCTCATTATCTTTTTTTTTGTAAAAAAAAACTTTGTGCAAAATTTTAAGTCATCACGATGAAAAATGACGGTACTCTCCATACAAATATTCCGATTTTTGTGCCATTTTCGTCCATCTTAAGCCTTTTTTGTTCAAATTGAGTATCAAAACATAATTTTATCGCCGAGCCAATGTCAAATTCGGTTTTTTCGTACCAAAAAACCCCTTTACACATACATAGCAAAATATTGTAATCCTTTTTTCAGTGCGAATCTTGAAAAGGACGAAAAAATACCTATTTTTAAAAATTGGGGGGCTCGAAATTCAAAATAAAACCATACTTCCATTGGAAAAGTTGCTTAAAATGATTTATAAGACACAACTAGGGGGTACCAAACATCGACTTTTTTTGACCCATACAATTTGACCCACCCTAATATGCATGTATGTTTGTAGAATATATACTTACATATGTAATATTTATGATTGTAGGTAAATACATAAGAAACCTGTGAAGATTCAAAATTACTGAATTTATATCAACCAAATTGAATGTTAAAGAGTAAATAAATTGTTCATATGGCCAGATTTACATGTGTACAAAGTACTACCTGCTATGCATTGTATCAAATTTGAAAAATATTGCTTCATAAATTATTTTTATAAATTTAAGTGAATGAATTTTGACAAAATTTAAATAAATATTCAGCTCGACCGAAAATACATTAAAACTCTCGTTTTATCAATTCCCGCTCTGCTGCTGTTAGTTTTTTGCTCAATGGCTGTCGAATTGTGGTGAACATTTTTGAAAAATATTGTGGTGAACCACGCTGACATATACGGTACCCCTCAAAATCAGAGGAATGTGAGTCGGAAGGGACTGCGATAAGGCTTCTCTGTCAATACACGTTCTCTGGTTATACCGATTACACAGATCCCGTTAAGAGTTATTCTACCAGAGAACTTATATTTGACAGAGAAGATTTTCACGCGAATAACAGTGTGAATTGTCAAAATCCAAGTGAATGTCTTGCAGAATCCCACCACGCCAGGGCTAACAGGGGAAATAGCGAGAGTGGCAAGTTGACAGAGCTGAGTGAGGCCGAAAGAAATTTAACAGCTTGTATATTCTCATATATGTAAGAAAAATTGACTTATTTTGGGTGGATTTTGACAATTTAATAAAAAGCAGAATAATTATAATATGTTTGATAAAATGTATATTGGTACTTATGTGCATTTGTGAAAATAATGACTGAAGCGGCGCCTTTTTTGTTTTATGAATATCGGTTTAAGTAATGCCCCAATGTAAGCATAATCCACCTGTTGTTTTGCCGACGGCATTACGGATGAGGAAATTTATGAATTTCGTTGGATATTTGATAAATAAATTAAAAAGCCGAATTGTATTTATTAAATAATAATAACCTTTGTTGTATTAATTAATGGAGGACTCTTCATGTGTTATTTGTGTGTACGTACATATGATATGATAAGATTTGCTATAATGGTGGTGCGCAAACGCAAATGTTAAAATGCCGGCGGCGATTTGCATTTTTAGCACATAATTTTTACGCTTTTATATAATAAGTTATTCGCAAAAATTACTGCAAATCATGTATATACATACATATGTATGTACATTCATAAATGCATGGATATTAATTTAAAACGTTTTTTCCACCCAAACTTTGTTTATACTTTAGCATTTATTATACTAGGTAAATTAATAGATATTAAGTACCATATGTCTGCATGTACACATTTTATGTATGCACGTAAATAGTACCCCAATAATTACATGTACATTGATATACATATGTACATATCTGTGTATTGATATAAACCCCCATTCAACATAACACAAATCAATATTTTACCCATTATATGTACATGCATACATATGTACATATGTATATACTTATCTATGCATACATATGTATGTACATATACAAAATGCAGAGTTATCTTTGTTCTTATGTACATATATGTATAGCTATTTACATATATAAATACTTCAGATATATAAATGCTTATATAAAATCAAATGAACGCGTTCTTACAAATTCATATAAATCATATAACCTTCACCTACATCACATGCCAAAATATATGTATGTAAATTTCAGGACAAATGACGTCTTTGTACATACGCACATACTTATATTTATACATATTTACATATCGACGTGCGCACACTTCTGTCCTCACTTCCCGCAGCAACTGATAAATCAACAGTTACACCGGCGCCATAAATCCTAAACCATTTCATTCATAAATTGCGCGTGCGTAAAACTCATTTCATTCATAAATTGCAGCACAACTTAAAATCTGCCAACGAAGCACATTTTTCGCGATCTTGCAAAAATTTATAAATTTGAACATTTTCGTCTTCAGCTTTGCAAGTACAAGGGCGTTGCCTATTTCTGGCCCAGTCCGGCAAATGTGTTGTTGAAAAATAAATAAAAATATGAATATTAGACATTCCTAAGCTAATACGATATTTTTTTACCAAATTCATATCTAATTTATGAATATTTAATCATTACGAACCATTATATTGTAAAATACTAATAAAAATATATAAATGCATTCGGTATTATTTCGCAAAATCGGCCTTGCCAAGATAAATACTCAGCACATCTTCATCACCTCAATACGCGCTGTGTACATTTGTATGAGCTCATATATGTGTATATGTAAATATGTAGCCGAATTTTGTCGCATTTGAACAACAGTGTTGGTCATCACTGAATTTGCAAATCATTTACTGCAATTTGTAGTCGGAGTAGGAAATCTACTACTTTATGAAAAGTACTTACAGAAATTCATAATTAATTTTCACTTTTAATTAATTTAAAAAATGTATCACACTATATCTCACCTTAATAAGTATTAAGCAGCTATATATTATTGATTTTCTCCCAGTTAAACGTCTCTGAGAGTTAAATCGTATATTTTTTTATGACTCCTATTTTTCCTTGGACCTACTGCGAAACGAAAAGTATTGGCACCCAACTCTAATTTATGGTGGTGGTTTATTGCCTTCGTCTCGCAGCAGAATTGTCGGAAATCCGAGCAGAAGCAAACATTTAGAGCTCAAGGGTGGTTTGCGGGCACGTGAACAAATGTACGTTTGTATTTATTGTATGTATGTGCATAAGAATATGCGTTTGTATTTTTGCTTGCAAGTAAGATGAATTTTAGGCTTCTATTTGTTTGATCAAATATTTTAAACATGGGTGATATCACGCACCGGGATTTGATCCCTCCTTATTCCAAATTACTTCAATAGATACACAAGAAACCTGAGTATTTAATATAACAGGCGCTCCTCGCGCAAGTTTATTTTTAGTATTTATTACTCCTGGCTTGCTCGCGTGATATATCTCTAAAATGCCGTCGCGACAATTTATATAACAAGAAAATAACGGAATCAACGAAACAGAGCAAAGCGAAAGCAAACATAGTTGCAACAGGGTTGCCACAGTCCGCTATAGAGTACATCAAATAATTTCAAATCTTAATCTATTACAATGGCAATAAGTTATGGCATACTAATCTATCACACCCTCACCCCCGTGAATCGAACCCGATTCACCATCAACCACGTCCAGTTTGGCCAATTTGGACGCAGGACGCTGCACCGTCCCATAGAGTGTTGAAACATCCGCTCGACGCACATGACCATCCTTCCCAGGGTAAACTCTCGATACTCGTCCGCGCCGCCAGTCCCTTCTAGGCACTTTCGCGTCGCAAATTAAAACGAGGTCTCCTTCTTGCAGTTGTTTCGTTGGCAAGCACCACTTTACACGCCGGGTCAGCGTTGGTAGATACTCTTCTACCCACCTTTTCCAGAAACGATCCCGCATCTGTCTGGATACTCGCCACTGCTTTCGTAGAGAGCAAAGCTTCTGCTGTGGTTCTTCACAACTCGGTGTCTGTGCCGTGTTTGCGCAACCCAGCAGGAAATGGTTTGGTGTGAGTGGCTCCTCTTGTTCTGGCGTTACTGGCAAATGTGTGAGTGGACGTGAGTTAACCACGTTTTCAGCTTCCACCAGCAAACCATGGAATGTGTGCTCCTTTGGACTCACCTCTTTCATCGTATGACGTAGAACCTTCTTTACGCACTGTACCATGCGTTCCCAAGCACCACCTTCAGATGGGTTCTCAGGACAATTAAAAACCCATTCAACGCCCCTTGACGACAACTCACCTTGCAGCATGCCACAGTCGAAAACGTCTGAAAACCGCCTGACCTCGCCTACCGCTCCAACGAAGTTCTTGCCATTATCCGATCTAATCCTTTTTGGCACCCCTCTCCTGTTCATGAAGTTCCGTATCGCCAAGATGCAAGCGTCCGTTTAAAGGTCATAAGCCACCTCAAGATGGATTGCCCGTACTGTCAGACAGGTAAATAGTGCCACCCATCTTTTTTCTGTTCTTCGGCCGATGGTCACATTTACAGGGCCGAAGTAGTCCAATCCAGTATATGTAAATGGCCTCACATATGGTGTAACGCGATCCTCTGGCAACAACCCCATTATCGGTGTAACCGGCTTTGTCTTGTTAATTTTGCACGTGTTGCAACTAGCGATAACTCCACGAATAACCTTCCGCACATTTGGAATCCAATATCTCTGACGGATCATACAGATCGTTGCCTCAGTATTTTGGTGCATCATTCGCTTATGCTCATGTGCAACCAAGAGTTTCGTGACGGCGTGTTGATGTGGCAAAATAATAGCGCGTTTCGCATCATAAGGGAGCCAACTGACTGCATCCAAGCGGCCACGGACTCGAAGGAGTCCCTCGGAATCTAAGAACGGCGTCAGTTTGTGCAGTGAACTTTCTATCGGCACATCAAGTCCACGCTACAGTCGGTTCAATTCGTAAGAAAATGCTTCTCGCTGAGCATGGCGGCATAGTAGACATTCGGCATCGTCAAGTTCGGACGCGTCCAATCCATATTTTGTAGAACCGTCTGGTTGATTATATAGCGATTTACGATTGTAGACAAAACGGCGGACCCAGGCGACAACTCTTTTTAATTTTAAAAACGACGAAAATCTTTCAAATTCGAAAATGCTCTTCTTTACGATCAGCAAGGTATACTTCGGTCGAATCTCTTCGTCTCCTTCTATGTCGTCTGCGGGTGTATCGTCGGTTGGCCATACGTGTTCTGCTTGGTATAAAAATGCGGGACCTGTGAACCAGCGAGAGGATGGGTTGAGGTTGACGTCCTTCTTGACTCGAGTGGCCTCATCGGCCACATTTTCCTTCGATGGCACCCATTTCCAATCCGATGGCTTGGAAACGTTGAGGATTTCGGCTATCCTATGGGCCACGAACGGTAGCGCCGATGTTCACTGTTTATCCATTTAAGAACTGTTCTAGAGTCCCTCCATAAAACGCATCAATCGATAAGCACGGTATGCTCTTCAGCTATAGTCGTCGTCATACGAGACCCTAAAACGGCGGCTTGCAGCTCCAATCTGGGAATGCTTAGAGTCCTGAGTGGCGCACTTCTTGTCTTGGCATACACTAGATTAACGTCTACCGTATTGGCTGAGCTCTGTGCCCTCCAGAAGGCTACGGCTCCAAACGCGTCTTCACTAGCGTCGACGAATATGTGCAATTGCAGTGAAGTTGGCTTGCCCTTTCTGAAATAGTGACGCGGCACTCTACATTCCCTTACATTCAACAATTGTATCCGAAAATTATTCCATATGGCATCTACACCACTAGGTATGGGCTCATCCCAGCCCAAATCCCGCTTCCAAATTTCACGCATCACCACTTTGGCTGTGATGGTGAGGTGACACAAGAAACCCAACGGGTCGAAGATGGACATAATGATGCTCAGCAGCATTCGTTTTGTAGGTACTACGTGTCCATTCATGACTGACGAGTCGATTCCGTGAAACTCGAGACGGTACGTGAAGTGGTCGCTGGACGGCTGCCATAGCATTCCTAAAACCTTTCCAGCTTCCATAGCTTCTTTTGACATAATAGGCAACGCCGAGTTTCCACCGCCTAATGCAGTCGCAACTTCCAAAGAGTTTGACCTGAACTTCCGCAAATGGAAACCTGCATCTTTGTGAATGTCGCGGACCTGCTTGGATATCTCTATAGCTCTAGAAGTGGAATTGAAGCTATCGACGTAATCATCCACATAGTGGTAATCCGTTATCGCTTGAACTGCCCGTGGGTCATGGCTAGTATGCTCCATCGCATTCTTTACCTTCACATAATGGGCTGAACATGGGGAACAAGCTGCACCAAACGTCATCGCTGTCATCTCAAATACGTCCGGTGACTTCGGCAATCACCATTACGCCATAAAAACCTTTGGGCACATCTATCTTCAGGACGGATCACGACTTGGTGGAACATGTCTTGAATGTCTGCACAAACGGCCACGGCACCTTCGCGGAAATGAAATAATACGGACACCAATGGTCGATACTGCTGAGGACCCTTTACTAGTTGTGAATTCAACGATACTCCGTGTGAGGTTGCTGCGGCATCGAATACAAATCGCAGCTTACCCGGCTTCTGAGGGTTCACCACGGCGAAATGTGGAAGATACCATGTCTTTGAGCCCCTTTCGTCTACCTCCAATGTGTGCAGTTTACGCGCGTACCCTTTATCGACGTAATTGTTGATGATCTCGCAGTATGCTTTACCGAACTCCTTGTCACGCATGATCTTCCTTTCGATGCCTACGAGACGTCTCAAGGCCATGGAGTAGCTCTCCGGAAGCTCTATATTGTCGTTCATCCACAGCAACCCTGTTTGAAAACGACCGTTCACCTTGACCGTAGTTGATTCGAGGAGCTCTTTCGCCCGTTGGTCTGCGGCACTTTCAATCGACGGCGCAGCTCTCACCCCGAATGTCTCGATACTGAAGTAGTCCTTGATAATGGCGTGCATCTGACGGTCTGGTGTATTAATATGAAGGCATGATGGCTTCCTTGGCGGTAAATTGTTCGATGGCCCAAAAATACAAACACCTAGTTCAGTCATAGTGGCGAACGGCCCATTGCGATGGGCAAATATCGCTTTAGTTAGCAGCCCAAGGTGGCAGTGATCTAGGCCGATCAAGATTTTAGACGTTACGTTGTCATATGGGTGCACTGGCATGTTCTTCCCATATCTGACGGCGTTGTAGATATCCTGCTCGCTTAGGCTTTGCATCGGCAATTTAAATTGGCTATACCATGAACATTGCGAAGGGCGTGGCGCTTCTTCATACCTAGACCACTAATAAAAACGTTTGCGACCGCTACCTGCTCATTCGCTGCTTTTCCCCCGAACCACTGGACCTCAACCTGACGTTGCAGACATTTAAGGCCAAGTTCTTGCACTAGTGAGGTGTCCATCATCGTAATTGAAGACCCTTCATCTAGAAGCGCGTACGTATTTACACGCTTGTTCGGTCCAAACAGGGTGACGGGAACCACACGAAACAATAAATTTCCTGAAGGATTGGCGGAGCAATTGAGGACGGCGTTGTTAGAGCTTGATCCCTCTGGATCAGCAGCGGCGTTAGCCTGACGACTGACATTACCATCGTGTAGCAAGCGATTGTGGTATTTTAGACACCCACTTACTGGACATACATTTCGGCGGCGGCAATTGCGAGTGGCATGCCCCAGCGATAGGCAACTGAAACAAAGTCGTAAGCGTTTGACTGTTTTTCAACGATCCGACACGTTGGCGTCAAGAAGGCGACAACACTCTGTTAAGCGGTGGTCTCCTTGACATATTATGCATTTGGGTACGCGTTGCTCCCCAGCGGCATGTAATACTGCGCGGCGTTTTGGTTCTCGACTGTCGTGGTCTTGAACCATCTGTACCAAGCTTGCAACTTCGGACAGCCACTCACTAAAGTTGACGATTGTAGGATATGGTCGAATCGACACAGAATACCTCGCCCAATCTAAACGTTTGCTGAGAGGCAGCTTAACGACTAGTTCTTCTAATAACGTAGGATTCCCTAAATGTTTCTCCTCACCGATAGACTGAAGGAAAACAGTAAGGTTCTTAACCATTGTTGCAAACGAAACTAATTTATGTATGGCAGATTCTGAAATACATGGCATATCGCGCACTACCTTAAGTTGGCTACGTATGAGCTGTTCTGGTCGAACAAATCGAAAACGCAACTGTTCCATTACCGCGTAAACATTATTAGGGTGTATTAACAAAGACTTAACGGTCTCTTTTGCTTCACCTTTCAAACATTTATTTAATCTTTGGTTATTCTCAAAATTAGTGTAATTATATACCGCGGACGATTCGATGTACGACGCGTAGAAGACAGGCCAATCCTCTGGGTGTCCTGAAAACTGCGGCAAGTCAAGCATCTTTCTTGGCAGCGACACGGTGTTGATTGATGATGGGTTTATTCCCGATGCTGTAGCTGACGAACGCGTTGATGCATTGTTGTTTAACATGACAGGTGACCCCGATGTATTGGCCGATAAATCTATTGGGTCAGAATTTATTCGTTGCGTAGGCTGTATGTTAGTTGCTACGGTGTAGTAACTATTTGGAACGAATGCGGCCGGCTGCCTGTTTAAAGGGCCGGTAGAGTTGTACGTGGCTGGCTGCCTGACATGTCCGGCGGAAGTGTTATTTACATGTGAATAAATATACGTAGGTTGGGGTTGGGTGGAAAACGCTACTGGCGGCGTCAAATATGGTTTCAACGCGCTGTTGTGGCCCTTCGGGTACTCTGGTTTGAACATTCTTAAGTTGGAGTTCCAACTCACTTATTTTTTGCTGCATTATATTAAGGATGTCCCTCTGAGTCAAGGATAAGGCATTTACAGAGGCGATTGAACGATGTGGCAACGGATGGCAGATCGCTACCCGGCGGCGCACTGAATGACGAGGCGCCGGGCAGAGGAGCGCTAACTGGCGGCGCGCTTAATTCCGAGGCACCTGGCAGCGGAGCGCTAACTGACCGCGCCCTGGACGCTGTGACACTAAGCGGCAAAACGGTGGCCCGCTGGATGGTACACTCCCGGCGCAAGATGGTACAGCGCTAGACTTTATCTCGGCTTTAGCGGACGTGGCACTGATCTTCGCTAAAGTGGCTGACGATTGAGGGACAGATATCACGTCGTCTGATTGATGGCGCTTACTCCGACGGACTGGCGAACGCTGCATCACAGATTGCTTCTTCTTTGTAGTGCGAAGCGGCGGAAAGTGTTCTCTTTCTATATGGCTCTTTAATTTGCACGGAAATCCCTTGGAATAGGAGAGATGGTGACAAATTGGCCAACTGGCGGTCAATGTAAATAAAAACAAAGCTTATCACGCACCGGGATTTGATCCCTCCTTATTCCAAATTACTTCAATAGATACACAAGAAACCTGAGTATTTAATATAACAGGCGCTCCTCGCGCAAGTTTATTTTTAGTATTTATTACTCCTGGCTTGCTCGCGTGATATATCTCTAAAATGCCGTTGCGACAATTTATATAACAAGAAAATAACGGAATCAACGAAACAGAGCAAAGCGAAAGCAAACATAGTTGCAACAGGGTTGCAACAGTCCGCTATAGAGTACATCAAATAATTTCAAATCTTAATCTATTACAATGGCAATAAGTTATGGCATACTAATCTATCACAGGTGATATGTATTAAATTTAGTTTCGGAAAGCATAATAAATTATATTACATGTGATAACAAGTAACTAGTAAAATCAACAAATAAATATGCATATGTATGTTCATATATAAATTCTATTAGGCATATTGTTGGCTTTTTACAGATTTTGTATGAATCAGAATATGACATGCGCCATTCTATGTACGTACATATGTAAGTACATAAAATAAGAACATATTTACGTTCATTCATATATGTATATACATATGCATGTATGTTTGTAGAATATATACTTATGTAATATTTATGATTCTAGGTAAATACATAAGAAACCTGTGAAGATTCAAAATTACTGAATTTATATCAACCAAATTGAATGTTAAAAAGTAAATAAATTGTTCATATGGCCAGATTTACATGTGTACAAAGTACTACCTGCTATGCATTGTATCAAATTTGAAAAATATTGCTTCATAAATTATTTTTATAAATTTAAGTGAATGAATTTACCAAAAATTAAATAAATCTCCAGCTCAACCGATAACATAACAAAAATATATTAAAACTCTCGCTTTTTCAATTCTCGCTCTGGCACTGTTATTTTTTTCGCTCTATCGCTGTCGAATCGTGGTGAACATTCATAACAAATATAGTGGTGAGACTCGATAAGAAATTAAGTACCCCTCAAAATCAGAGGAATGTGTGTCGGAATGGACTGGGATAAGGCTTCTCTGTCAATACACGTTCTCTGATTCTACCTTAAAGGGTGGACGGACGGGCAATGTTATCTAGATAAGTAGCCTTGATTTGAATTAACTCATGGATAATCCTCTTCCAAATGCGCATAAGCACTCGTATAAATGCACGAAAATTATGTGCATAAATACTGAATAATTAGATTTCAATATGGCAATGCTGCCACTTTTGACAGAAAATTACTATTATGAACAGCTGCTGTCAAAAGTGTTTATTATTAAAAAAATAACTGCAAATATTAGCAAATTAAACAAAATTACAAATTAATCCTATAGACTTGCAAAAGTCCTATATTCCAAAGCGAACAATGAGATAGCCACTATTTTATGAAATGAAATACATTGCCTGATTTTTTGCAATTTAATTAGCTGCCAATCTTATTTTCGTTACTTTCCAGTTTTAGCTCAATATGCATATGACCTCGTTTATTTGCAAAAGTGCCCCCGTCTGTCAGCCCTTTTAGACGGTTCAAAATTCGGTTTTTTTTTTATTGCATATTTTCGTCGCACATTACCCGACATCTCCACAGAAAATAGCTGATGTTCTAACATCTGTCATTTTGGAAGGAAAAAATTAAAAATGTTTTGCCAATTTTTATGTGTGAACAGTTTGATGTGTTGACATAAAGATTTGTAAGATGGCTTCAAACAAGTAAGTTCGTTTAATAAAGCGCAAATATGCTGAAAATAATACAAGAAATATGTTTTTTCCCCCCCAAATACAATTGCAAAATTTGTTATATGTGATACAAACATAAATCTAACAATAATTAATTAAATAGATTACTGGATACTTATGACTATTTTAAAGTTTGAGTTACAGTCAGAAGACAGATAATCAGAAAGTATGAGAAAACAGAAATATCGAGAAGTGAAGAAGTTTTAAACGCAATCACATTTGACTATTTACTGTGTTAAAA
The DNA here is from genome assembly GCA_963971545.1 of Philophylla caesio. NCBI lineage: Eukaryota > Metazoa > Arthropoda > Insecta > Diptera > Tephritidae > Philophylla > Philophylla caesio. The sequence continues at coordinate 98,313,561 of OZ020607.1, read as the reverse complement.
TAATCGTGAATTACCCTTCTGTAGCCACCCCCAACCAAAGCAGTTTTTACAGATTGTGGAATGGAGTTCCACAGCCTCACAGCATTAATGAAGAACAGTCTTGGTGAGGACAAATAGGTGTACTTAGGAATAACCAGACTTTGATGCCTACTTGATCTAGTAAATTGTAGTCTTTCATAAAGATATTTCGGTGTTTTATAATTTATGAGCCTGAACATGAATATACAATTTCTTGCCGCAAGGTAAGTTAATATATCACATCCAAGAATTTTAGATTTCCATAAAGATATGTGATCATATCTTTTAAGGCCATAGACGTAACGTGTAACATTATTAAACAAAATATCAATCTTGTGAGATGAGACAGAATCTAGTTTGCTATATACTAGCTTACAATACGTGATATGAGGCACAATAAGTTGAACAGCAAGCTTTCGTCTTGTCTCTAGAGGAGTAAACGAAGCTGACATTTTTAACCTACGTAAAATAATATAAACACTGCTATCAACTTTGTTAATATGGTCAGAACATGTCAACATAGAATTCACAACAAAGCCTAAGTTTTTTATTTTTTCAGTAAACATTAATACGCTATTGCCAATACTTAGTTTTGGATTATTCTCTAAATGAACTTTACAATTATCCTGAGCCCATTGAGAAATTGCAGACAAATCACTATTTATTTTAAAACATAAGTCAACGAGACCAACACGACTGGACAAATACAATTGAATATCATCAGCGTAGGCATGGACATTCACATACTGACAAACAGATAATACATCGTTGACAAACAGACTAAACAAGAGGGGACCGAGAACAGAACCTTGAGGAACACCAGAGACAACAGCACAAGATGCGGACGAGGTAGCTTTGTAAATTACTTTCTGAGTTCTTCCTGCAAGGTAACTAGCCATAAGTTTTACAGAGCTATCAGAGAACCCAAAATAATGTTTAAGATTTTTGCAAAGAAGTTCATGATTTACCATGTCAAAGGCCTTAGAAAAATCCAGAAGGCAGAGAAGGGTCAGATTACCCTAATCAAACTCTTCCCTAATATCCTCTGTTATTTTTAACATTGCCGTAGCACAGCTATGCTTAGGTCTAAACCCTGACTGCAATGGAGAAAGCAGATTGTTTTGTTGGACAAATTGGGTAATTTGCGCTGCCATTAAGGACTCACATACTTTAGAAAAGGCTGATAAAATGCTAATAGGTCTTTAGTCACTTGAGCTGGTGGCAATATTTTTCTTAGCAACAGGAACAATCAAAGCCTTTTTCCAGTCTGATGGGAAACATGCCGTTGTAAAGCAGTGATTTATGATGTGTGTTAGAGCTCTCAAGATGAATGGCAGCACAAGCTTCACAAACCTCAATGATATCCCATCTGCACCGATTGCATTGGACTTAATCGCCATTAAAGATCTTAAAACATCAGCTTCTGTAACTCCATTAAATTGAAATTTATCTTCTAAAGTAAAATGGTTACCTAAATTTTGGAAAGGAGGAATATAGCTGTCGTTAGTTTTACTAGTAAAGCATCTATTTAGCAAGTTGGGGTCAATTTTACATTCAGATCTAAGTTGTCCATGTACATACATTCAAGGTTTTTAAATTGCGCCACAAATCTTTAGAGGGTAGAGATGGATTCAGTTTAGAATTGCAATAAAGTCGCTTTGAATTTCTGATAATTACATTAGCTTTATTTCTGGCCGATTTGTACTGGGTCCAAGCAAAGTCGGTTTTGGTTCTCCTCCTTTTATTATAGAGCTTATTACGTGTTTTTATAGCTGAGCTGACTCTTTTATTATTCCAAGGGCAAGAGCTGTTTATGGCCCGAACAGTACGAAACGGGACATGGTCGTCAAACAATTTTATCAAAGTTTTATTAAGGAAGTCAAGTCATCCACACTCTCAATGAACCAACAATTAATCCAGTTTACATTTAACAGATCTACATTTAAATGACTAGTATTAATAGACTTCATATCACGATACATAAAGGTTACACTTTCAACAGGACAGTTAAACGACACATCTAATGTACAAAATATAAGGTCATGGTCTGAAATAAAAAACATTTGGTCAAATTTTAGAATATGGTCAGTATTTGAGGTAATTACAAGATCTAGCAGACTAGGAATTGAGTTGTTGGCGAATCTTGTTGGTAGTAATCTGTTAACAACAACAAGACCTGCAGCAGATATATGGTCAAGCAGTTTAAGCGCATTTGAATCTCCTAAAAGAAGGTTTACATTAAAATCACCACATATAACATAACGCTCATACTCAATCAAAAACAAAGACAACTCAGCAAAAAAAGAATCTAACATACAACATCTATTAGGGTTATATACACAGGACACTAGTATTTTTGTTACATTATCAGAGATTTCCGCAATGATGTATTCCGTATCAGAATGATTTGACACAGCTACAGCTTTATTTGAAGGGTGGATCTGCAATAAATTGCAACACCACCACATTTCCTGGTTGACCTATCATGACGTATAACATTAAAGTGTGAGATACTATAATGAAAGTCCGAAACATTTGGATTAAACCATGTTTCTGAAACACATACTCCTGATTCTCCAAAAATATGTCTAACATAGTCCATCTTATCAACATTTAGACTTCGTGCATTAAAATGCACAACGTTAAGGCCATTTGACTGTTGGCATAAAATATCTATTAAAATTTTGGGGTTTTCATTAATGGTGGAGGCTGATTTCCTATTGGGATTTAAATCGATCATACTGAGATGGAAAGGGGTTAACTACAAATTGCAGCAAGCACAGCAAAAATGAAGCACAACAAAAGCATAAGTGATTACAATTATATAAGAAAAACTTGGGTAAAAGATAAACATTTGAAAAAGGAAAACAAGTAATAACAATAATATAAAGCAGATAGACCAAAAAGAAAACAAAAAATAGATGGAGAGAATATGGCAAAGAGTGGGAGAGAGAAAACATATATCTAACTTATTTTCTATATTAGCATTAATTATAAATAAAGTAAATTGTATTATTATTACAAACAAAAGGGAGACATATCGAGCCCTAACCGCGAAAATAAGGTAAGCGACATTTTTTCCAAAATTAACTTTTTGATGCAGAACTGTTCTAAAACTGATAATACGTCATCTGGCTAAATATAGTTTCGCTAATCGTTATAGTTATGGAGATGTACGACTTTACATTTTATCGTAAGCGACATTCACTCTTAAAAAAAAAAAAAAATATTTAAAAAAAACCTTCTCCTGTAAAATTTGGTTTTTGTCGCTTACGCTAAAATGGCGGTAAAGGCTCGATATATCAAAAACATTGTTCTTATATTCTAGTGCCAATAAGAGCATTAACCTCTACTCTGCTGCTCACTAATTTGGGCTTATCGCCAGGTTTTAGCCGCACAAATACATTCCCACGCATGGAAAACACTGATGCTAATATTTTGCTTCTCCTTAACTCAGATGCATATGTCATCACTTCTCTCTGCGTTTTTGGCAGACTTTCATGCAAATAAATGCTACCATAGCCCGGCAGCTCTATATCGGAGAGTGCAAAATCAGAGGAATGTGAGTCGGAATGGACTGCGATAAGGCTTCTCTGTCAATACACGTTCTCTGAGAAACCCTTTCAATCTAGTGTTCCTACTAAAATGGAATGGAACAAATCAGCTGACTATACAGGGTTGTCGATCAATTCGACTAATTTTATTACAGAAACACAATAAGTGAGTGTGACGTCAAATCGAGAATTTCAATCGAGAACATCGATCGAAATTAGTTACAGAAACGGGCTACTGAGTTGTTTTCTATTGCATTTATTAATGTTTGCGTATTTGGGAGGAAAGAAAACATATTTCTTGTATAGTTTTCAGCATATTTGCACTTTATTAAATGAACTTACTTTTTTGACGACATCTTACAAATGTTTTTGTCAAGACATCAAACTGTCCACACATACAAATTTACAAAACATTTTTAACTTTTTCCTGCCAAAATGACAGATGTTCGATCAGCTATTTTCTGGGGAAATGTCGGGTTACAATGCTACGGATGCTTCTTGTGGTGATAACAGTGTTGGGTGTGCCTTTTATATTTTACAAAACAATAATTCACATCTTTTTAAGCTAGAAGAAAGTTTTTCTTCAATGACTGGTGAATTGATTGCTATGAAAGGTGTTGTACGTTGTGCTCAATGTTGTATTTAGGAGCTATTAGAGAAACGGGAATAATAGAAGGCCGTTCTTAGGAAAAGGTATAAATTAGTGAAGATATTTACATAAAATTTAACCACAATGATTTGAATATTACGAATTTTATATGAAAACTGACAAAAGAATAATAATTTGTATTTAAATTGCTAGTGAAATCCGCGCACAGTTTTAGGATGCCAAAATTAAAAGAGACAAATCTCTTCAAAAATAATTATTCTTTAGAAAGTAATCTAAAATCTTCAAATATCACGCAAATTTATTCAAACCGTCCCACAATATTTGTTTTGGAAAAGTAGAAACCCACGGGGTTTCCAACATTAATTAAGTTTAGTTCCAATCATTGGTTCATGAAGAAACTGAAGGTAATTCTCAATGGTTATGAGCATAAAAGCACTGAAGGCGGGTGTTTTGTTTGGCAAGAAATACTATTTTATTACTGAGAAATCATAAATATACAGGTCCATGTAGGTCCTTTAGCCTGTATTGGTGTTACAATACAACATCTATAGGTTATATTGAATATCAAATTAATATGATTACAGAATCAAACAATATTTAAACCTTAAAGCGAAAAAGTTTATAAATCTGATTACTATTAAGGGCCGTACACATAAGACTTTCGCTTTGCTTTGCTTCAGAGTTTCGCTTTGACAGATAAGTTGAAGACCTGATTTTATATGAGGCTAAATACAAGGCGACAAAAGTAAAGCACAGCAAAGCGAAGCAAAATCATGGCGAACTCTTAACTTTTGTACACTTTGAAAACCAACTGTTTGCATTTCCATTTTATTTCTGCGTGCATATACACACGATGTAGAAAATTTACTAGTATTTCGTAGTTTTTGCGTATATAATTACTATTGAAAATATAAAAGAAGAGATATATGAATAAATAGCAAATAAAACACCTCTTTGGTTACCACCCTCACCTGTTTTTTAAACTCCCCTGGATCGGTTTTTATTTATTTTGTCGAAATATACTGGACCTTAATATAGCTTATTACACTCACGACTTTCAAACATACATACATAAGTAGCATAACTACCACTTAATTATATCAGTAAAATTCCCTTATTATTATTTTATTAAGCAAAATACTCGGAATAGGTACAAATGCTTTGTTGTTAAATTTCGAATTGTCAAGTAAAGCGAGGAAAGTTGTATGTGTACGGCCCTTTACTTTAAAATCCTACAACATTGAAACTTAAAAGAACGCAAAATTATGAAATAAGAGGTTTGAATCAAAAGATTAAAAAGTAGGGAAGAGGATAAAAATAAGCAATAAAGACTGATATATAAAAAACATCTGACAAGGGTAAACGGCAATATATTTTATATTCACTAGCAGTATAGTTCTCTTGAAGTGCGATGTGACCCTGCTCCAGAGTTTAGCAGGTAGCTTGTACCAAAGGTGAACCGAGAAAACGAACAATTTATGTTCAGATATCATTGAGTTGTATTTTAAATGTAAGAGCAGATGTGATCGAGTCGGTTAGAGGCGGCTTTTGAGAAATGGGTGTTCTTTTGTGACGATGTTTTTATGCAGCAGTGTCAAAAACTTAAGTTTGAGCAGATTATCGAACGATATAGAGCAGAGCCGCTCAAAATACACATTTGATATCTTTTTTTTTTTTTTTTTTTTTTTTTTTTTTTGCAGTTACGACCAGGGAGGGGGAATCTTCATAGATACGAGCAGCCCGTGCTGCCCGCATGCCCGATTTACCTCCTGGCACCTACGGACTAAACCCAACCTCCTTCGTACGCTGGGCCTGTGGCACCCCTGCGGGACTATCAATTCCGATATTACTTCGCAGGGCAGGCACTGGACGTTATTCTTCGTCATCACTCAGCGTGCGTTATTACACTGCGCGATTTGCATTTCGCTCGTCTATTCTAAGACGTTTCATTACTAACGTGATTATGTCTGCACACTTTTTCCATACGTCGTCTTCGGACAACATGACCTTCAGCAAACCTTCGGGGGACACGGCTTCTCCTATATATTGTTCCAGGTGGTTGCGTTCATTATTAAATCTTTGGCAGTCCATTAGTATGTGCAATGTTTGTACTTATGCAAGTAGGCATGTTTGTACTTATGCAAGTAGGCAGTAGGGACTATCAGCATGTTTGTACTTATGCAAGTATTGGCGGAGACATCCATGCCCGGTGAGGAACTGCGTGAGGTAGAAATCAGTCTCTCCGTGTTTCCTTTTTATCCAATCATCTACCTTTGGGATCAGTTTCTTGGTCCATCGTCCTTTCAAGGAGGTGTCCCATTTTTTTTGCCACTCGTCGATACTCTGTTGCAATATTTTGCTGCGATCACTTGGGCTGCGCTTGATTTCTGCTGTCGCTCTGGCAGCTATGTCTATCGGACATCTTCCAGCTAGCAAATTTGCGACCTCGTCTGACACTGTCACGATCGCACAACATACCCTTAGTGACGCTAATCTGTGTACTGAGGCTGGTGCTCTCATGTATGAGGTTACTGGAGTAGCGAATGCCCATACTGAGGCCGCGTACATCAGGATGGACGAGCTGACCGTTGCGAGCAGTTTCCTCCTTTGTTGTTTTGGACCTCTTATGTTTGGCATGAGTCTTGCCAGAGCCGTGCTGACTTTTCTCGCCTTCTCGCTAGCATAATTCAAATGTTCTTTGAAGCTCAGACGGCGGTCGAGTATGACACCAAGGTATTTGATAGTTGGGCTGGATACTACGGTGTGCCCTCCTATTCGTATCTGAACGTTTTCAACTTTTTTCCGGCTGGTCATTAGCAGCGCTTCGGTGTTATGTTCCGCTAACTCTAATCCTGCTGTTTGTAGCCAAGTTTTGGCAGACTCTATGGTTTCAGTGCTCATGCGCGCCACGTTCACTAAGTGTTTTGCGACCACTACGACCGCGATGTCATCAGCGTATCCTATAATCGACACTCCTTCCGCTTTTTCTATTCTCAAGATGCCATCATACATAATGTTCCAAAGGAGTGGTCCAAGGACTGACCCCTGGGGTACACCTCCAGTAACATGGTGCTTTTTTGGTCCTTCGTTGGTGTCATAGAAGAGCTCTCTTTCGCTGAAATAGCTATTCATTAATCGAATTAGATAGTGGGGTATATTCATTGCCATCATCGCATTTATTATTCGGGTCCAGTTGGCAGAATTGAAAGCGTTTTTCACGTCCAACGTGCTTACGGCACAGTACTGCTTTGTTCCTTCAAACCATCTCTTACCCTCGAGGGCTTTGCGCGCAATCTCACAAACGGCCGATATCGCGTCGACGGTTGAACGCTTCTTCCGAAAGCCATATTGCCACCTTGAGAGGCCCTGATCACCTTCCGTGGTATTTTGAATCCGCGCGCAGATTATTGCCTCAAGTATTTTTCCTGCACTGTCCAGCTGATATCTGCTAGCGTATGATTGTGTGCGCGCGCTTGCTTAGTCACTGAGTGAAATCGTGCTATTTGTTTATTTTGTTATTAAAAATTTAGAAAAAAATAAAAAATTATGGTTTTTGATTAAAAAGCAATTAAGAACAACAATAATAACAACAAAACAGCAAATACGTTTGTTAATTTTTTTTAACTTTCCATGATTTTTTCCATATCGACTTCAAGATCGTAAGTTTTGATTTTCATTAAGTCCTCTATATGCTTATTCGAAACTGAATTCCTGTATTTCGAGTGAAGAAATTTAAGCGAAGAAAACGCAGCTTCGCAATTAAAAGTCGACCCAAACATTGAGTATAACTTGTATACTTCATTTTTAATTTTTGGATACGACTGTGAATTGATTTTCCTCCAAAATTCCTTACCCGCGCCTAGAGGTAAGTTAGAATCATTTCGCATTCTAAGTATTTCTTCATGAAAATTATCATCTTGTTCTTCGATAATGCAATTTATAGGATCATTATGGAGAGAAATGAGTTGCTGAATTTTATTGAAATCTTGAAACCTTGTATTAAAATTTGTTAAAATCGTTTCTAAGCCTACTACATATTCAGGTAGTTTCTTTTGATTTTTATAGTCCATTATTATCTCACAGGTTCTTGGTAAGCTTAGCATATTTTCATTTTTTAATTGCTCTATTATTATTTTAATTTTCCTTTCAAATTGGCGAACATATGCAATTAAGTCAAAAATATTCTTATTTTTGCCTTGCAAATGGAGATTTAACTCATTAACAATTGTCGTTACATCGCAAAGAAAGGCTAAATCTGATAAAAAATCTTTATCCCCCATTTTATTCCCCAATTCTAATAACTCAGGGTTATTGCCGTCCTGAAGAAAAATCTTGACTTCATCCTTTAAATTTAGGAGTCTTTCTATGCATTTGCCACGACTTAGCCATCGAACCTCTGTGTACATTAGCAAATCGCCATAACCTGCAGACATTTCTTCCAACAATTTTTTAAATTTTCTATGACGAAGGGCTTGGTGTCCCCCTCTAATTTTATTTATAATATTGACAGCCGTCTCCATTGCATTTACCATATTTAATTGTTTTGCATGTATAATGCAGTGAAATGTGGCAACATTAATATTATTTTTTCGAAGAAACCCTACTAGACCAATATTTTGCCCAACCATAACTCCCGCACCATCAGTGCAGACTGAACTCAGCTTCTTTGAATGAACAATAGAAAGAACATGTTCTGTAACAGCATCGAAAATAAGTTGTCCAGTTCAGTCTCCGACTGTCACTTGTGCCAAGCGGTTCGCTTCCTCTCTGTGCTCTGGTTTATAGCATTCAAGTTCACGTGGTGTAATTTAGATTTCTCACTACCTATTTGCCTTTGCCTTTCTCTTTTCCGTAGTTGCAAATTATACAACAAATAGTGAAAATTCAAGTAAAAACAATGCCCTCCGGGCCCCCCATAATTGGGGTTAATCGGTTTGCTTTGCTAGCCGAAAACACCAAAATTAAAAAAAAAAAAAAAAAAAAAAAAAAAAAACTCCACTCAACAAAAAACTGGATTTATTTCCTGAGCTACCCAGTGTACAAAAAAAAATAATCCCAAATTTGTGGTGTTAGAAGCAGTAGACAAAAAGAAAACTCTTTCACAATACTCTTGTTTTGCAGTTCACCGATCAATTAACATAATAAGCAAAGAAATCCAATCGATATCCGAGCTCCGCGATGGTAACTTACTGTTGCTTGTTAATAATCAAACTGCTGCAGAAAAATTCATCGCTTCGAAAGAACTCCTTGGTATTTGCGCTATTAAAGCTAAACACCATGAACACCTCAACTTCAACAAAGGTAACGTGCCAGAAAGTGAAATTGTCAACGAGCTTTGCTCCCAAGGTGTAGTTGCTGCTTATAAATTTCAAAGAAAAATAGACGAAAAACGAATGGAACCAACTGGTGTTATACTCCTAACTTTTGACCTTTTCCACCTTCCTGAGAAATTAGATATCGCTTGGCGCAATGTAACTGTGAGGCAATATGTTCCCTCCCTAATGAGATGCAAGAATTGTCAGCTTCTTGGTCATACTGCCAAATTTTGCAAGCGTTCACCCGCATGTGATATTTGCAGTTTGCCCCCACATTCCCCCGAAATCTGTACACGCATATTCTGCGCTAACTGTTCTGCTAATCACCCTTCTTCTTCCAACAAATGCGAAAAATATTTACAAGCAAAGGAAATATTAAAAATAAAAATCACCAAAAAATGCACAATGCGGGAGGCAATCAACATTCATAAAAACTCTGCTCCTTCATTCACAGAATCCTCTCCCTCGTTTGCTTCTATTGTTCAAACAAACATAACTCAGCAACCAGAGCACTCTTCGTCTCTTTCTACTTCTAGTTTCAAAGCTAATCCAAAAGACAACAATCATCAACGAATCTCAAAATCTCCTGACATCTCTTACTTTACCCAGTCTTTTCAACCTTCTACTCATTCCAACATCAACGTAAACAATAACTATTCTGATACTCAAAACAATGCGTCATTTATTAACACAGAACGTACTAACAACTCTTTACTCAAAAACAATCCACAAGTAAATAACAACTCACCACTCAATAGCAACGCAACACAAAATATCAACTCACCAATCAATAGTAACATACCACAGACCAGCAACTCACCAGTAAACTACAACTTATCACTAAATAACAACTTGCACTCAAACAACAAGTCACAAGACAATAACAACCTACAAAATCAATACTTACCACACTCATTTAATCTAGACGAAAATACTACTCCACAAGAACTTGACTCATCCTCTCATCCACAAATCCATAACTCTTCCATCTCTTCTCTTAATTTTTCGAGCATGGATGACAATTTTGAAATAAACTTTGATAATTACAACAGAACTCTCCGAAACTTCACTGATGCTGCAATGGCATCCGATGAAGATTCGTAATTTCACCACTACAAATACTAGTTATTGCTAAAAACCACTAACACCCAACACAAACCCAATAATTTTTTATTTTTTCTATTTTTTTCTTTTTTTTTTTTTCTTTCTTTTATAACTCGTGTTCATATGACTTCTATATTGCAGTGGAATATAAAAGGGTACTGGAATAACTTCCAGGAACTCCAACTTTTATTAAAAGATCATAATCCTTTACTAGTTTGTTTACAGGAAACGCATATTCCATCAAATATAACACCTCATTCACCTAATCCATATAAAGGCTATTTCCATAATTTAGAGCATAACGTCTCCAGCAAACAAGGTATCTGTGTACTGATAAAAAAAGACTTGCCTCATAGACAAATTAATATTACATCAAATATATCAACTATTGCACTGGAAATAAACATAGGGTTTAAATTTTCATTAATAGCTATTTATATTCCTCCAGACCAGAACTTCAGTGTCAAAGACTTCTTTGGTATTTTTAAAAATATTACCACTCCTATGATACTGCTAGGTGATGTGAACTCTTGGAGCCCACTGTGGGGCTCATCAATCGGGAATTCAAGAGGGAAAATTATAGAAGACATCATTCTTTCTTCTAATCTGATAATCTTAAATGATAACTCCCCTTCGCATTTCTCCACCCATAAAACTTTTACCAACGTGGACATAACACTATGCTCTGCCAGCCTAGCCCCTAAATGTAAATGGACTATTTTAAAAAATTTACACGGAAGTGACCACTTCCCCATCCTAACAGAGATTGCATCCAATACACATGCCGAAAAAAACCAATCTTCCGCCCATCTATGCTTTCCCCAAACTAAAACTAGTTTCCGAAGGCCCTCTGTTCCATGGTGGAACCGTAAGATTGCTACACTTAGGTCCGAAAAACAAAAACTGTGGGCAACATATAAAAAGCAAAGAACCGAGTCTAACTTTATAAATTACGACCAGGGAGGGGGAATCTTCATAGATACGAGCAGCCCGTGCTGCCCGCATGCCCGATTTACCTCCTGGCACCTACGGACTAAACCCAACCTCCTTCGTACGCTGGGCCTGTGGCACCCCTGCGGGACTATCAATTCCGATATTACTTCGCAGGGCAGGCACTGGACGTTATTCTTCGTCATCACTCAGCGTGCGTTATTACACTGCGCGATTTGCATTTCGCTCGTCTATTCTAAGACGTTTCATTACTAACGTGATTATGTCTGCACACTTTTTCCATACGTCGTCTTCGGACAACATGACCTTCAGCAAACCTTCGGGGGACACGGCTTCTCCTATATATTGTTCCAGGTGGTTGCGTTCATTATTAAATCTTTGGCAGTCCATTAGTATGTGCAATGTTTGTACTTATGCAAGTAGGCATGTTTGTACTTATGCAAGTAGGCAGTAGGGACTATCAGCATGTTTGTACTTATGCAAGTATTGGCGGAGACATCCATGCCCGGTGAGGAACTGCGTGAGGTAGAAATCAGTCTCTCCGTGTTTCCTTTTTATCCAATCATCTACCTTTGGGATCAGTTTCTTGGTCCATCGTCCTTTCAAGGAGGTGTCCCATTTTTTTTGCCACTCGTCGATACTCTGTTGCAATATTTTGCTGCGATCACTTGGGCTGCGCTTGATTTCTGCTGTCGCTCTGGCAGCTATGTCTATCGGACATCTTCCAGCTAGCAAATTTGCGACCTCGTCTGACACTGTCACGATCGCACAACATACCCTTAGTGACGCTAATCTGTGTACTGAGGCTGGTGCTCTCATGTATGAGGTTACTGGAGTAGCGAATGCCCATACTGAGGCCGCGTACATCAGGATGGACGAGCTGACCGTTGCGAGCAGTTTCCTCCTTTGTTGTTTTGGACCTCTTATGTTTGGCATGAGTCTTGCCAGAGCCGTGCTGACTTTTCTCGCCTTCTCGCTAGCATAATTCAAATGTTCTTTGAAGCTCAGACGGCGGTCGAGTATGACACCAAGGTATTTGATAGTTGGGCTGGATACTACGGTGTGCCCTCCTATTCGTATCTGAACGTTTTCAACTTTTTTCCGGCTGGTCATTAGCAGCGCTTCGGTGTTATGTTCCGCTAACTCTAATCCTGCTGTTTGTAGCCAAGTTTTGGCAGACTCTATGGTTTCAGTGCTCATGCGCGCCACGTTCACTAAGTGTTTTGCGACCACTACGACCGCGATGTCATCAGCGTATCCTATAATCGACACTCCTTCCGCTTTTTCTATTCTCAAGATGCCATCATACATAATGTTCCAAAGGAGTGGTCCAAGGACTGACCCCTGGGGTACACCTCCAGTAACATGGTGCTTTTTTGGTCCTTCGTTGGTGTCATAGAAGAGCTCTCTTTCGCTGAAATAGCTATTCATTAATCGAATTAGATAGTGGGGTATATTCATTGCCATCATCGCATTTATTATTCGGGTCCAGTTGGCAGAATTGAAAGCGTTTTTCACGTCCAACGTGCTTACGGCACAGTACTGCTTTGTTCCTTCAAACCATCTCTTACCCTCGAGGGCTTTGCGCGCAATCTCACAAACGGCCGATATCGCGTCGACGGTTGAACGCTTCTTCCGAAAGCCATATTGCCACCTTGAGAGGCCCTGATCACCTTCCGTGGTATTTTGAATCCGCGCGCAGATTATTGCCTCAAGTATTTTTCCTGCACTGTCCAGCTGATATCTGCTAGCGTATGATTGTGTGCGCGCGCTTGCTTAGTCACTGAGTGAAATCGTGCTATTTGTTTATTTTGTTATTAAAAATTTAGAAAAAAATAAAAAATTATGGTTTTTGATTAAAAAGCAATTAAGAACAACAATAATAACAACAAAACAGCAAATACGTTTGTTAATTTTTTTTAACTTTCCATGATTTTTTCCATATCGACTTCAAGATCGTAAGTTTTGATTTTCATTAAGTCCTCTATATGCTTATTCGAAACTGAATTCCTGTATTTCGAGTGAAGAAATTTAAGCGAAGAAAACGCAGCTTCGCAATTAAAAGTCGACCCAAACATTGAGTATAACTTGTATACTTCATTTTTAATTTTTGGATACGACTGTGAATTGATTTTCCTCCAAAATTCCTTACCCGCGCCTAGAGGTAAGTTAGAATCATTTCGCATTCTAAGTATTTCTTCATGAAAATTATCATCTTGTTCTTCGATAATGCAATTTATAGGATCATTATGGAGAGAAATGAGTTGCTGAATTTTATTGAAATCTTGAAACCTTGTATTAAAATTTGTTAAAATCGTTTCTAAGCCTACTACATATTCAGGTAGTTTCTTTTGATTTTTATAGTCCATTATTATCTCACAGGTTCTTGGTAAGCTTAGCATATTTTCATTTTTTAATTGCTCTATTATTATTTTAATTTTCCTTTCAAATTGGCGAACATATGCAATTAAGTCAAAAATATTCTTATTTTTGCCTTGCAAATGGAGATTTAACTCATTAACAATTGTCGTTACATCGCAAAGAAAGGCTAAATCTGATAAAAAATCTTTATCCCCCATTTTATTCCCCAATTCTAATAACTCAGGGTTATTGCCGTCCTGAAGAAAAATCTTGACTTCATCCTTTAAATTTAGGAGTCTTTCTATGCATTTGCCACGACTTAGCCATCGAACCTCTGTGTACATTAGCAAATCGCCATAACCTGCAGACATTTCTTCCAACAATTTTTTAAATTTTCTATGACGAAGGGCTTGGTGTCCCCCTCTAATTTTATTTATAATATTGACAGCCGTCTCCATTGCATTTACCATATTTAATTGTTTTGCATGTATAATGCAGTGAAATGTGGCAACATTAATATTATTTTTTCGAAGAAACCCTACTAGACCAATATTTTGCCCAACCATAACTCCCGCACCATCAGTGCAGACTGAACTCAGCTTCTTTGAATGAACAATAGAAAGAACATGTTCTGTAACAGCATCGAAAATAAGTTGTCCAGTTCAGTCTCCGACTGTCACTTGTGCCAAGCGGTTCGCTTCCTCTCTGTGCTCTGGTTTATAGCATTCAAGTTCACGTGGTGTAATTTAGATTTCTCACTACCTATTTGCCTTTGCCTTTCTCTTTTCCGTAGTTGCAAATTATACAACAAATAGTGAAAATTCAAGTAAAAACAATGCCCTCCGGGCCCCCCATAATTGGGGTTAATCGGTTTGCTTTGCTAGCCGAAAACACCAAAATTAAAAAAAAAAAAAAAAAAAAAAAACTCCACTCAACAAAAAACTGGATTTATTTCCTGAGCTACCCAGTGTACAAAAAAAAATAATCCCAAATTTGTGGTGTTAGAAGCAGTAGACAAAAAGAAAACTCTTTCACAATACTCTTGTTTTGCAGTTCACCGATCAATTAACATAATAAGCAAAGAAATCCAATCGATATCCGAGCTCCGCGATGGTAACTTACTGTTGCTTGTTAATAATCAAACTGCTGCAGAAAAATTCATCGCTTCGAAAGAACTCCTTGGTATTTGCGCTATTAAAGCTAAACACCATGAACACCTCAACTTCAACAAAGGTAACGTGCCAGAAAGTGAAATTGTCAACGAGCTTTGCTCCCAAGGTGTAGTTGCTGCTTATAAATTTCAAAGAAAAATAGACGAAAAACGAATGGAACCAACTGGTGTTATACTCCTAACTTTTGACCTTTTCCACCTTCCTGAGAAATTAGATATCGCTTGGCGCAATGTAACTGTGAGGCAATATGTTCCCTCCCTAATGAGATGCAAGAATTGTCAGCTTCTTGGTCATACTGCCAAATTTTGCAAGCGTTCACCCGCATGTGATATTTGCAGTTTGCCCCCACATTCCCCCGAAATCTGTACACGCATATTCTGCGCTAACTGTTCTGCTAATCACCCTTCTTCTTCCAACAAATGCGAAAAATATTTACAAGCAAAGGAAATATTAAAAATAAAAATCACCAAAAAATGCACAATGCGGGAGGCAATCAACATTCATAAAAACTCTGCTCCTTCATTCACAGAATCCTCTCCCTCGTTTGCTTCTATTGTTCAAACAAACATAACTCAGCAACCAGAGCACTCTTCGTCTCTTTCTACTTCTAGTTTCAAAGCTAATCCAAAAGACAACAATCATCAACGAATCTCAAAATCTCCTGACATCTCTTACTTTACCCAGTCTTTTCAACCTTCTACTCATTCCAACATCAACGTAAACAATAACTATTCTGATACTCAAAACAATGCGTCATTTATTAACACAGAACGTACTAACAACTCTTTACTCAAAAACAATCCACAAGTAAATAACAACTCACCACTCAATAGCAACGCAACACAAAATATCAACTCACCAATCAATAGTAACATACCACAGACCAGCAACTCACCAGTAAACTACAACTTATCACTAAATAACAACTTGCACTCAAACAACAAGTCACAAGACAATAACAACCTACAAAATCAATACTTACCACACTCATTTAATCTAGACGAAAATACTACTCCACAAGAACTTGACTCATCCTCTCATCCACAAATCCATAACTCTTCCATCTCTTCTCTTAATTTTTCGAGCATGGATGACAATTTTGAAATAAACTTTGATAATTACAACAGAACTCTCCGAAACTTCACTGATGCTGCAATGGCATCCGATGAAGATTCGTAATTTCACCACTACAAATACTAGTTATTGCTAAAAACCACTAACACCCAACACAAACCCAATAATTTTTTATTTTTTCTATTTTTTTCTTTTTTTTTTTTTCTTTCTTTTATAACTCGTGTTCATATGACTTCTATATTGCAGTGGAATATAAAAGGGTACTGGAATAACTTCCAGGAACTCCAACTTTTATTAAAAGATCATAATCCTTTACTAGTTTGTTTACAGGAAACGCATATTCCATCAAATATAACACCTCATTCACCTAATCCATATAAAGGCTATTTCCATAATTTAGAGCATAACGTCTCCAGCAAACAAGGTATCTGTGTACTGATAAAAAAAGACTTGCCTCATAGACAAATTAATATTACATCAAATATATCAACTATTGCACTGGAAATAAACATAGGGTTTAAATTTTCATTAATAGCTATTTATATTCCTCCAGACCAGAACTTCAGTGTCAAAGACTTCTTTGGTATTTTTAAAAATATTACCACTCCTATGATACTGCTAGGTGATGTGAACTCTTGGAGCCCACTGTGGGGCTCATCAATCGGGAATTCAAGAGGGAAAATTATAGAAGACATCATTCTTTCTTCTAATCTGATAATCTTAAATGATAACTCCCCTTCGCATTTCTCCACCCATAAAACTTTTACCAACGTGGACATAACACTATGCTCTGCCAGCCTAGCCCCTAAATGTAAATGGACTATTTTAAAAAATTTACACGGAAGTGACCACTTCCCCATCCTAACAGAGATTGCATCCAATACACATGCCGAAAAAAACCAATCTTCCGCCCATCTATGCTTTCCCCAAACTAAAACTAGTTTCCGAAGGCCCTCTGTTCCATGGTGGAACCGTAAGATTGCTACACTTAGGTCCGAAAAACAAAAACTGTGGGCAACATATAAAAAGCAAAGAACCGAGTCTAACTTTATAAATTATAAAAAAGCAAACGCATTATTTAGGTATGAAGTTAAAGTCGCCAAAAGAACTTCCCTAGAGGAATTAACTTCGTCTATAACTCCTAATTCTAGTCCGAAGAAAATTTGGCATGATATAAAAATGTTAACGGGCCATCACAGGCAAAATAAAATTCGCGTTATTACCACCGAAATCGGTACTTTTTCC
Source organism: Philophylla caesio (assembly GCA_963971545.1). Classification (NCBI taxonomy): domain Eukaryota; kingdom Metazoa; phylum Arthropoda; class Insecta; order Diptera; family Tephritidae; genus Philophylla; species Philophylla caesio. Next base: position 98,296,157 of record OZ020607.1, on the reverse strand, counting down.
TCAACAATTGAGATAGCTAACTTAATCTCATCGGTTTGGTCCGCGTACTCAAAAGATACAAATTTTTCAGCGAATTTCGTTTCAGATAAAGCAGCCGTTCAAAACACGGAGTACAATCCCATAGCAATATCAACCGCTGCCAAAGAAATTGAAAAAGCTATAACTCTGACTGAATTCGAAGAAGTGGTCCAAGTTGCCAAAGGGAAAACCCCTGGGTATGACAGAGTGTCTTATCAAATGCTTAAACATCTGCCTCCTCGCCAAAAAATAGGCTAGTTCAACTCTTCAACTCCATATATGACACAGGCATCTACCCACAAACTTGGAAAAACGCTGATATTGTACCAATACTAAAACCAAATAAACCTTTAGATCAAGTAAGTAGTTATCGGCCAATATCTTTACTACCATGTCTCAGCAAAGTGCTAGAAAAGATAATAGCTAAGCGTATCATGTGGCTAGCTGTAAGAAAGCAACATATAAGTAACTTTCAAGTAGCCTTTAAAGAAGGACAAGGGACAACGGACGGACTCCTCCACTTAGAACACTATCTGTCAACTGCTCTCTCAAATAGGAACCATATAGCAGTACTTAGCTTAGACTTCGAGAAGGCATTCGACAGAATAGGCGCGCACGTGGTCCTGCGTCAACTAAAAAAATGGCAAGTTGGAAAAAAAGTGTACAACTTCGTCAAAAGCTTTCTTATTAACAGAACATTTCGAATAAAAATAAATGGTAAATACTCGGATAGGGCAAACCTTTTCAATGGCATACCGCAGGGCTCGCCTATATCCGTTGTCTTCTTTATCATCGCTTTCGATGAAATCAGTGAAATGTTACAGAAACACAAGCTAGAACATTCTATCTATGCTGACGACGTGCTGATCTTTTCAAAAAATAACTGTTTAATGCAATGCCAAGATAAATTTTCAAAAGTGCTTGACGATATCGGCACCTGGTCAGAAAGCTCAGGAGCTAACATTTCATATGAAAAATGTAATTTTCTTCACATTTGCAGAAAAAAAAATTGTCAAGAATATGACTTTATTTACAAAAATGTAGTTATTAAAATTGCGAAACATCTAAAAATTTTAGGTATAACATTCGACAAAACCTTGAATTTTAAACAGCACTGTATGGAATTAAGAAAAAAACTAAACTCTAGATTGAACATCATAAAATATCTTACTTCTAAGCACAGTAAAATACATCCAGAGATTTTAATTAACGTTACTAAATCGTTAATCTTGGGAATTATTGACTACGGTTTATTTATTTATGGACAGTGCGCCAAAAGCACGAAAGCACTTCTGGCTGCACCCTACCACACGGCTGTTCGACGAAGCCTTCGGGCATATCCAACTACACCAATCAAAAATCTATTGGCGGAGTCTGGTCTCCCAACAATCGAAGAGCGTTTCAACCAAAGTATCCTCTGGCTAATACCTAAACTTTATCTTACAAATAATGCTATCCTATATAAAGATGTAAAAAATGTTGTTAGAAGAAAACGTGCAATAAAGAGACCCTCTGCCATATTCAACGCGCTAAATCATTTAAAAGAGATTGAGATATTTTGTAAGCCGACTCTCAGAAGGACAAACAACCTCCCACCCTGGCAACTACCTTCTACAATTTTTGTCACCAAACTCCTTGACTGCCCTAAACAAAGCACAAATCCGTTAGTATACCAAAAAACCTTCCTCACCACCAGGGAGAAGCTAATTAAGGATGGTTGGAAACTGATATTCACAGACGGGTCCAAAATTTCAGAATCCACGTCCTTTGCTGTAGTCACAGAAGAAGGAAACATAATTAAGATGGGTTTTTTATTCCCTTACAAATCAGTTTTCGCAGCCGAGTTAACTGCTATAAATATCGCTATCAAGCAGGCTGTAACAAGTAAAGGAAAATACGTCATTTGCACCGATAGCATGTCATCTATCCACTCGCTTCAAAACCTGCGCAACAAAGAGCCACTAGTCGAAAACACCAGAGATATGCTAATAAAACATATCTCAAAAATAAAAGTCATGTGGATACCCGGCCACTGCGGCATAAAAGGGAACGAACACGCTGACACCGTGGCCAAAGGAGTTTACAAATCACCCTCCATACACTTTGTATCCTTCGTTAAATCGGACATTATTCGGCAAGTAAAAAATTACATGAGAGAATTAACGATGAACAACTGGCAAATGTATCATAGCTACAAGCTATATAACAACAATTGCTGCAAGCCACCTTTCCCTGCATCTTCAACAGCTGACCAATTAAAAATTTTCACCAGGCTGAGAATGGGTCACACGAAAATTACACACGAACATCTGCTGAAAGGTGAACCTAGCCCAACCTGCTCTGCGTGCAACTGCCCACTGTCCATAAACCACATTCTTGAATCTTGTTCAAAATACGAAAACGCTAGAACTAACATTTTTAATAACCAAAAACCTACAAATCTGCTCAAAACCTTCAATGTTGAAAACATAGACACTATTTACAAATATATTTACCAATGTAAACTTTTACACCAAGTATAATATAGCTTGTACATAAAAACTTAATTTAGTCTTATTCTAAGGATATTTTATATTCACTATAAACTCTTTTAGTTATAAGTCAGGCCGATAGCCTATGTTGCTAGTTGCCTTAATATTGTTATGTAATTATTTATAATTATATTTCATTTAAATAATAATAATAATAAGTTGTCCAGTTACATTACCATGAAAGGGAACAAGAGAAAGCATTTCTTCAAATGTTTCTAAATTTTCGTTTACCGATTTGACGCAAATAATTAGTTGACTTATGTTTTTAATGTCCGTTGTTTCATCTAAAGAAATAGAAAAATAAATGCAATTTTGGAGTCTTTCTCGGGTACAGGCAAATATGTACGAACTTATTTTTTCAGTTCGCCGAGTTATGGTTGGGCGAGATAATGGAGTGGCCTCTAAAATTGTACAGACCTCCTTCCCAGTTTCGCCAAAACAGCTAAAAAATTCAATGCCCATATCTTTAAAGAAGACCTCATCATCAAATGGGCGCCCTTTTTTTGCTAAATACATAGCTACAATGTAAGAAGCTTTTTTTAATTGAACCGTTTTATTATAATGATCATCATCAACAACAGCAACATTATCACAACAGCAACATCCTCAACAACAGCAACATCCTCAACAACAGCAACATCCTCAACAACAGCAACACCATCAACAACAGCAACATTATCAACAACGGAAACATCATCAAAATAAAATTTTAAGTAAAACAGGGCTTTTAATTCATACAGAATACGTGTCCATTAGTCACCTGAAATAAGGTGAAATCGAGTGTGACAATTCATATAATGTCTTTCTAAATTAAATTTCAGTTTTGTTTGCATTATTTTATAGCAAATAACGCATTGCGCTTCGCCATCTCTATTTTCAAGGAAAAAGAAATTGTACAGCCATTCTTTATTGAACATTTTGAATGTTTTTTTGCAAGTGTGTATCATAAAAAAAATATTGCTATGTATGTGCGCACGTTCTTCTTTGCTAAACTGCTGAATAGTAACTGAAAGTAAAAGCATTGCTTCGCATGTGCCGAAGTCAGAAATCTAAGCTTAAGGGCCGTACACATACCACTTTCCTCGCCTTACTGGACAATTCGAACTTTAACAACAAAGCATGAGGTGTAGAAGGTTTGCTACATAGAACGCTTTGACAGTTTCTGCGATAATTGTTTGTTTTGAATTGCGATATGTGCTTATTCCGAGTATTTTCATTAATAAAAGAATAAGAAATGTGTTTTACATCTACTTATGTATGTTTGAAATTCGCGAGTGTAATAAACTTTATTAAGACTGAGATGTAACAAGTCTTCTTGCAGCATCTTTCGACAAAATAAATAAAAAGCGATCCAGGGGATTTTAGGAAAACGATAAGGGTGGTTAACAAAGAGGTGTTTCATTTGCTATTTGTTCATATTTCTCTTCTTTTCTCTTTTTAAAAGTAATTATATATGCAAAAATTATGAAATACAAGTTAATTCTCAAAATCGCGTGTATATGCACGCAGAAATAAAATGGAAATGTAAACAGTTGGTTGTCAAAGTGTACAAAAGTTGAGGGTTCGCCATGATTTTGCTTCGTTTTGCTTTGCTTTACTTTTCTCGCCTTGTATTTAGCAGCACTCATATAACAACAGGTCTTCAACTTATCTGTCAAAGCGAAACTCTGAAGCAAAGCAAAGCGAAAGTCTTATGTGTACGGCCCTTTAGTCGTTTTTGAAGATCTTTTTTTTTGACGCTGGCAGAATTAGCGTCATAGCGTACATGTTTCGACTGCATTTGCTTGCCTATACTCCGAGTATAGGCATGAAAAATTGCGCATTATTTTGAGCGGCTCTGATATAGAGGATATCTTTAGAGTCCCTAGAGCAGAGGTGGGCACAAGTTAATTTTCGTATGCACGCGTGCATAGGGCCTCTGCTGCGACGAGCAGCACAAAATATATCGCTATTTATAGAATACGAACGATCGGTAGCCCTCGGCACAATGAAGACTGAATGCAATCATACCAGTTGCTATGGGAAAGCAAAACAGTCGCATGCAAACACTTGTTCAAGTAACACCACGCTGCGCTATTTCAAATATACAGTGAGAGCTAACAATGTTTATGCGCGAATGGGAATTTAGATGGGAGAGCACAATGTCTTATTTGTAACGACATTGTTGGTCGCAATGCTAAGTTTTGTTTAAGCCGACATTATTTTTCTTGCCATACAAATTTTAAATTTTTTACTGGAGGTGAGCGGAAGCTAATGCTTTTGCAATTGCAAGCAGAATTTTTTTTAAAATTCATTACAAATGATCATGATACTGAAACTGATAATGGTAATAATAATAATAATGATATTGATTTGTCTTTAACAAAGGCATCTTTTACTGTTGCGTTGTCTTTGGTAAAGCAATGTCGCCCATTAGAAGATGGCCATTTTTTTTTAAATTAGTCTTCAAAAGTTTTGAAATGTTTTGGTGAAAAAGGGCAAGAAGTTTTGAAAATCATAGAAAAAGTACCTTTATCTCGTCGAACTGTCACACGTAGGACTGAAGATATAAGCAAATTCTTCCACTCTGAGACTAAAAATAGATTGCTAAATTGCAAATATTTTTCTCTCAGTTTGGAAGAGAGTACTGATCTAAATAGTATTGGCAACTAATAATTTGTGTAAAAACTGTCGATCAAAACTTTCAAACTTTCGAAGAAATTTTTGATGTCATTGCTTTGCATAGCAATGTAACCGGTGAAATTTTATACAATGTTTTGGTGGAGAAAGTCTTCTGCTTCGTTGATAAAAATAAATTAGCCGGAATTTGTACGGACGGGGTCAAAGTAATGGTGGGATCGAAAAAGGGCTTAGTAGGGCAATTATTAAAAAATCATTTCAAGGTTATTTTTTTCCATTGTATAATCCACCAGCAAGCGTTATTCGCAAATGGGGATTATTTGAAAAGGGCAATGAATATATCAATAAAAATTATAAATAAAATTAAAGGGGGCCACAACTCTTTAAACCACCGAAAATTCAAAACGCTTCTTGAGAATCTAAAACCGGAATACGGTGACGTACTATTATATACTGAGGTTCGTTGGCTAAGCCGTGGGAGAAGCCTTCAGCGCCTGTTCGATTTACGGAATGAAATTTTAATATTTTTTGAACAAAATATGTTTGCAGAGGGGATTTTGTTTTAGAACTAAAAAACAAAAATTTTTTGTATGATCTAGCCTTTTTGTGCGACATAACAGAATTATTCAATGAATTAAATTTACAGCTTCAAGGAAAACACAAGATAATAACACAATTAGTAACCACAGTACACCATTTCAGCCGGAAAATTCAAATTCTAATAAATGAAATAAAAAATGGAAATCTTTTAAATTTTAAAAAGTAACAGAAATCTATAGCCAATTTAAAACATTTGATAAGAAAATAGAATACTGCAACATACTAGAAAACTTACACACAGATATCATTTAAGATTTAAAGATTTTGAAATTATAAAGAATATAATAGATCTGCACGATTATACCCTTATCTGCGATATTGAAAAGCAAGACCCTGAACTGCAACCGGAGTTAGTTAACATGAGACAAGATTTTTCAATTCCGTTGCTAACTGGCGAACAATTTTGGAGGGCAATCGACGAAAAGAAGTATCCAAAGACAAAGGATCAGATTTACAGACTGTATTCTATGTTTGGATCGACATACAACTGTGAATCTGCCTTTTCGTCGATGAAACTTATACTTAACAAACAAAGAAATCGAATGACGGACCAGCATTTAACAGATCTCCTTCGGATTAAGACCTACGAAGGAGAAATAGACATAGATAGTCTTATTGAAAAGCAAAAAAGGGTAATAAATAATAATAATAATAAATAAATAATAATAATGAAAAATAATAATAAAATAAATATTAATAATGAAAAATAATAAATACTAATGAATAATAATACTAATAAAAAGTAAAAATAATGTATAATTATAAGTAATAATAATAATAAAAAGTAATAACAATAAATAATAATAATGAATAGCACATTTGTACGTTAACTAGCAAGACTCAGTGTACACTGTTGTTGTACCGAACGACATGGTCAAATTCGTGCTTTCGCTGCTTCACACACAAATAGTAATAGTATGCGTGTAAAAATGTAACAAAATGTGTGAGTGACCACCTCTGCCCTAGAGAAATATTAACTATTTTTGATACTGATATTTTTTTGCCAACCTTAGAGCACTTAATAATTTAATAAATAATGTTTCATTACAAAAATACTTGAAAATTTTTACCATAACTTTTTCAAACTCTCGCTTTCAGAAAACTAATAAGTAAAAATAATTCAATAAACATATAAGTTCCACATGAAAAACGTAATTCTCTGTTACAATTAAAATTTTTTACAAAACTGACTACCAAATTCGTCAAAGGAACAACACAGTTTCTAAGATGGTTCAAGATGGCCGATTTAGAGCGAGAAGTTGCTAACGTACAACACCTTTCATTATTGCATCATGACATTGCAGCAAAAATACACAACATGATGTATCAGCATAGGATGTAGGGGCAAGAACGATATAATACAAGATTGCGCCTTCCCGACGAAAAATGATGTAAAGCAAAATGCGTGGAACGTCACGAACATGGTTTTACTGAGAATCGGAAGAATTTGTAAACAAAAATGTGAGGTTTAGTTCTGCTAGGATTTCTAAGTTTTAAAGTTTTTACCAATTTCAGCACTTTATGCAACATATTTATATTCAAATAATTTCATTTATGCTCTGTGTTTGATTGGATGCTTTGAAAAAAACTGCAGTGCAGCATTAGGAGACACAAGAAGCTTAACTTGCTACCAAGTGCGCACAGCTACACCTTCACATGATTTTTAGCGAGTTTTATAGCCCCGTATTATTGATAGACTTTGGGATTTAATACTTAACACTGCGCACTTCATGTTTAATAACTTTATTTGAAATAAAATCACTTTAAAGCATTGAATGTAAGCACAAACAATTGTATGCTTACAAACAAAACCAACCGCGTTTTGAGACGTAGCATTTACAGCTGATTCTGTCAAATTTGCTGAGAGCGAAGCGGAAGGCGCAACCTCTGTATTTTCTTAATCGTGATGTAGGGGTAGGTAACTCCGCTAATTTTCGCGAGTTGACTCAATGACTCCTGCTCAATTAAGTGAGTCAGCTCAGTGAGGTAGCACAATTGAGTTACGACTAATTTCATAATTGTGTCGCTCTGTACAACAACGGCAGCACTGTTATCGTGGTGAGGTGTATGTAGGACAATTAAAGTGGCAGCACAAGTGATAACGCGCCAAAAGGAAACATTTTCGTGCTAGTTCTTATTTTCTGTCATTCTTTATTCTCGCCATAGATAATATGATATGCAACTTGCCTCATAGATTTTGGGCTGGAATCAAATCCCAATCATGGGCTGCCACGCGAAAAGGCTCTTAGAATCATAGCATTTTCATTTTTCTAAAAAAGCTAGTTAATGTTATTATTTGGCGAAATACGTGTTGAAATCTTTAACTTTAGAATTAAATTAAATACTCAGATTTTAGTGATTTACATACATGTAAATATTGAGTTTAATTTTAAAAAGATGTCCGTAAAACTTTATTTCTAAGTGAACACGCATGTTCATCACATATATTTGTATAATTATTTGTTTTATACATGTTTAAAAGCTGTTATTAAACATTTTCGCAAAATACGAATTTCTCGTATTTTATAATTGTGATCATGTTGATTTCATATATTTATTTCTTATTCTGTAACAGCCCTGCTTTTCTTAAACTTTTGTATACATACTTTAAGTAACATGCCTGTAATACTTTTATTTTTATGTTATTTTGCAACCCTTTTGTACATTCTTAAATGCAACGCTGCTGCGTTAGTTTTATTTCGCTGATTCATTTTTGCTGATCATTAGTAAAATCAATCAGCTTCGAGCTTGCGCCAAGGATTATATGATACGAAACTCTCTCAACCGCTATTAAAATAGGGGGACTGATCTCGTTTTTCCTGATGGCAACAAAACCGAATGAGTCCCCCTATTATCAGCTGACAAGTAAAATAGCGAGATGCCAGAGTCAAAATGTGTTAATTATCAATAAAATCAGTGCGCTTTCTAACTGTGCAGAATAAGATATTGAGTGTTTGTTGTTTTCAAAAAAAAGTGTTACAATCTCAAAATAAAGAGCAATGTGTAAAATTAGAACTTTTCACAAAAATGTTGCGTTTTATTTAGAAAAAGCGTCTTTAAAATTGCTAATAAAAATATTTTTCAAAGAAAACTGCTTATATATTACTTTGTTAAATACTTTTTAACTACATACTGTATATAAATTCAAACATATACACATTTCGATTGAATTGATATGTTTGATTATGTTAAAATTGATATTTTTTATTTCAGTTAAAATTGTTGGTATACTTTAAAGTATTCATGCAGAACTCATAAATTTATAATTTTTTTCATTAATACCCGTATTTTACTTGTTACTTCATTGTATTTATATTATTTACTTCTGCATAACGCAATGGTCGTATTAAATTCATATAATCTCAAAAAAATGCAATGGTAATTACCACATTTGGTTTCTTTCATAGTGGCATCATTGGAAAATGCTATAAAAAATGTACACATTGAGAGCGCTCTCACGAGAACGAGAGTTTCGTATCATATAATCTTTGCTTGCGCCAAGTAAGGTTCTCTCGTCCGGTATTGCTTCGGACAGCACCTTGCCTTGAAACGACCGAAGAAGATTGTGTGCATGTGTTTTATTATACATATATATTTTTTTGTTCGTGTATTCGGTATATATAAGTACATATAAATAAAGCGAATTGTTGCCATCGAACTCACTTGAGTTATTATTTTTTACAAAGTGCAAGCACGACTGTTACATTGGCGCCCAAACTAGAGGCCAGCAGTTCGCAAGAGCAAACCGAGTTAATGCAAGGAGAAGAAAACAAAATTGCTTCGTTTTCTCCCGAACAATTTTCGCAAATACTAGCAGCAATTGCGGCGGTAAAGGCTGCTCTTTTACGCAATGCTCAGCACGTTTTCGAGGGCAACGTGATCCATCGGCAGTTGAGGAGTTTATTGCAGCTATCACCGTTTATAAAGATATTGAAAAAATATCTGACGCAGATGCCTTGCGCGGTATGCCACTTTTGCTGGAAGACTACGCAGCGACTTAATGGATCGATGTGAAGGACACTGTGGCAACTTTTAACGATGTAGTCGAGCTAATACGAACAACATTTTCCCCTCCATCGCCCAATTGGAAAATTTACTTAAATATTTTCGAGCAAAAACAACAAACGCGTGAGCGTACCGACAGTTTCGTATGTAAGAAGCGACTACTGTTTTCGCAGCTGACAGATTCCATCAGCGAAGCAGTGCAACTGAACATGATTTACGGCCTTTTGTCTAAGAAAATAAGAGAGCGCGTACTTTGTGATAAATTTAAAACATTTGACGAATTTATATCGCAATGTCGAGATGCAGAAATGTTTTTAGCCGAAGCGAAGCAGCTATGAGCGGCAGCTAGCGGCAAAGGCGAATCTGTGTAAGTACCAAAGAGGTGCTCATTTTGCAGATTCCGTGGCCATACTGTAGATGTTTGTTTTAAAAAAAGAAAAGAGCAACAGTCACAAGAGGCCCAACAACAACAGCAAAGCGTTATGCTAAACGCCAGTGCAGCACCGTCTCATTCCAAACGTGTAGCCACTCTTGCATGCTATGGCTGTGGCGCACCAGGGGTGTACCGTGCAAATTGTCCAAAGTGCTGCGGGCATAGGAGGGAAAGTCCTCAACACTTGTCTTTTAACTGCGTAGCCACCACGATTGTTGGCAGATCAATTCCATCGGTCCATATTGCGATGTTTGGAATGAAGGGAGAAGCTTTATTTGACACTGGGGCAAAACAAGTATTGCTAGCGCAAATTTAAAGAAAATCCTGAGTAGCAAAGGGTGTGTATTTTAAGATGTCCTGGCAGACGTCTCTTTAGCTGATGGTACTACTACCACTCAAAGGGTGCTATCCACCATCTGCGATGTAACTATTGGCAACAGGGTGAGGAAAATTCGTTTAATGTCCCTACCCAACGCAACGAGGAACCGTTCGCTTATCGGAGCAGATTTCATGGAGCAAGCGGGAATCGTCCTGAATATGGCACAGCGATTTTGGTATTATGAAGACGAGCCAAATGTTTAATATGATTTTTCTAAACTTAGCGATGGCAGTCAAATATTCGCTATGGATATCGCTGGTGCACATGTGGTGACGAGTTATCTGCAATCACCTCCTACCAAAGCTCTCAATGAGTACTCAAACTTTCTCCGATACATCGATAAGAGCGGTAAAAATTCCACCGATGCTGTTTCTCCGGAAACTTGCCCAGACACAAATTACGGACCATTCGTTAAAGGAAAACGATCACAGCAAAATGACTATTCGCCACACTCCGTGCAATACATTTTTAGAAGCGCATTACCGGTCGGTGATATAACTCCTGAAAATACGTCTCATTTGTTTGCACCGCCTATGAAGATTAAAAAACCATTAGAAGGTTACGAAAAATTTGTCGCTGAAAACTTTATCCCAATCTATATGTTTGAATTCAATGAACAACCGGAAACTGTTTGCAGTCTGACAGCGCAGCAGAAAGCTGAGTTAGATTCAGTGATTTACAACAACGCTGACATATTCAAATAACCGACTTCAGCAACACCATTAGCCACACACCGAATCGTCACGGGTGAACATCATCCAATCGCTTTACCACCGTATCGGCTATCGCCACGACGCAAAGAACAGCTGAAACATAAAATAAGTAAAATGCTACAAACGGGAGTCATTGTTGAGTGCGAATCACCATGGGCAGCTCCTGTGGTAATCGTTCCAAAGAAGACAGGCGACATACGCCTCTGTATCGATTACAGGGAATTAAACGCTATAACCACAGCAGATCGGTATCCTCTACCTCGTGTGGACGATTTGCTACATGCAGCAAAAGCCACAAAGTTTATGTCACTATAGATTTGCAGTCTGGCTACTGGCAAATTGGCGTTGAGAAGGAGGACCAAGATAAAACAGCATTCGTCACGCCATTCGGGATGTACAAATTTACGAAACGCGCCAGCCACATTTCAGCGCTTAATCGATCGTCTTAAAATGTCATTAAGTAGTCTAGTTTTGGTTGCGTACTTAGACGATATTATTTTGTGTTCAAGGAATTTTGAAGAACATCTGGAAGAGCTGAACAGAGTTTTTAATCAGTTACGACAATTTGGCCTTAAGGCAAACATCGATAAGTGTCGCTTTGCATGCCATGTAGTAAAGTATTTGGGGCACATATTGACTCCAAATGGCATCACAGCCGACCCACAGAAGGTTGCAGCGATTCCGTTGCGCCAATCTCCGAAAAACGTTAAGGAAGTACTGTCATTCTTTCAAACTTGTTCCTGGTACAGGCCTAAATTTGCAGATATTGCGAAACCACTGTCTCAACTCACGAAGAAGAACGCTAGTTGGACGTGGACAGATAAGCAACAATCAGCATTTGATGAGCTGAAAAGATTATTAACGACATCGCCGATTTTCCGATTCCAGGGGGAGGGACCACATGAGCACCCCGTCGAATACGCGAGTAGGTTACTGTCAAAAGCTGAGCAAAACTACTCCACCATCGAGCGCGAAGCATTGGCCATCGTATGGGTCGTACAGAAATATCGTGGTTATATCGAATGATCCGAGGGGACTCTTATTACAGATCACCAACCTTTGAAGTGGCTAATGACACTAAAATCACCAACTGGACGCCTTGCTCGATGGGCACTAATTCTTCAACCGTATAATATAAACATCGACTATAAGCCAGGGAAGACCAACGTGGTTGCTGACATGCTATCAAGGCCACCGTGCAAAGCAAACCATGACTCAGTAGAACCTTGTCATATACGTTCCTTTGATGTTGAACTCCCGCGACGCGGAGCAAAAGAGATTCGAGAAGGACAACTTGGTGATCCAGAATTAAAAATTATAATCGATTGTTTCGAAAGGAAAACCGATGACGGTGCGCATTGGGCTAAAAGAGGATATACCATGAATGCCGGTGTACTATACTGTTACCAAGACGAAGACAGTGAAGACGCGCAACTGGTTATCCAAAGAACGAACGCACTTCTATATTTTGGGACACTACCATAGCAAAGATACAGCAGGTCATTATGGAATTGATCGAACTTCCTATAAGATCACTTCGCGCTACTACTGGCCAGGTATCCGGAAAGACATCGAAAACCACGTCAAAATTTGCTTCGATTTACAACGTTATAAAGCAACCAATTTAAAACCGATGGGTTTATACCAGACGGTATCAAGTAAACAACGTTTTGAAACAATTGCCATTGACTTGTTTGGTCCATTGCCTTCGGATGCAGATGGGTTACAATGGATCTTCATCACGGAAGACATCGCTAGTCGCTGGGTGGAGCTATTTGCTTTAGCTGAAGCTACTGCCGAAAACTGCGCAAAAATCCCGAGAAAGGTCATGAGTGATAATGGAGTTCAATTTGTGTCCTCCATAATGCAGAAGGTCGTTTTCTGTCTGAACATAGAACAAGTGTTTACGCCTGTGTATCATTCTCAAACTAATCCCGTAGAGAGAAAGAGCCGAGATCTCAAAACACAGTTGGCCAGAGATGTTGCCAGCCATACGCTTCGCCATGAACACCACTCGTTGCCAAAGTACTGGTTACACTGCTTCGTATCTTACCTTCGGGCGCGAGATGAGAACCATTGACGACGTCCAACATGATGTAATAGCCGTCGTTCATTCCGAAAATTTCATTGCCGAAATCACGCCATACCTCAGCACTCTTGTTGATGTATTCGCATCTGCTCGTGAGTGCGAACTTAAGCAACAAGATTCCAACAAAAGCTTTACCAATCTACGACGACGTAATCAAGAAAGCTTAGAGATTGGATCGAAGGTTCTTGTCACCGCTCACGTTTTGAGCAATGCTACCAAAGGAGTAACATCCAAATTCATTCCTAGTAGAGATGGACCCTATGTAATCACCGGCAAGATAATCTCCAATAACCTTTGGGCACCTACCATGCCTCATCGCTAACGCCGTATCGAAGGGCTGCTGGTGCTTCCGAGGATCCAGTCAACATGATCCGACGCCGAGGACGTCCGCGAAAGGCCTCATCGGGTCGATTTTAGCATCCTAGGGGGAGACTGTAACAGCCCTGCTTTTCTTAAACTTTTGTATACATACTTTAAGTAACATGCCTGTAATACTTTTATTTTTATGTTATTTTGCAACCCTTTTGTACATTCTTAAATGCAACGCTGCTGCGTTAGTTTTATTTCGCTGATTCATTTTTGCTGATCATTAGTAAAATCAATCAGCTTCGAGCTTGCGCCAAGTAAGGTTCTCTCGTCCGGTATTGCTTCGGACAGCACTTTGCCTTGAAACGACCGAAGAAGATTGTGTGCATGTGTTTTATTATACATAAGTATATATTTTTTTGTTCATGTATTCGGTATATATAAGTACATATAAATAAAGCGAATTGTTGCTATCGAACTCACATGAGTTATTATTTTTTACGAAGCGCAAGCCCGACTGTTACAATTCTCATTTTTATTGCGTTTACATTTATACTGTTGCATACCTCAAAGATGGCGAAAAAAACTGCAAAATCTCCAAAAATGCAATAAAAAACTCCCAAATGCCATTTCTTACAGTTTCTGTCCACAAAACAGAGAGCTTCGTATCAGCCCATCTTTGATTCTCAGTGCTGACACACTCATCGACTCGCCGCTCAGTAAGATGGCAGAAATTTATAACTTACAGAGCAACCTAAATTCCTCATGCCCATACAATTTGTATGAAGCCAACCGAAATAACGCGGCGGCAACGCCGAGCGGTTGGAAAATCCGATTTTGACAGAGCGTTAGGAAGTGAAGTTAGCTGGAGAAAACGAAGAATTGGCATTGTTGATGATGATTTGTAGTTGTAGTTCCTTAATTTGACATAGCGCTGCCGCTCTTGTTTAGGTACGACAACTAAGCGGTAGCGCTAGGCGGTGGAAAACGCGACGCTCTCCGCTCTTGTTTAGGTTGCTCTGTTAGCAACTCATGGTGGAATAATATACAGGTATGGTATGGTATGGTATGTGTGGCTGTCACCGTTGCTTCAGCGACCCACTTAGGCCATGATTGGAGGCCCGTTATGATACCACTAGCTAAGTGTTCATTCCCCTTCGCTGAACCATTTTGAGCTCTTGACGAATCTCGCCAAGCATCTTGGGTCTATAGAACCTAATTCTCCGAGTTCTCCAAAAAGTGGTACCCCTAGAAATCGTAGCCTGCTTCTTGCTAGCGCTGGACAATTGCATAGAAGATGGAGAACAGTTTCCTCCTCTTCATAATTTTTGCAGCTTCTACAGCATCTGTGAAAGGGTACACCGAGACGCCCCGCGTGGTTGCCTATGAGGCAGTGCCCCGTAAGGGCTCCAATGACTTGAGATATATCATCCCGTTTTAAGGTGTACAGACCACGCGACCGTTTACGATCCCATCTAGGCCAAGTCTGCCTAGATATCCTACAAGTCGTGGTCTGTACCCACCTCTCATTCGCACGAGCATAAGCATATTCTTTTGAGAGCAGCCTGCAAGTACCAAAGGGCATACCAATGCGTTCTTTACCAGGAAGAATCTGCTTGGTTGTCCCTTCTCTCGCAAGTTCATCCGCTATACAGTTACCCTCGATGTCCCTGTGGCCTGGAACCCAGATGAGGTTTAGTCTGTTCTGCTTAGCCATCTCCTGAAGAGATCGGCGGCAGTCCAGTACAATCTTTAAAGTTATCGCAGCTGAGCTCACTGCTCTAATTGCCGCTTGGCTATCGCTAAATATAAAAACGTTGTTGGCTTTTAAGACGGTTTGCAACCTGTCCACAGCCTCCTTAATGGCTGAAACCTCAGCTTGAAAAACACTACAGTGATCCGGCAGCCTAAAAGAACAGCTCAGAGATAAGACTCGCGAGAAGACCCCTCCTCCCACTCTGCCATTCAGCTTCGAACCATCCGTGAACACCGTAATACTTCCAGGTGGGGTATAGAAATTTTTAGACCACTCCTCTCTACCTGGAATCAACATCGCGAAGTTTCTGTCTGGGACTATGGTATCGACGCAGCGATCAGTGCAGTCCGGAAGGAAGCTTTACTTACTCAGTATGCTAGAGTGCCCACATAGGGTAGACTCCCATTGATATGTCTCTCTTAGTTGAAGCGCGGCAAGAGCCGCCATCTGTTGACCCACTAAGTCGAGGGGTAGAAGGTCCAAAAAACATTCAAGGCGTCGTTTGGTGTTGTTCGTAAAGCTCCGCTAATGCAGATAATACTGGCTCTTTGTACTTTACTAAGTAGATTGAGGTTAGCATTTTTGCTCAAGGCAGGCCACCATACGATGACTCCATAAAGAAGAATTGGTCTTACTACCGCTGTATAGATCCAGCGGCATACGCTTGGATTTAGACCCCATTTCTTTCCAATGGCCCTTTTGCAGGAGTATAGGGCCACAGAAGCCTTTTGAGTGCGCTGGATAACATTATTTCTCCAGCTTAGTTTCATATCTAGTGTGACGCCAAGAAACTTGGGTTCCTTCTTTAGATTTAAACGAATACCATTCAGTACCGGAGTAATTAACTCCGGTGTCTTATATTTTCTAGTGAAGAGTACCAACTCCACCTTTTCCGAGTTGACGCTAAGACCACATTGCGTGGACCAGTTCCCTACAGCGCGGAGTGTTCCTTGCATCAAATCACACAAGGTCTGCGGGAACTTGCCCATGTATGCTATGGCGATGTCATCTGCATATGCGACAACCCTGGCGGCACCCCATTCCGTCTCCCGCAAGAGTGAATTTACAGTTAGATTCCAGAGTAGGGGTGAAAGTACACCACCCTGTGGCGTTCCGCGAGACACATGCCTCGAAACACGGTTTGCGCCGACTTCTGCTGTAATCTTTCTACCTAAGAGCATTTGCTCTATAAATTCAACCAGGGAGCCTTCTACACCGAGTCCTCTTAAGGCCTGAGTTATGGCCCCCGGATTAATGTTGTTAAAGGCTCCCTCAATGTCAAGAAAAGCTACGAGGCAAAATTCCTTGTAACTAAAAGATCTCTCAATGTAGCTGACTAGGGAATGTAGCGCAGTGTCTGTGGACCTTCCCTTTAGATAAGCATGCTGGTTATTTGACAAAAGTCTTTTATCGATCGTGAAAGAGAGGTGGTTATTAATCAGCCTCTCTAGAGTTTTGAGAACAAAGGATGACAGGCTTATTGGTCTGAGATCCTTCGGGCTCGTATGTGATACTTTTCCGGCCTTGGGAATGAAGACCACTGAAACAGATCTCCATGCCGTTGGTACGTAGTTTAGTTTAAAGCAGGCCCTAAACATGCTTAGTAGCCAATTCGCAGAAGTTTCGATTGTTGCATCCAGCTGCGCAGGTATGATGCCATCCGGCCCTGCTGTTTTATAAGGTTTAAAGCTTTTTATCGCTGAAATAATACTTTCTCTTGAGATAGGGAGATTAACGATTGCGCCCGAAGGGGGGCACTCTACTTCCCTTGATTGTGAGCTTCCAGGAAAGTGTGTGTCGAGAAGCAGCTCGACCGTATCTTTTCCTGTAGCCGTCCAGGAGCCATCCTGTCTCTGTAAAGATCCAATCGGGTTTGTTGTGCCCGACAGAATTCTTCTTAGTCTGGCAGTTTCGTTGACGCCTTCAATGCCAGTACAGAATTTCCTCCATGAGGACCTCTTCGCTTCACGTAGGGCTTTTTTATAGACCCGCAGGAGCTGCTTATAAGTCTGCCATTCTAACTCCTGACTCAGCCTTTTCGCCCTGTTAAACTGCCTTCGGCAATCTTTGCGCAGCGAGTCTAAGTCGCGGGACCACCAGTGTGGCCTACGCTTTCCCCAAGTTTTGGGGTCAGGGCAGGCTCTGGCCAGGGCCTGCGAGCAGCTCACAGTAAAAAAAGTCCACCATGTCCTCCAGTTCACCGATGGTGTTGGGCTCTACCGGTAATGGATGTGGTAGGTTGCTTTCGAGAATTTCCCTATAGAGAAGCCAGTCAGTGTTTCTCAGGTTCTTACGAACCTTCGGAGCACTGGTGAACAGATCTAGAGTTATCTCAATATATCTATGGTCTGAAAAGGAGTGTTCATCAAGAACTTTCCAGTTGGTTACCATATCATATAGCTTTTCACTACATAAAGTGAGGTCTATGACCTCCTGTCGATTTTTGACGATAAAAGTGGGCTCTGTGCCCCTATTGCATATAACTAAGTTAGTGGTTAAGAGGTAATTGAAAAGAGACTCACCTCGATTGTTAACGTCGGTGCTACCCCACTGTACATGGTGGGCGTTAGCGTCGCACCCGATGAGAACTAAACCCTCTGCGTGGTCGTTCACTAGATCGCGGAGTAGATCCTGAGGGGGATTCTCAGCCTCATACGCCATATAAGTGGAGGCCAATAGCAAAGACTTGCCTCCGATCTCCAGCAGTGTTGTCGTCATGTCTCCATTACTATAACAAGGTAAAAGAAAAATGTTTAGATCTTTCTTCGCCATTACGCAGGTTCTTATTTTACCTTTACCACGCTCAACAAGCAGCCTATAGCCCACCGCACCTAGACCACAGACCCCCGAGTTATTAACCCAGGGTTCTTGGATAAGTGCGATGTCTATGTCGTCGCCAAGTAGGCGACTCAGGAGAGCAGCGGATGCTGCCCTAGACCGGTGGAGGTTGATCTGCAGAACCCTCATCATTTGAGGTTCCCATCAACTCCTCCACCGCAACGACAGTGACGTCAGCGCTGTCTTCCCCTTCGCTAAGGAGCAGCTCCTCCTCAGCATACATTCTTTGCATCGCCGATGCCAAGTTTGATTGCGAGGAGGCTCCGCTCTCCGCGTCGGAAAAGTCAGCCTCCGGTTCAGGTCCCTCAATGTCCACCTCCATTGAGGCACCCGCTTCGGAGGCACGCTGCGCGGCACCACGGTACACTCGCAGAGTCACCTCGTCAAGGCCGTAGTAAACACGGCCCTGTCTCTTCTCCAGGATCTCCAAAGAGTCCCTGTTCAGAGACAGGACCACTTGCCTTGACGGCCCATCCGGCTCCTCTACTCGTAGGACCTTCCAGTCGCCCGTAGGTACTGTCGGGTTCATCACCTGGAGCATCTTTAAGATGCTCTCCGGTGATGACGGTGTTACAGGCACCCAGGCCCTCGCTCTAGGTCTGACTGGAATATCCTTCCAGTCGACAACCGATAGTTTCGCTCCGGGGTATACAGCCCCTACCTTAGCAACGGCGGCCTTATACAGCGCCGCCGACCTTGCATCATCACATGCCACTACCTTAACGTGGCCCTGGAACCAGCCGGCATCTCTGCACGCAGGAGGGGCTCCAGGGTTCTCTAGCAGAACATCCATGATGACGTTTGCCAGAGCCGCCTTCACCCACCTCCACTGGTTCCTTGGGATCGACCCGTGCTCGTTGCCGCGGTCCAGAACCCCGATAAGGATCCTGTCTTTGGCAACATCCGCAAAACTGGGTCTGGTCACACCGGGTCGGACACACTTCTTTTTAGGAGCAGGTTGTTGCTCCTCCACTGACCTCTGTCTCTTTGTTGGGGGTACTCCATCTTCAGCCGCTACCCCTGCTGTGCTTCGGTAGTTGGGTAGTAGAGCTTTCGCTCTTTCTACCGCCTCCCTTGCACTCGGAGGCAACGTTTCCAACGGCACCCCCTCGTACTTTTTGGGCGTTCTGGCAGCCCTACGCTTCTCAACGTGTGTGGACCGCCCGCTCGACCAACCATGAAGGGAATCGCCCGTAGTTTCCATCGCGACGATTCCTTGTTTATAAATTTTTCCGGCTGCTTGCCGCCCATCCCCAGTTGAGCCAGGTCGTGAGACCTTTGCCTTTATGGGTGGAGACTTCGCAGCCGTGGCGGCGTTTGATGGGCACACTGCGCCAGGGGCCGCGGGTCGACCTGCCGTTTCCAGCATAGCCTTCGCAGCCTTACTGGTGCTTGGCCCCACCATAACGCCCGTAATCACGGGTCGGCTCGGGGTCTCCCCCGGAGCAGAACCGGAAGTGCTCGCTATGCGGCGAAGCGGTGCATTAGGCGCATGCGCCTGCACTGTCTTACCCCGTGGAGGGGAAGACGAAGTTCTTTTGTTAATTGGCCTTTCCATGATTAATAGGGTCCCCACTCGAAGCCGCTATCCTCACTCGGTGCTGTAGTCGCTATAGGATCCCATGGTTATCTATGAAGCAGGGAGGCCATGCAAGGGTTGGCACCCACCCTTATGGGGTTAGGTGCTCAGAGCCAGATCCAGCGCAAAAGCGGGAGGGTCGCCTCAACCGCTACCTACAGCCACCAACTAAATGGCGACGAGATTGGAACGTACTTCGAGGCCTGCCAGGGTTTTAACGGGACGGAGGCAGTCACGGCATTAGCCTGAAAGCCATTTCTGCAGGGTTTCACCCCTGCATACTCAGGTAACAGAATACCGCAACCACCAGCTCGGTATCAACGAAACAAATCAGTAGGGAGAGCGTAGTCAAGGGACGAAATAAGGTCAGGCCAAGGGGAGGGTTCTCACCTTCCTTTATTTGTTCCCCAGCCGAGGCTTAGGTTAACAGTGCTACCAAGCGTGAAGGAAAAGGAGGAGATTGATAGTGAGAGGTGAAAGGCATCACATCCGAAGATCAGCCGTCGCGTTGCACTTCACTACCCTTTAAGCACCAATATACAGGTAAAGTCACTATGAATTCACCAGATGGTATGCTGCGATAATTTTTGCATGCATTTTGAAAGCCGTAGAAAGAGGGAGTAAATAAGTACTAGTAAGGAAAAAAAGTACTCGCCGTTATTTGGAAAAAAACCGGAATAAAAATTGTACAAGGAATACTGAGAATAAATGAAATTTTTAGACATGAAAAGAAGGAATTAAAATATCTCTTTCCCCCTTTACTTGGGGTTTGAGTACAGACATTAAATAAATGTTAAAAATAATAGAAAGAACTTATGACGAATACAGAATCGGACCTTTGAAATGGGTGCAGCTATTCTTCAATTTGGTACTATTGTATAGCTATAGGATAAATCATTTTAGAGCAATCGATTATTATGTATGTACATATGTATATGCATACTAGTATGACTAAAATAATAATAAAACAACATAATTAAAGTGGAAAACAGCTTAGCTGAAAAAACACTATTTATTAAACTGCCGTCTTAATTTCACTTTTTTACATTTATTGTTTTTGTTTAAATCTATAATTCTAATCTTTAATATATGTGCATAAGAATATATATATATGTATGTATTATGTATAACCTCAAATCGCAGACGCAGAACGTATAAAATTAGCAGTCCTGCTAAAGTGTGCAAAAGTGGTTTGATAATTTCGAATAAAAAATGCTGATGCCTATGGACTCGCCGCAAAACAGAAATATGTTCAGGCTAGAGACAAAATGTGTGGTTCGGCAAAATTGTGAAAAATATCATATTTCGCACAAATCTTACCTCAAAAGTAACGGAATGCTGGAATACCAAGATAGGCGCTCGCTGTATATCAATCGAGTAAAGTAAAACACATTACATTATATTTTAATGTAAATAAATAGATTTACTTACCTCAATTACAAATTTTCACACAATTTTGTAAAAGCAAAATGTAAATAAATTATTGTCAGTTTGTCAGTAATGCCAACGCAAATTTTTGTTCACAAAAGTACCATTTTATTTATTTTGTATGGCAAGGTAATAGAATATTGACGAAGTGTACATTACTGAAATTTACACAGCGAGAAATACCAAGATTGACAATTATGTCATTTATTGACTTCACCTGTATATAATTTCACCATTGAGCTACTGAGTCACGGCTCATCGCTAAAGGGCCGTACACATAAGACTTTCGCTTTGCTTTGCTTCAGAGTTTCGCTTTGACAGATAAGTTAAAGAACAGATGTTATATGAGTGCTGCTAAATACAAGGCGAGAAAAGTAAAGCAAAGCAAAACGAAGCAAAATCATGGCGAACTCTCAACTTTTGTACACTTTGACAACCAACTGTTTGCATTTCCATTTTATTTTGCGAGCATATACACACGATTTAGAAAATGTACTAGTATTTCATAGTTTTAGCGTGTATAATTACTTTTAAAAAGGTAAAAGAAGAGAAATATTAATAAATAGCAAATAAAACACCTCTTTGATCGGTTTTTATTTATCCTGTCGAAATATGCTCGGCCTCAATATAGTTTATTACACTCGAGACTTTGAAACATACATAAGTAGCATAACTACCACTTAATTATATAAGTATAACTCATTTCTTAATATTTTATTAAACAAAATATTTGGAATAGACACAAATAACAATTGAAAACAAACCACTAACGTAGAAACTGTCAAAGCGTTCTATTTGGCAAACCTTCTACAACTCATGCTTTGTTGTTAAATTTCGAATTGTCAAGTAAAGCGAGGAAAGTTGTATGTGTACGGCGCTTAAGAGTCAGCTCAGTAACTCAACTCAGTGCTGAGTTACCCACCTCTAATAGGATGATAGTAAACGAAATAATTTTGTCGTGGGTACTTAGCACAGTATATACAGTACGCAACCTTTTCGATAATTTATCGGAAAAATTCACTTCTCAAAAGGACTTGGGTTTCGTGCTACTCTTTTTTAACGAAAAAAATCTTTTAACAGGGTTTTGTGCAGCAAGGAACTACACAAGTTTTATTTTATTCATTAATAAATTAAAAAAAGCGCGTATAGAACAAACTCACAGTTTGTACTACTTCATTAAAGATTCATGAACGTTAAATTCCATACAATGTCGAGACTTTGTTCCTGCTGTACAAAGTTCGAAGGAATTTCTTTACAAAAACCGTTGACGGTGCGAGTAGTTCCTAAACTAATATTCTGTTGCATATGGTTTGTTTTAAATTTTCTATTTGTTTTCTTTTAAATTGATCTTTAAATGGAGCTAATGGTAATGTTCAGACAATGAAACAAGAAAATAAAGTTTGTGCATGTTTAGCTATAATACTTGCATTTTCATTAAAAACAAAACAAATAGAGAGAAGGTACTGGAGTATAAATTAGTCGCATCGACGAAGAAGAAATGCTACAATATTTATTGAGGGTATTGCGATCCATATCCATGGATTTAATTATTTTGCAATCCTTAGGGCCAGTTTTTCAGTGCAAGTTGAACTCTGTTTGTCGTTTAAACTCAGAATGCAGTTTTTCAGTCAACTTTAAACGGAGTTTAAACTAAGTTTAAACGGCCGATTGTGCTCGGTTAAACTTAGTTTAACTTATCAGCTGTTTGCTAACTACTTCGTTTTGGTTGCAACAAATTTATTTGGGCGCAAGGAAACTAAGTTTAAATTTAAACTGAGTTTAACTAAACTTAGTTTAAACTGAGTTTAAACCAGCACTGAAAAACTGGCCCTTATTCTTATCCATAAATATGGCATGCTGCACGGTCAAGAAATAACACGATACTTGCATCATGTCAATAAATACTGAACGTGTGACAATGCCCAATGGTAGAAAACTGCAGCAGCATCGTGATATGTGTGTATGTATATATTTATTTACGTTTTTACATATATATGCACTTTTAAATTTGTATTTTTGTACATATTAAGGAATCTTCACCATGAACATTGAGCTACAAAAAAATCGATGTAAATTCTAAGGTCTTGGAGTATCAAAATTCTTTCGCAGCTATTTTATTGGCCCTGAAATCATTAAAAATTAGCTTTCTTTTTGATTATGCATGCACTATTCTAGGAATACTCTGACAGTTATTTCCTCCAGTAAATGTAAAAATGTTCCAGTTGTAAGAAAATTAAGTTATTTATTTGCAAAATTACTTGCGGTCTTCACCTGCTTTCAACGCTCGCTTACTTCTGAAAGCAAGCGACATGTCGCACGTGAAGACCGCAAAAAGTTGAAAGTATGCTTCGTCTAGCAAACCGATCGGTAAGCGAGCTTTCAACTGTAATTTTTGTAGTTTGACAGCCATTTTCGCATTTCGTAGCATCTTTCATTGTGGCAACATCGTTTATCATAGGCTCTTCGAGCACAAAAAAGCCTTTTAATAAGATATATTGACAAAATCGAGTGTCGCGTTACTGATGTTTGTAAATTAATTAATTTATACCGACAATATGAGTGGGTTTGGAGTTTGAATAGCACGCAGGGCACGAACCTTCTTGCTCTACGACATGTTGCAAATGAAAAAGTATGCTTTCAAAATGCCCAGTGAACAAATCTCTCTCTCGCTTGCGACGACAAGAAGCAGAAAGCAACCTAGCATTGAAAGCAGGTGAAGACCGCCCGTTAACTGCCTTTGTTTACAAATTTAACCGAAACGAAAAAATTAAATGAAGAAGAAAACTCACCACCGTAATGTTTACTACCAAGGGTTGCTTTTTTTATTGTACATGTTGGTTATAGGAAAATTCTGGTGAGCCGTTGAATAATTATTCAAATATGCAAATAAAATCAGTCGTTACATATTTTCGCTATACATTTTTGGCTTTAAGTAATAATTGTAAAGCGTATCTTCACTGGTTAATGCAAATATTTCACATTCCGCAAAATTTTTTATGTGTTTGCAAAGTTTATTATGAAATATCATTGCATGCATCTCTGCTATAGTTTATTTTCATTATCCACCATGAAAACTCTTAAGGGCCGTACACATAAGACTTTCGCTTTGCTTTGCTTCAGAGTTTCGCTTTGACAGATAAGTTGAAGTACAGATGTGAAATGAGTGCTGCTAAATACAAGGCGAGAAAAGTAAAGCAAATCAAAACGAAGCAAAATCATGGCGAACTCTCAACTTTTGTACACTTTGACAACCACATGTTTACATTTCCCGTTTAATTCTGCCCGCATATGCATACGATTCACTAGTATTTCATAACTTTTGCGGGTATATTTACTTTTAAAAACGAAAAAAGATAAATATGATTTATGATTGTTATTAATATTGCATATTCTATTCTTATGTACTTTACATAGACAGAATAATATTGAGGAAATATTAATTGAAGCGATTAACCGTCACAGTGTCCTGTTTAATAAAACACGCCTATTTGAAAGGAGATGTGTTGACTACAATCAAGCGCTTATATCTGCTGTTTAAAGCATATGTATAAAAGTTTAAAATTACGATTGCAATATCTACTTTTTGCCTTATGCAAGCGTGATAAACAATCAGCATTTTGCTACTATCGGTGGTCCATTCGAATCTTTCGTCAATCCTTCCTAAACAAGTCCCAATAGCAAATGATACATATCTTTGTTAATTACCCTCCCCGTTTTCTTAAACTCAACTGGATCGTTTTTTATTTATCTTTTCGAAAGATGCTGCAAGAAGACATTTTACAACGCGGTCTTAATAAAGTTTATTATACTCGCGAATTTGAAGCATTAGTTGCATAACTACCACTTGCTTAATTATATCAGTAAAGCTCATTTCTATGTATGTTGTATGTGTACGGCCCTTTATCCCTGAGAAGGACTTCACCTCAGTTTTACTACTGTATATACTGTGGTACCTAGTCACTCGGGATCAAAAAAATTCGGGGAAGACGTAAAGAAAATTTCGTGGTTTAAGAACAAAAAATTGTACTTAAAATGTTGGGAAGTTAAAATTATAAACCGACTGATATTAATCACACATACTGTAACCATTATCTCAGCATGTTTACATACAAGGGGCATTTAGGGCGTCTGCCATGTTTGTGGGTGTTCAGAGACTGCTGAACACATGATTTTTGAATGCCGGGTACACAATACATCACGACTAAATTGTAAAATTTTTACGAAATATAGTTGTTTAAGGTATATGTTTAAAGGAAACTGCCCTACAAGAACAGTGCCGGCCAATTTAAAGTACATCTGATGGTCAGTGGCTGAAACAATTTTGTCAGCACTTAGAACAAAGTTGCTATCAGTTTCTTAGGACCACTATGTAAAAACTGATGTCAACAAATGTGTGCGTGTGATATTGTATTTCACTCTAACACATTAAAATTACCGAATAGACAGACATACATATATGTAGCTCTACTGCTCACTGCCGTTCTTTCGAATATTTTCTTTTTTTTTGTTTGATTAAATAATCAAGTTTTTTTTTCATTTTTCAATTAAATTTTATTGATTTACATAAGCTTTAACTTTAATCATGATAAAAAAATGAAATACATATATTTTCGATGAACTATTTTTTGCTTTCAGAGTTTTCTGAATACTGCGCGCCATTTTCAAAACTCCTATGAATTTATCGCATGTTTCTTTCTCACATACATATGCGAAGTTAGCCTAAATGGTAATTGTCTCTTTTGTACAACTATAAATGACAACTATTTTACCGGTCATCTTACGGTCAGTAAAGATATGAAAACTTCGTTTTTTTATTTTCGCATATATGCAACGCGTATTTACGAGTTTATCCAGCTAGGGACTGCCAATTGAACATCATTCCGAAACAATTCATAGGGATTTTTTTTTTACTGTATTGTTAGTTGAATTGAAAAAAAATTATATAGTGAGCTAAAGAAAATTGAAATTTTATGTATGGAATATGATATACATAAAAATTAACACCAAATAAAAAATGGTTTCGAGCGAGCTCGGTAAATTAAATTTAATTTCTTAGTGTGATTCGATAATATGTAAATATTTAATGCCCTAGAGATAAGATAACCATTGCCATATCCCGAGTTTGTAAAGCTAATAATTCAATAATTTAAGATAAATGGATGGATCTCGTACAATTGGAAATACAATAAAAGCCCTGTGTCGTCGTTATATTTATGTATTTTACAATGATGCTTATTTACATTTTTAAAACTATATAGATAAATATTTCTTAATTTAGGGTATGCAAGTATGCAAGTTATATTATCGGCAGAACTTCAGAGTTCAAATCTATTCTATACTTATGTATATCTACAATTATTTTTGGGGCATTGAATTTGTAGTTATTTGTTAAATTTCATTACATTGACTAATATTTGCATTAGAGGTAACTTCATCATATCTAACCTCTTTATTTTCAGTAACATCATCATTTTCAATAGGCAAACCCGCTGATCTTAATTGTTGTTCATATCGATTGATTTTGTTTTCCTGGTCGGTAAGAAGTTCAAGCAGGTCATCTTGATCCTTCTGAAGTTTTTGTATGTCATCGTTAAAAGAATTGGCTCTTTGTGTTTCAATACTAAGTTGTTGGCGCAAAGTTTCAATTTCTCGAGTTAAGCGAAAATTTTCAGCACAATATAAATTCGTCTGAAATTGTGCAGCATTAAGAGCGCTAGCTGTTGTGGCGTCTCCTGAACTGGATGTTCCATTTTGTACCGCTCCTAATTGGGCTTTTAACAGCGTATTTTGGTCGGATAGCTGCGTATTCAGATTTTCTACTTGCGCCAATTTATGTTCTAATTCGACATTTTTGGATTCAATTAGTTCTGAATTTTTCTGTAGAGAATTGATTTGGCCATCGAGATCTCGAATAATACCTTTGTATTGCGCTACGACAGCAGAAGCCTCGGAACTAAGCGTTAATTCAGTTAACTCTATGCCATCCACATCAAAACCGCTAATTACTTTTGCTATTAAGGCTTCCAGGCCTTTATATAACTTACAATATTCATAGTCCAATAATAGATCAGCTGCCGACTTTGCGCGGATTTGGGGTTGTTTGCAAGCGCGGCTATAGGCTTCATGTCGTGATACTTCACTTAATTTGTTGCAAAATGTTTCTTGACCGATGCGCTTTATAACCAGCTGACAAATATCATCTCGCTTTTGGTTGTTAAGGGTGTTATCATTAAATTGAATACAAAGGCCCATAAGAAAAGCACACAATCCTTGAATTAGATATTCATTTTCATCGTGTTCATTTGCACTAATCTGCGCAGTCAAATATGCCATTGTCCCATTTGTTCCAAGAAACATTTTAACTGCACTTGGACAATGCGCCAGCCACATACCCAGCAACATTAGAAGTCCAACTTTACTTTGTAATTTATAACTGTCTTGCTGAAGTAGAGTTGTACATTGCTCCAACAGAGTAATAGGTTTGCCTCCACCAGGAGTTGCCAAGAGAACGCGTATTAGCTCCTCTTTCTGGGGAACACTATCGACTAATGAATGCATAAGAGCTACGGCAGAAAACCAATTTGCTAGTGGATCCATCGAAAAGAGCCCAACGCATAACAATTGCCCTGTTGAGTGACTACTAACTTCTGCTTCAGACGATGGTAATAATGTTTGTACCACTGCTTGATGTCCGTTTACGTTTCGAAAAAGATAACATTGGAAACAATACAATACCGCACACCTCAAGGCCAGCATTTGTTTTTCATTTATCATAGACATTAAGAGAACAACTATAGCAGGTCGGGGAGGATTACTTGGGGCCGTTAGCATACTCAGCTGGTCTTGATTCTCTTTGTCACCGCGAACTATCTCTGCAACAGCGTTTATGGTTTCCATAAGTATATCAGCTGGAACTCCACTACCCATTAAAATGTTGCATAAAACGTCCAACAGATTCGACTTTCGCATTACTTTCTGGCACGATGATACCACTTGCTGCTGGTTACTTGGTGTCACTAAAGCCCTCACCACTTGCAACATGCAATGTATATTTGCGACTTTCTGCGGTGACCAACCGGCTTCCTCTGTTTCCGGAGTGATAACAAACATTGGTGAAAGCCGCTGAATAAATGAGCCTTCTTTAAAAAATTGTTGATTGCTTGAATTATTCTTTAGTAAATTTAGTAAAAGTATTAAGCAGTCTTCAACTACAATGCCCCCGTCAGAGCACCCCTCGCTTTGGATAACTTCAAAAACTTTGTCAAATGCGTTTTCAAAGGCAACAATTTTTTGTATATTTGAGTTACCTTTAGTTAACTGGATAAGTAAGAGCAAAGCATCGTTTCGAATAACTTCGCGGCTATCAATAAGTAGGTCCATTAGCTTGGACACGCCCATTGGGCTTACCAGAATCATTTCTTGCAAATCACGAGTTTTATTGGCAATTAGAGTAGTAATGAGTTGTATTGAAGAACGGCGTACGCGAAAATCATATTCTTCCAAATAACCCATAACCAAGGTAACATGTTCGGGTACTTTAATAAACATTTCAGTAAATTGTTCTCCCACGTTCACTGACACATTTGGGTTCTCAGCTTCGTCATCGAACTCCTCAGAGGCTGTTATATTGCACAGAGCATCTAAAGCGTAACTAATTATTTCTGAATCTTGACCATCGTGCTTCAGTATCTGAACTAATGCCGACATTCCTTGCGCACCTACTTCGATTCTATATTTTCTGGATAGAGCTTTTAAAGCGCGACAAGCATCCCGCCGATCATCCAATAATGTCGAAGACACTACCCGATCAACCAGTTTCTCAACAGTTTCGGCCGCGCTGGGCTGCTGACCAGGCTCTGTGGTGCCCAGCACGGTCTTGAATCCGCTTTTAAGGAACTCCATTGGCAAACTCAGTTTCTTTTACTTGCACTAATCAAAACAAAATATAATAACTGTTGTAAAATGCCACGGCAGTCATCCACGTTAGAGGTATCAAATTTTCGATAAATCTAAGAATATGAATATTGTTTCTTTCTAATCTTTCAAAAATACCGATTGCTCAGTGGAACAATCGATCACCTCTTTTATATACTTCTGAATTACGCGATATTCAGAGATAAATTGCAGATATTCCTGGCGTTTCTCAATTTTTGTATTATTTAGGGCCAGGTTTTCAGTGCAAGTTGAACTCTGTTTGTCGTTTAAACTAAGTATGCAGTTTTTCAGTCAACTTTAAACTGAGTTAAAATGGCCAATTGTGCACGTTTAAACTTAGTTTAACTTATCAGCTGTGTGCTGGCTACTTCGTTTTGGATGCAACAAATTTAGTTGAGCGCAAGGAAACCAGTTTAATATAAACTGAGTTCAACTAAGATTAGTTAAAACTGAGTTTAAACCAGCATTGAAAAACTGGACCTTAATTATATAAAAATTATTATACAGGTATATATGAACATACTTATATAAAAATGGAATACAAGATTACATATGTAAGTCAAATAATAATATTCAAGGAATGTGAAAAAGAGAAAAACTAACTAGCTTAAACGTGATTTAATTTCGAAAAGTTGTTTATATATTAAAGTACTCATAGCGCGGTTTAAATAATATACTCGTAATACCAAAAAACTAAAATAAAAACATAAGAGAAAAACGTGGAAGCGAGGTAAAGCACTAATCTCTAGCTCATTTTGAGATTTGAGATTAGACTGATTTACGTAATTCGGGTATTAGAGCAATCTTTTTATATGCTAACCTAACCATGCACGCCGTAAATTTAATGTCAAAAATTTTAAATCGTCTTTATTATAAATTTGACAGAAAAATTAAGTAGAGAAAACACGAACGCAAGTTGATTTCGTATTATTTAATGCAAAAAACTTGCCTGAGTGCGTGGAGAAACGCACGCTGAAGTTCGAATCTCGAAAACAGTTTTTTTCTAATAGCGGCCACCCCTCGACAGGCAATGCAACCTGCGAGGGTATTTCTGCCTTCAAAATTCTTTTCAAAAAATAGGTTACATGACATCTACACAGAAAATAGCTGATGTCCTAAAATAGATGTTAGAAAATGTATAGTCAATGGAGACCGCTTATTTCTTCATGTCAGCCATTTATGTCAGCGTTTATGTCTTTACATCTATTGTATGAAATAAGTTGTCACTTTGCTACTTTGACAGCTAATTTTTCATTTGGCTGTAAATTTCGAGGGGTCAACATCGAAGATATTTCATTCAGAAGCAAAAACTGAGTTGTTTTCTATTGCATTTATTAATGTTAACGTATTTGGAAGAAAAGAAAAAAGTATTTATTGTATTATTTTCAGCATATTTGCGCTTTATTACTTCTTTGACGCCATCTTACAAATGTTTATGTCAAGACATCAAACTGCTCGCACATAAAAATTGATAAAACATTTTTAATTTTTTCCTGCCAAAATGACAGATGTTAGAACGTCAGCTATTTTCTGTGGAGATGTCGGGTAAAATATATCGAACAATTCCGCTTCAGAGCGGTTGTTGCATAGTGCGATCTTTGCTTTATTGAACATATGTAAACAAACTTGACAGTAAAACATTTCTTCACTGAACACACCTAAACTGTTTTTGGCTTTATTTACTTGACATTAATTTGTTTAATACTTTGATCGTCGATGCTGTAATTTGGGAATAAGTGAAAGTAAAATATTTACGTCGTGAGGGATAATCGGGCTTGGAAAACTACTCAACCAAGTCAAATACAAAAAAAAAAAAAAAAAAATAAGTGAAAGTAAATGGCTAAGTCTGCAGAATGACGGAAATCTTTCACCATAAAAGCAAAAGCTTAGCAGCTTCAAATAAATTTAATGATACAGATAGTGTGATAACTGATGATTATTGGTCGTGCTTTTCTCAGTGGATTCATTGCATTTGTGTGGTAACTTTTGATTTGAACATTGGACAAGCTCTTGAATATGTTTATCCACCACTATTTAAACCCACAGAAACGGAAGTTGCCAATATATGTTATATGGCATTTCCCGATTCAAACTCTGGTTGCATGGGTGATACTAAGTTTCATATGAGACTCCGTCGAACTCCCTGCGATGATCGAAAAAAGAATATGTCAAGAATATTCCATTCTTATAACTCTGACTGTATATCCGTTCTTCGCAAAGATGAATCACATTTCTGGGGATTTGTATACTTTCGTCAGAAACGCGATGCAAATCTTCCAAGAGGCTATTTTCAAAAGAGTTTTATCATAGTAACACATTTGCCGTTTTGCCATCTTTTCTATGAAATTGTCGGCCAGCTTGCTCCGAAATATTTCGACGAAGGCAACCAAGTTCTAGAGCAAATTTGCAGTGAAATAAACAGTTCGTGGCCATCATTGCAAGCGGGAACTAACTTGGAATTGAAAATGTTTGATCAAATATATCTAATTAATATACCTACGCTAAGTGGCAAAAAGGCGAACTGTCTTTTGCCAGACAAGGAAATGATTAAAAATAGCTTGACCAGCACGTTTTGTATCAAAATTCTTAACTCAGTTTATGAACTAGAACTTTTTCAAAGTTTAAATTTTACTGTGGAAAACTTGTATACCTTATGGGAATTAGTGTTAATTGCTGAACCGATTGTTGTTGTCGGCACATCACCTGCGGATTGTTCACACATGGTACAAAACCTCGTGTCATTAATAGCACCTATTGAGTACTGTGCTGAAATGCGTCCTTACTTTACAATACATGATAGCGAGTTCAAAGAGTTCACTAGAGAATGTGGAAAAACACCACCTTCGGTGATTATCGGTGTTACAAATCCTTTTTTCATAAAGTTACTCAAAGATTGGCCACACATGCTGCGACTAGTTGACAGCCAAGTAAGATATAAATAAATAAGAATTGAATTTGTATTAAATATATATTTATCTATGTATATGTATGAATGTAGCGATTCATTAATATTAAAAAATTCATTTTAGATTAATATTCAACAACATCAGCTATTTCAAAAAAACATACGAAATTCGGATTCGGTAACATCGCTTAATTCAAGCAGCACAAGCACAATAAGAAAAACCTTGACTAGTACAGGAACTTCTTTGCCAGCACTCAAAAATGTAACTACAAGCGATGGAGTTTCACCTGGACTGTACACGAAATATAAACCATTTCTGAAAAAAGATAAAAATTTAATTAAAAAGGTTTTAGCCGGCATTAAAACTAAACGCCCAGATCACGTACAAACGGCACTTTTACGTCGGCATCTACTAGAACTTACACAAAGTTTTATGATACCACTGGAACGATATATAGCATCATTAATGCCTCTACAAAAAGATATCAGTCCTTTCAAGTCCGCGCCGAATGCAAACGCTTTTAAATTGGAGGATTTTTTGGCCACTCTTGAACAGGTTGGACCACATTTAACATCGCCATTAAAAGGCGATTGGAAAGGCTTGTACCGTAGATTTTTCAATTCACCAAACTTTCGTGGTTGGTACGATTGCAGGCATCGTGAACTACAGTTAACATTACAGGACCTTCAACTTCAAGCACTTTCTGTGGCTAACCTTGAACAGTGGGCACAAGATAAACAAGAGGTCGAAATTATTGACATGATACTGAAACTGAAACAAAAATTGAATCTCTACACTGATAATAGTAACAACAGCTCAACTCAAGAGCAAATACGTTCCCAAATCAAATGTATGAAAGATCTACTGCCTAATGATTTAAAAAATGTAGTCAATATTTGATATGTTAGTTAATGAAAGTTTTAAAATGAACTATGTATTATAAGTTAATGCTAGCTAACTTTTCGTGGTAATTTTATGAAATTTTTAATTTCGTGAAAGATAAGGAAATTTGTACATATTCCCCCCTATTACGGTTGTCGTCGTCGACACTAAACGACGACGACTTGTCAAAATCGGTATTGGCGTAGTCGTTATCGAAAACTATTGACACACATTTGGTATTGGCTAAGCAAATTTGCTGTCGACGTTGAGTTCAAGCGACGCCATTTCAGTCGACGCCGTTTTTACTGACGACTAGAAGAAAATTTGAAGGTATAATAAGAAATTAATTTTTATTAACAAACAAATATTTAAATTGAATTATTACATGTGTATCTGTATTCATTTAGAAATGAAAATTACAAGTGCACAACAATTTGAAACTCTTCTGGAAACAGATGCTTTCCAGCACATACATAATCGCAGTTTTGTTGAGTCCAAAATATTCTTCAAATCTGGAAAAAAAAAAAATTTTAACAACTATCATGAAAAAATCTAAAACCTTATCCACGAATGTTAATTGTAACACTTACTTGTAAATGACAAAGATGGTGTTTCTACATTGATTTTATCGATAAACTGTCGACATCGTCTCAATACGTTGAGCCAATACCAATTGTGCGTCGATGTGACGTCGACGTCGACACGATGTAATGTCGACTGAAAAGCGACGACGACATCGACGACGACAACCGTAATAGGGGCGATTGTTTGCGCAAACTGGGTAGTTTCAACAAAACTTTCTGATATTTTGTTTTGGGACGTAGTTTTATTTATTTTCAAATAAAATATGAGCATATGTTTTACAACGTAACTTGATAAAAACACAATCCGTTTTTTAACGCTCAGCGACGAAATACGTTTGCGCTCGACTCTTTCACAGAATTGAATATCTGTCGAAGTATTTAAATCGCAATTTGATATGGATTAAAAATATTGAACTCCCAACTTAAGCGTGAGCGCCGCGGAATAAAATGTTATCGAGTTGAAATATTTTATGGTACAATTACATATATCAAATGTTACGCAAGAGAAATTGCTCGATTTTGTTTCGGATTTTATTTAAATTGTCCAATAGATCCCCAGTAAAAACATCCAGAAGCAAAAAATTTTCCAGCAGAAACAAGCAACTTCTCAAGCAAAACCAGACAGTTTTTTAGAACTTTCATGTACTCGAATCCACGTACACACTTTAGGGGCAAATAAAACGCGTTTAACGTACGTCGTCTCAATTTAGACATTTGAAGCATTTTAAGGCCCTAAGAGAAGTCATTCAAACATATTATATACATTCTATAATAAGCTTACAAAACCAAAAAAGATATGAACTATTTTTTTTACGTTTTGTGAAATATTTATTTCCATAACAATCATATCGTTTAAGCGAAGCCGCGGGTTTAAAGGTAGTTTTGTCATAAATTTGGCCCGCGAAACAGTACATATTCAGTTTTCATTCCCCAGTGGTAAAGATATAACAACTTCGCCGACCAATCGTGATTCATTGGCATCATTTGCGACAATTATACGTTGATCTTGTTCATTTGTCATAGAAACTATTTCATAGCAACTGCTATCTTGAGTAACATCTGATGCTTCTAGAGGGTGTGGTGATAAGATCTGTTTTGTCACTTCCAAACTTTCTATTCTCAATGTCTCTAAAAGATAGAAACCATTTTCGTCAATGCGGTAAGTAAAGCGTTTGTGTCCTGATGGGAGTTGGAAGTGGTGCTTTTTGATTAAATGCTTCGACAAATATTTGCTATGTTTAAATAATTTATCGCAACAATGGCACATGTAAATAAATGGGCTGTTTCCGTGAACCTCCAAGCAATGCTAAAATATAAACGAATACAAATTTAAACTGATTTATTCAGTGATGTGATTTACTTTGTTATTACCCTTCTTAACAGATTGTAAGTACGCACAGCATAGTTGCAGCCAGCTTGTTGACAACGATGAATTTTATTGCTATGTATATGTGTCATATGCTTTTCCAGATCGCATTTGCGAACGCAACGGTGTTCGCATTCAGTACATTTAAACGGTTTGTCCTTTAGATGGCGATAACGTATATGTGTCGCTAATAAACTTGAAGATGGGCAGGACATATTGCAGAGGCTACATTTATAGCAATTTACATGCTTCAAAAAATGTGATCTTAGTAATTTTTCAGTTGCGAAATATTTATAGCACTGATCGCATTGAAATTTATGTGCTTCAAATAGAAAATAATTTTAGTGACTGTGGGAACAAAAGTTCTGTTATTAACTTACTGTTATTTTCCGGTTGTCTTCGTAAATGGTCAAACAGCGTTGTCCTAGTCCGGAAAACTTCACCACAATGGTGACAGGCAACAAATTTTTTATTTGAATGTGTAAGAATGTGTTCAATGAGTCTATATTTATTGTTTAACAGCTTTCGGCATATACTCCACTTACATCTTACTTTTGGTCTGGTATCATTTGGAGTTTTTTGAATATCATATTCGAATAAAGCATGTTGAACAATGTGATCTTGAAATTCTACTATAGATACAAATGTACGTTCACAATCCGTCCACTCACATATAAAATCATTCTTCAGTTTGGGTATCTTATCAATTTCTTTAGGAGGCGCACTACATTTAGGAATACTGGGGTTTTGTTCGCATTCATATTTTCCTCTTACTAATAGGCCGGTATAGTATCCATGGTAATATATATGGCGCTTAATATCCGTAAAATTTTTGGTACTAAAATTACATTCATTCCATGGACAATAAAATGTTTCACCATCTGTAGCAAATTCTTCCAAATGTTTTTCAATATGGCCGTTCAATAACCAGTCGTCCTTGAAAACTTCAGTGCACTCCTTCCAGCAGCACGGGACAGGAGGAACATTTTGTTTACTTCTTTTCTTCGAAATCATATTAAGTTTTTAATGCAAGGGTTTTTTTTTTTTTTTTGTCGATTTAAGTTACTCCCGTCGCCTAAGCAGAAAGGAAGATTTATTTGGCCCAACTCAAAGTTATAGCGCCATCACCAATTATGCACTTTTGTGCTGATGTATGTGTGTAAATTCAATTTTTGTATTGATATGTTAATTCTCTATTGTAGTTTGTGCTTGGATGAAGTGCAATAGTTTATTATTTAGATATATCAATTTGTTGACGAATTCTTAAGTTAACTGTGTCTACGGATAATCGATAAAAATAGTTAGTATAACATACTCGATACTTTTCTCTAGGAAGCAAAAATTTTACTACTCGAGTAAAAATATCAAATTTTACCAAAATCATTGTATTTGTATAACCGAATATTTTGTTGAAATTGATGGATAATTATATGAAAAACAGAAATATTGGCGTTAGTTTTCAAATTGTATAATATGTAAATATTTCTTAGATGTTTCGAAAGAATATCAGTTGATTTATTTGTATGAATTCCGAAAGTCCCTTCGTCTAAAAGTACAGCAAGAATTATCCAGTAATGAAGTTTATGAGAATTTTGGAGTATTCTTGCTTGGAAATTTTTATGTGAACCAAAAATGGGTAGGGTTTAGTATAGTGCCGCATAAATTTGGTTTACTGTGGCTAAACGCGTATATTAAATTGAAAAATTCAAATGCACTAATAAAAATAACTATCATTTTGCAAAAATCCGTCCACAAATTTTATCAGAATTTAACTTTGAAAATGCTATTTTTTTGGCATTTTTCACATATAGAGTGTTTGATTTTCATTCACTGCACTTAATATGGAGCCACTAATGCATTCATTTTGGCACACACATATTAATAATACATTGTGCTATCAATTTTCAACGTTTTTAGAATCAACAAATGCTTAAATACTTCGCAATTATTAAATAAAAAGTTGCATATTTAAGCCCCGCACAAAAAACTAAATATAATGCCAAATGCACCTGTCAAACTACTGAAAACAACGAGCGAAAGAGAAAACAAAGCAAATTGATATAACCCAGTAACCTAAAAGTACGCGGAATAGAGTTCTGCAATACACAATTAAGGCATGTGGCGGTTTTCTTAACTAAATCAATACCTTGTAATAAATTGAAAATTTGTAATAAAAAATCGCGCGATTTTTTATTACAAATTTTCGCCTGCGGCGCTTTTCACAAATATATAAATATTTCGTAATATCTTGAAAATTTTTAATTAAAAATCGCGCGATTTTTTATTACAAATTTTCGCCTGCGGCGCTTTTCACAAATAAATAAATATTTCGTAATATATTCAAAATTTTTAATTAAAAATCGCGCGATTTTTTATTACAAATTTTCGCCTGCGGCGCTTTTCACAAATAAATAAATATTTCGTAATATATTCAAAATTTGTAATTAAAAATCGCGCGATTTTTATTACAAATTTTCGCCAGCGGGGCTTTTTACAAATAAATAAATACATCATTTATAACATATGTCATGAACCCACATATTGTCCGGAGTTTAACAAAAAAAATGTTTGCTGGGTAACTTTGTGTCGATTTTGTATGCAAAAAGTTGAATTTTTGCCCATTTTTAAAGGCTTCCCTAGGGCCTCACCTACGGTCTCCAGTGAGGGCTTATTAAGAACTTTATTCTTCCCCCTTTCTAACGGTGTGCTTGGAGGGGTGCCACGCCCCCTACTTCACTGCCCACCACCCCATTTTTATGCGGCACTATACTAAACATTTCCCCCAAAAATTAGAAGTACTTGCAAGTTTCTTTAACAGCTGATTGTGCACCGAACATGAGTGCACGTTTTTTATCTTGTTTAATGGTCAGTTGCTCAATATCTGGTTAAAATTATCGGTGGTTAGCTAAAATTCAGCGCCAACTTATGTTGTTGACCAGCGTTTTTAGTTCCAGGTAGCGCGTATCCGAAGATGGTGCAAAATGGTTTTACAATCCAATCTTAAGTCGAACTTAAGTTCTAGTTAAGACAAATCTTAGCTAAAGGCCAGTTTAAGATTTTGAACACATTTGCGTTTCACAATGGAGATTTAAGTATGGAAAATATTTAATTCAGAAATATGGTAGCACCACAAGAATTTGCTTTGTTTTTCCATATTTTGAAATTTGTTCAAATAGAAAATAACTCATATAAATAGATTTGTGTGCGGTTAATTAAACAAGAATTTTTAAGTTCAAATATTACAGAAATATATTTATTTAATTTAAACAAAATTGAAAATACAAAGAGAAGAAGCAATTTCGCTCCGGGGCAAACTAATTTTCACACTGTCTTTTTTTCTCTTAGTCGAAGTTTTATAAATTTTCTCTCAACAATGCTATAGGGTGTGACGTAAACTCGTATGTTATGGCTCGTGAGACAGGAACTTAGTCGAAATGTTAATATAAACATACTCTCCAGACACAACGCATGGTTCCTGAGACAAATTAAAGTAGTTTATGTTTCTTTGGAAATAATGATAGTCTTATGCTTTAGTTAGATATTATCAATTTAATGACATCTTTCTCATCGAAATTTTAAATTACTTTAGTACTCCTTAATACAACAATATTTATAACTTCTTCGTTCTAAGTCGATGTCTTCATCACTACTCCAATCAAATTCCATATTTCGAAAATTTTTTCAATTATTTGTATTTAAGTTTTTACAATTTTATTTGACAAGCAATAATCAGCTGTTCGCAAAGATAAGATTATTTATTTATGTCTAACAACAAGTATAGTTATTACTTTTGGCGAATAGTTAATTCCCTTAATTCACTTAATTGCCTACTTAAAAATTATTTGAAGGAATTTGAGTAAATTACAAATAAATTCGAACCGAGTGTAAAATATTATTGACTAGACATAAGGTATCTATCCAATTCTAATTTAGTTGCACTAGGATTAGTAAAATCAACATCTAAAATATTTGAAAAATAATTGTAATCCGATAAAGTTCTGTTGATTGGTGCATTCGCCGCGTAAACCATTATACTTGGCCTAACTCAAAAAGCATCAAACCGACGCAAATTACGGCTGGGAACATAGAAATGGATTTTTGCAAGTAGGGACTGACAGTCAATTTTTCCCGAAATAATACACAGTAAAGAAGATATAGACAGCGAAGTTCTTCCATTATGCAGAGTTGGTAGGCTAATTAACCGACAACGGGAGCCATAAGTTGGCCATGGTTCAACAAAGTTTAATGAGCGCAGAGCAAAGCGTATAAATACCTTTTGTACCTTTTCTAGACGATTAATATGAACACTATGACTTGGCCTCCAGTTTAAGACGAGGAATTTGGCGACTTAAGTTCAACTCAAGTCGAGCGTAAGATTTGGTTGGTGAAACACAAAATCTTAAACTAGACTTAAGTTCGACTTAAAAATGCATTGTAACACCGGCCCTAAATAAAACAATTTTTTTCGACAAAGTGTTCTTATTGTTGTTAGAAACATTTTCCCTCAATATGAAATATAGTTTTTCACTCCCAATTTTCTCTTCCTTTGCAATCTTTTTGGACTCCGCGAACGCGATTTGATGTTAGAACAATGGAATAAAATATTAAATATTCCCGCGGTTTATATAGATTAATTAATAAATATTCGAAAAATAGAAAGAAATAAGTTGTGTTAACTGTTTTATCGTATTTCAGTTTCTTTGTTTTACTCAAGAATCGTCAAAATAGGCAAAACCAAGGAAGCGGTTGCCTGAAATGCGTCATTTTTGATTCGCTGCATAGCGAAGTAAATGGGAAACTTCACTACGGGAATATCGATTTGTACAATTATTACAGATCAAGAATGCTGAATTAGAAAATTGCTACATTTTTACGTCAAAGTGGGAAACCCATTCGTACAAGTGGCAACACAGTTCCCCCGTCCTCGGCGCAGGTGAGCAAATACCTTCCACTTAGGAGATCCTAGAAGGCACTGATTTAAGAAGGCTCGAGCTGGATGGAGAGAGCAAGGGCAGTCTAGAGGTCTCGGACGTGGAAGAACCTCAGCTCTTACTACACCACTCATGCAAGCAGCCCACGTCAACCTGCACCATGCGCTGGTCGCTTCAGCGGTCATTGTAAGTAGGTTCTCCACTGAAGACCTGGGCTTTTTGCGCGTTCAATAATCGTGGACCTACAAAGACCAGATAAGTGGCCTAAATCAGCGAGGCCCAGAGCGTGCGTAGTGTTTAGAGCAGGTATTAACCACTTTGCATTACATAGACTTTAACAAAGGACCTAGTAGCAGTGCAGGCAACCCTGATAGTTTCCGGTACGGAGATGGAAGTTGTCCTAGCATCAGCGCAGGTTTCTCAACAAAGCCAAACTCACGGGGTAATGGAGGGAGTACGCGGCTAGTCTAACTACATGCAGCAAGGAAATTATAAAAGCTAAGCGCTTTTGCGAAGTCATCACTGCTGTTTCGGCAGCTGCCAGACTCCATAGGGTTATGGCAAATGGTAATTCAGAAGCCAGGTTAGCAAATAAACTACCCGATGAAACGTATTCTAGTGATGAGAAAGAGAGGTCACAGGCGCTGTTGGTAGTTTACTTCCCCGGTGTTGTCCCAATGCCAAGGGGCCTTATTTTACGGAAGTTTAGTCGGACAGCGGAAGATTAGAAGGTTTAAGGCCCCTGGGGGGATGGCATCAGTCCGGTGTTGCTCCAGCAGGGTGAGGCGCTCTTGATCCCTCACTTAATGAAAATTATGAGAGACAGCCTTGCGCTGGCCTACCTCCCCGTAGTATGGCGTAGATCTCGGGTGATTCAGGATGCCTTTGAGTGTGGAGAAATGGGACTATGCGCTTTTCTCAACACTGAAGGAGGATTTGACAATACCACCCATTCAAGTGTGGATCGGGCGCTGGTAGGACGAACTGTGCAGCCAACGCAGGTTGATAGCTAAGCTGCTACTCCTACTGGTAGTTATGCTGAAACTGGCACGGTGTGATTCAGCTCAACACATCAAAAGCTGCCCAGAAAAAGGAGTTTTGTCTCCCCTGTTGTAGAGCCTTGTGGTAGATGAACAAATGCAGATATTCACATGAAATGGTATCCGCTGTAAAGGTTATACGGATGACATAGTGATTATCGCAAGAGGAAGGTTCAACTAGCAAACAGATGGTGCACAGATGTAGGGCTAAACATCAATTAGTCTAAGAGAGTCATAGTTCCTTTTACTAGAAAAAGGAAGTTGGAGGGTATGAGAAACATAGCTGTGGTAAAGTATCTGGGTGTAATCCTGGATTCTAAGCTTATATATAATAGTAATGTGGACGCGACAACCTCTGAAGCTACGAGGGCACTGATGGTGTGCATGCGTCTCGCTGGAACCCCTCTATTTTAGAGTACTGGGTTTGGCAAAGTACCCTGCAGTGGTACACTGATGGCTCTAAGGGCATTGGGGCAGGCGTATTTGGTCTAAAGACCTAAATGTCGCTGCCCATGGGTTCCTTTACTATGTAGTATATTCTAAGCGGAAATATATGCCATCAGCGTTTGTGCGAAGTAAATCTGCACAGGAACTTTCGAAAAAATTTTTATTTTCAGCGATAGCCTGGCGGCTTTTAAGGCCTTCTCATCCTTCGAGGTAAGATCCTCTTTATCTTGGAGTGTATTTATAGACTCAATGACCTGGCAAAGAGAAATGACATCCGTCTTCTATGGGTGTCAGGTCATATAGGTATTGAGGGCAATGAGGTGGCAGATCATCTGGCCTGATTGGCAGCCATCTCTGAACCTAGAGGACCCAAGCCCTTCTTCCCGATAGGTCCGAGTTCTATAAAGGAAGCACTCAGGAAGGAGATAAATCGGTTCAGGGACCAGCAATGGAAGGACATCCAAGGCCTTGTTCAGGCAAAGAAATTATTGGGAGGTTATAACAACACAAGGTTTAAACTACTCAGAAACCTCCGAAAGACAAAACTTAGAATTCTCACAGGTATCCTCACAAGCCACTACAGTCCTTGGTCTGCACCTGTGGTCCTTGTCCGCAAGCCTGAAAAAGTGCGGCTGTGTTTAGACAGTAGAAAAAACAGGGCTTTAACGGTGAAAGACGCGTACCCTCTGCCTCACATCGATGGCATATTGCCCAGACTGCCACGAGCGGAATTCATTTCTAGGCTGGATTTGAAAGATGCCTTCCGGCAAATCCCTCTGGAGATGAATTCCCGCAAAAAAACTGCTTTCACGGTTCCAAATCGGCCATTGTACTAATTTACGGTGATGTCGTTCGGGCTATGTAATGCGCCTCAGACTATGTGTAGGTTGATGGATCGTGTTATACCTTACCATCTTAAGGAACAAGTATTTGTCTGTTTAGACGACTTACTGCTAGTATCAGAGAGTTTCGGGTCGCATGTGGAGCTACTGAAAGAAGTCGCTGATCATATTCGCAAAGCTGGCCTCACGATAAACATATC
Organism: Philophylla caesio; assembly: GCA_963971545.1. Taxonomy (NCBI): domain Eukaryota; kingdom Metazoa; phylum Arthropoda; class Insecta; order Diptera; family Tephritidae; genus Philophylla; species Philophylla caesio. The sequence continues at coordinate 98,253,730 of OZ020607.1, read as the reverse complement.
TAAAAGTAAATTTTGCTTAAAGGAAGTGCAATATATTGGCACCTTGAGAGACAAAGGTTTTAGCCATATCAGATTACCCTGTGCCTAAAACTCTGAAACAACTCCGCAGATTTTTGGGCATAGCGGGATGGTATAGAAAATTTATTGCAAATTTTGCAGAAGTTATACACCCTTTAACTGAGTTACTGAAAAAGGCTAAAACTTTTACATGGTTAAGCGAAGCGCAGAGATCTGTTGATTATTATTATTATTTATTTCTTATAGCTCTTTAGAGCCTAATTCATTAAAATAGTGGTAGACTTAACCTAAATATTTAATAATATATATCTTAAGTCTAATAAGGTCATTTTATTGATCATTCATTAATGCAATTGGAATTAAAAAAAAATACGGAACTGTAGTAAACAGAAAACAGATATTATAATAGATATTTGATGATATTAAATATAAGCTAACAACTGCTCCCCTCTCGGCTAACCCCCAACTTCAGCAAGCCCTTTATCATACAAAGCGATGCCAGCCAACATGGAGTAGGGGCGGTATTAGCAAAAGAAAATGAAGAAGGCGCGGAAACTCCCATCGCCTAACAAAATTATTGGGTAAGAGAACGCGAGTGTTTGGCGGTGTTGTCTAATGAGCCAAAGTGACTTGAGCGGACGCTTTGCTCGGTGGGCTTTGAAGTTTCAAGCTTTCGACTTTGAAATTCAGCACAGAAAAGGCAGCGCAAATGTTGTACCAGACGTACTGTCTCGCATTCACTGCGAGGATGAACTGGTTGGTTAATTTGAAGCATTTGATGATCCGAAGCATTTGATGATCCAGAATATGTCTGGTTGAGGAAACGAATAATGGAGTATTCTTCGAAACATACTGACTTTAAAATCATATACAAATTTATTTATCACTGTAATGAATTTTACTCTGGAGATCCAGTTGGAGAAAGTGCTGCCTGGAAACTGGTTGTTCCAACTGCAACCTGAGGATCTAAAACATGCACTTGACATTCCCACCAGCGCGCATGGAGGTATGGCTAAAACAGAGGAGAGGGTGAGAGGCTTTTTCTACTGGTCTGGGTTATATCGCTCTGTGAAAGATTATGTTGGCAGTTGCCAAGTATGGAAAATGACGAAACATCCAACCAAATTTATTAATTCTCCAATGGGGAGAATCAAACAAGTAGAAAGGATTTTCCAGCGTCTGTATGTCGATTTGATAGGTCCTTTTCCTAGATCAAAAAATGCCTATATAGGCATGTTAATTGTTCTTGACCATAGGTCGAAAATCAGCTTTCTATGCCTCTTAAAAAATTTCAGCACAGTTTCGATCATAAATTTCCTGAAAGAACAAATATTTGATGTGTTTGGCTTGCCAGAATTCATTGTTAGCGACAATGGTAGCCAGTTCCGAGCAAAAGATTTAGAAAAATTTTTGACCAAAAGTGGGATTAAATATACGTTAACCGCTGTGTACTCTTCTAAGAGCAACGCTTCAGAACGCGTCAATCGTTCGATAAACGCTCCTTTGAGAGCGTACATTCAAAAGGATCAGCGCGACTGGGACTGTCACCTTAGTAGCATAAACGCGGCGCTCAGAAATTTAGTCCAACCAGACATATTCTGGATCATTAAATGCTTCAAATTAACCAACCAGTTCATCCTCGCAGTGAATGCGAGACAGTGCGTCTGGTACAACATTTGCGCTGCCTTTTCTGTGCTGAATTTCAAAGTCGAAAGCTTGAAACTTCGAAGCCCACCGAGCAAAGCGTCCGCTCAAGTCACTTTGGCTCATTAGACAACACCGCCAAACACTCGCGTTCTGTTACCCAATAATTTTGTTAGGCGATGGGAGTTTCCGCGCCTTCCTCATTTTCTTTTGCTAATACCGCCCCTACTCCATGTTGGCTGGCATCGCTTTGTATGATAAAGGGCTTGCTGAAGTTGGGGGTTAGCCGAGAGGGGAGCAGTTGTTAGCTTATATTTAATATCATCAAATATCTATTATAATATCTGTTTTCTGTTTACTACAGTTCCGAATTTTTTTTAAATTCCAATTGCATTAATGAATGATCAATAAAATGACCTTATTAGACTTAAGATATATATTATTAAATATTTAGGTTAAGTCTACCACTATTTTAATGAATTAGGCTCTATAGAGCTATAAGAAATAAATAATAATAATAATCAACAGATCTTTGCGCTTCGCTTGACCATGTAAAAGTTTTAGCCTTTTTCAGTAACTCAGTTAAAGGGTGTGTAACTTCTGCAAAATTTGCAATAAATTTTTTATACCATCCCGCTATGCCCAAAAATCTGCGGAGTTGTTTCAGAGTTTTCGTCACAGGGTAATCTGATATGGCTAAAACCTTGCTTTCGTCTCTTAAGGTGCCAATATATTGCACTTCCTTTAAGCAAAATTTGCTTTTAGATATGTTTATCGTGAGGCCAGCTTTGCGAATATGATCAGCGACTTCTTTCAGTAGCTCCACATGCGACCCGAAACTCTCTGATACTAGCAGTAAGTCGTCTAAACAGACGAATACTTGTTCCTTAAGATGGTAAGGTATAACACGATCCATCAACCTACACATAGTCTGAGACGCATTACATAGCCCGAACGACATCACCGTAAATTAGTACAATGGCCGATTTGGAACCGTGAAAGCAGTTTTTTTGCGGGAATTCATCTCCAGAGGGATTTGCCGGAAGGCATCTTTCAAATCCAGCCTAGAAATGAATTCCGCTCGTGGCAGTCTGGGCAATATGCCATCGATGTGAGGCAGAGGGTACGCGTCTTTCACCGTTAAAGCCCTGTTTTTTCTACTGTCTAAACACAGCCGCACTTTTTCAGGCACCACAGGTGCAGACCAAGGACTGTAGTGGCTTGTGAGGATACCTGTGAGAATTCTAAGTTTTGTCTTTCGGAGGTTTCTGAGTAGTTTAAACCTTGTGTTGTTATAACCTCCCAATAATTTCTTTGTCTGTAAAAGGCCTTGGATGTCCTTCCATTCCGATTTATCTCCTTCCTGAGTGCTTCCTTTATAGAACTCGGACCTATCGGGAAGAAGGGCTTGGGTCCTCTAGGTTCAGAGATGGCTGCCAATCAGGCCAGATGATCTGCCACCTCATTGCCCTCAATACCTCTATGACCTGACACCCATAGAAGACGGATGTCATTTCTCTTTGCCAGGTCATTGAGTCTATAAATACATCCAAGATAAAGAGGATCTTACCTCGAAGGATGAGAAGGCCTTAAAAGCCGCCAGGCTATCGCTGAAAATAAAATTTTTTTCGAAAGTTCCTGTGCAGATTTACTTCGCACAAACGCTGATGGCATATATTTCCGCTTAGAATATACTACATAGTAAAGGAACCCATGGGCAGCGACATTTAGGTCTTTGGACCAAATACGCCTGCCCCAATGCCTTTAGGGCCATCAGTGTACCACTGCAGGGTACTTTGCCAAACCCAGTACCCTAAAATAGAGGGGTTCCAGCGAGATGCATGCACACCATCAGTGCCCTCGTAGCTTTGGAGGTGGTCGCGTCCACATTACTATTATATATAAGCTTAGAATCCAGGATTACACCCAGATACTTTACCTCAGTGGCAATCATGCCCCCACAGCTATGTTTCTCATACCCACCAACATCTGTGCACCATCTGTTTGCTAGTTGAACCTTCCTCTTGCGATAATCACTATGTCATCCGTATAACCTTTACAGCGGATACCATTTCATGTGAATATCTGCATTTGTTCATCTACCACAAGGCTCCACAACAGGGGAGACAAAACTCCTTTTTGTGGGCAGCATTTGATGTGTTGAGCTGAATCACATCGTTGAGCTGAATCACATATCATGCAAAGGATATGCAGCCATGCTACCTTGTCGCCTTTTTCAACTTACCTACAAAATATATGTTTAAGGTAAATTGCTCGAAACCTGCTTTGTGAGGCCGTTTTTTATAAGCCTATTTTTTGCAAATTGATCTTGGTTTCAATATTTTAAAGGCAGCAAAAATTATATTTGGCTCCAAATAAATAAAATATATTTAATTAGAATTTACATTGTTGAAGAAAAAAATCTTAACGCGATGCTAAGTGGTAACACCATTCCAACAAGAAGTTTGGAAATGTCATATAGATCTGTCAGCAAGATAAACAGAAAAAAAAACTTCCGAAAGTGGGTCTTTCCTTTATTTTGTTTTTTTTTTTTTCACGAAGATCATCAACGGAACAAGACGCATTCCGCGATCATAAAATTTTTTTTTTCTTTTTTGAAGGTGTATGGACACTGCTTTGACATACACGGAAGGGAAAATCTAATAAAGTGAGAAGTTTTCTTTTAAACGGGTTTCTAAAAAGTTTTCCGCAACAAACTGTTTGATCCGGCTCGGTAAGCTTTCCTGCGATTTCTTTCAGACTGCAAAGCACGTGTAGCTGATTCTACGAAGCCAATAGCACAGAGCTCAAACATCATCTTTCCGCTTCTCAAATCAGGATCTGCAGGCTTATCCGGGGGCATCCACCATCAAAACAAAACCTGCGCCACAAAAACCAGTGTAAACCCTTAATTTCATGTGGTTACCGGTGACTTATCTAGTGATGATGTATAGAACAAATTCATAAAATGTAATGGAAAACATTAATGTAAATAATTGTTTGGTGCTGATCAATTTTATATTTATGTAGTTGCAAATCGACTTTTTGATCAAACGTTATTGAGTGCAAAAGAAACAAATAACTCAATAACGTTAGATCAAAAAGCCTAAATATTTCGCAACATATTTTTTCATAGTTGCGTTAAAGCATATTTAGAAATCACATACATAATTTGCTAGAAAAAAGTGTTTAGAAACACACGTACTCGGCATTTCAGCTGCCAAATTTGCCTAATTGTTTCGTTTGCGCCTACTACCGAGTATATTTACTACTCAATATCATTAAAATAGTACAAGGAAATAAAAGGGTCCTCAATAGACTACGAACTGTACATTAATATACTTAGATCTAAAACATTATCTTAAACTCATATAATTTATAATAGTTTTCGGCTGGAAAAGTATTTACCTATTGAATTGTAATATATATTTCTGCGTAGACAAAAATTCATCAAAGGGAATTAAGTAGAATAATAAAGTACGTGTAAATAAGCACACTTATCACAAAATATTAATCTAAAGTTTTATTTTTATTTTATACTTACCATATACTCATACATACATATAATAAATCTAGAGTTTTGCGTCAATAATATGTTCAACATTTATGCCTAATATTTTTTATTTCAATATTACAATCTACTTTTCCTCAAGCATTAATTGGTTAAAGTTTGCTAAATTTAGTTGTATGTACATATCTCTAATCCATATCTTCACATCTTTTACTGCATAACCAGACAGAGAAGATTTTCACGCGAATATCGGTGTGAATTGTCCAAATCCAACAATATATTTCAGCATAGTTCACCTCGTCAGAGTCAGAGAACGTGTATGGACAGAAAAACCTTATCCCAGTCCATTCCGACTCACATTCCTCTGATTTTGAGGGGTAATGTATATTTCAGCATGGTTCACCACAACATTTTTCAAAATCGTTCACCACGATTCGACAGCGATAGAGCAAAAACTAAGAGTGGCAGAGCGGGAATTGATAAAACGAGAGTTTTAATGTATTTTCGTAATGTCGAGCTGAAGATTTATTTAAAATTTGGCAAAATTCAATCACTAAATAGAAAATTTCAAATCGGGTGCAATGAATGGGGAGTGGTGAACACATGTAAATCTGGCCATATGGTCAATTTATTTACTTTTTAATATTAAATTTTGGTTGAAATAAATCTACTAATTTTGTATCTTAACAGGTTTCATGTTTCCTTTATAAATATTATCTATGTATGTACATATGCATTGTACAAAAATATGGATTTAATTTTATTTTATTTACATACCAAGTTATACTTGTATACATACATATGTATGTGTTTGTTGATACTCGTATTAATGAGTACTTGTAATACAATTTACTTTGCCTTCCGAAACTAAATTTAATATCAGACATGTTTAAAATATTTTATCAAACAAATCGAAGCCTAAAATCCATCTTATGGTCTAGAAAAAACACAAACGCATATTTTTATGCACATATTTACATACAATAAATACAAACGTACACTTGTTCACCTGTCCGCAAACCACACTTGGCTCTAAATCAGTGATGCCCAGCGTTGGCAGAGCTACCAATACAAGCACAACATTTTTGGCTTAGTGTGCGTGCTCTAGCAGAGCTCGTGAAAAATTACTTTCGCAGATAAAATCATTTGTTCATGTGAGTAAAATGAAAGAGGAAAAATATTTTTTGTAAGTTTTTGAGCTGACAGTAGCGCTTAATTGAAACTAATAAAAAAAAATAATAATACTAACGCAAATAATTCAAAGGTTTCTAATGGCATAAGATGTGGTTCTTTGGTTGGTAATTAAGAAAATAAAACTGAATGAAAAAAGAATATGTATGTAAATTAAACAACGACTTTTCGTACTTGTGTGATATTTGCCTCGTATATAAAAAATAAACTTCCGCATAGGTTTATCACAACGTGCAAAAGCTAACTGATTCACTGCCAGCGTCGCGACAGTTCGTTAGCTGCGCACACACGACCTGTATATGAAAGCCTTAAATTTGTTGCAACCAAAACAAAGTAGTCAGCAACCAGCTCACAGGTTAAACTAAGTTTAACCCTGTCAGATTGGCCTTTAAACTTAGTTTAAAAAACGTTTAATGTTGACTTAAAAACTGCATCATGAGTTTAAAATCAGTTTAAACGACAAACAGAGTTAAACTGCACTGAAAAACTGGCCCTTAACAACATCCCGACGGAAAGCTTTATTGATATCATGGCTGTGGGAAGTAATGTAGCGGGAAGCGAATTGATGTTAACAACTTTGGCTTCCAGTGTAAACCTGAGAATGCACCCACGAAGGTTTATGAAAAGGAAGAAGGTGGTAGGGAGAACAAATATATGAAGGTAGATGAAAAGGGTAGTAGTACATCGACAACTTTTGACATTAACACGATATTGGCTCCAATCCGAAAAGATGACTTAAGAAAATAATTGGAGCTTTGAAAACAAAAAAGCAGTATATTTGCAACATTAAAATTGCCAGGTGTCCTCAAAACGTCTTTCCATACTGTTGGGTCCCCTAGCGAGACACCCTGCAAGTCGCCCGAGGCGATGAACAGCTGCACACTCATTCACTCAACACTGACTTGTACAAACAGATGTACATGCTTATGTACATACTAACATGTCACTTCCACACAACTAGCTGTATGTACACACATACTCATGCTTACATACATACATATGTAAATAGATTTAAGATAAACACTCATTGGTATTTCACTGTTAAATCACGCCACCGCATACTCCTGTTTTATGAACTACATATGAACATATAGCATGAGTTGGGAGAATAAAATAAATCAGTCTTCTGTTGACCACCAAGACGTGTTGATTTAATTTTGGTAATATTTGTCTTTCTGGCAGTACATATTTATTTGCACAGCCCAGCTTAAATAAACTATTGGTTGTTAACTTGTGGTTAAGGAAAACGCTCCCTAACATCCTACATTTGGCGCCCAACGTGGGGCAGTGCATTTAAAGGAATCGTTTGTCGGTCGCGCTAAATTAATAGTTTAAAACAAATTTAGTTGTTCGCGTTCTGCTCTTGGTGGTCTTCACTTGGCTCCTTACCATCATCATCACCATCTTAATCGCTGGAGGCTTGCGCTGTTGGACTCGTGAGATCGTAGCAGCCGCAATAGCGCAGTCCAGGCAGAAGTCGTCTCCACTGCTGCGTCGTTATATGCTGAACGTTAACGCTTGCAAACTTTATTTCGCTGCCGTTGCAAGACTAACCGCTGCGGCTACTTCGTTTAATCGTCGCTACTGCTGCATACTCTAACTTGCTGCCGCTGCAAACTCCTTCGCTGCGGCTACGCCGTTATTTCGCTGCGTTTGGGTGCTGCTGTAACTTGGCATATCGTTGCATCTGCGCTCCGCGTCGCTGCCATCGTCGCCGCAGCCTGGTTTCCACTGGTGCTCAGCTGTATCGTTTGCACTTGCTCACTTCGCTGCCTAACTTGTCGGCGCTACCCAACAAACATTTGAACGGGGTTTGCCATTTGTCGTTGCTCTCAGTTTCTCGTCGCATCAAAGGTCATCCAAAAATCGTCATACCAGGAGTATTTTGGTAATATCAACTGCTGTTGTGCAACTAATACTCTTTGTTGTTATTGCTATTTACTGTACTTATATATTGAATAAAGGTCACATCTGTAGTCGATCATATTTATACGACATACCTAAAATTACTAATTTCGTTATTTGAACGCTAACGTTTTTAATTAAACATGTCTCTAGAAGAATTGAAACAACAACGGGCCAATATAAAGAAGAATATTTCTCGCATCAAAAATATTGTCGAGGCCAGTCTACGGCCAAGTGGTAAGTTGCTTTCTGTAGCTGAGTACAAATGCCGACTTGGTATTCTTGAATCGTACTTCAAGAATGTATTGTCTACCCAAACGGAAATCGAAAGGCTGGATTCGGAGGATGGTGGTCGTGCAGATCTAGAGGAGTTATACATTACAACAAAATTGACCACTCAGTCGCAACTATCTGAAGATCACAACGGCACAATTTCAGATAGTACTTGTGTCATGCAGGCAAGCTCGAAACTTCCAAAACTCAAACTTCCTTCATTCAGCGGTAAATATTCCGAATATACGAATTTCATAACATCCTTTAAGCAAATAATTGACCGTGAGTACAGCCTCTCAAACATAGAGAAATTCAATCACCTACGCAATTGTCTCCAGGGTCCAGCGTTAGAAACAATTAATGCGTTTCCAGTATCTAATGAAAACTATCCGAAGGCACTGGACAGACTCAAGGTTAGGTATGATAACGCAACCCTCATATTTTTAGAAAATATCTCGTCGTTGTTTGAACTTTCGTCAGTGTCCAAGTCCAATGGCGCCCAGCTGAGAAGTCTCATTGACAAGGCGTCTGCGATTTACGGTTCCTTATTGTCATTGGGCACAGAAAGCCAAATTTCACAAACCATGCTTATCTACTTAGTCTTACAGAAGGCAGATGAGGAGACCAACCGTAAATGGAAGGAGTCTTTAGATTTTAAAACTCTACCGTCCTGGAACGATTGCACCAAGGTTTTGGAGAGACATTGCCAGTACCTGGACGCGATTGATAGTTCTTACGCCGTTGAGCCCGTACGCCAAATTGCTGGCAAGTTGCCCAAAGCAAAGCATCATCACAAGGGTAATTCATTTGCTTGTTCTAGTCCGTCATGTTCGATGTGCTCCAGCAACAGCCACAAAGTACATAACTGTGAACGCTTCAAGGCGCTTAATGTGTCACAGCGTTTTGACCACGCAAAGAAAATGGGTCTTTGCATAAATTGCCTGTCTAAGGGCCACCAATTATCGAGTTGTCCATCTTCGCATAAGTGTAAGGTTTGCTCTCGCCAACACCACAGCCTTCTGCATCGAGTAACTGTACCAGACTCGGATGGACGGTAAGGTATCATACGCACATGATCAACTCATCGCATGACCACATAATTCTCGCTACTGCTATGATTTTGATTCGGGACGCATCTGGTGGCTATCGACTTGGCAGAGCATTGTTGGATTCCTGCTCACAGGTAAATTTCATTACGGATGAATTATCGCAAAGGCTGATGCTTCCACGGAGAAAACACAACATTGAAATTCAAGGTATTGGTAAGTCATCTACAAACATCAAATATAAGACCTCTACCAATATAAAATCGCGAGTGACAGGTTTCGAATTACCACTCACGTTTTGTATTACGTCACACATAGCCTATCAGCCTGAACCGGAAATAGATACTTCGTCTTGGGAAATCCCATCCAACATTGTGCTTGCTGACAACCAATTCTTCAAACCCAAGAAAATCGACTTGCTTTTAGGAACAGAAAGTTTCTTCAGTTTACTTTCAGTGGGCCAAATCAAACTTGGAGATAATCTACCAGTCCTGCAGAAAACTCTTTTGGGCTAGGTCGTTTCTGGACGTTATCGTGCGGGCGCTAACACGCTCAACACCAAGTCCTTCCTTACTTGCGAAGAAGATATAGACTCAAGATTGGAAAAATTGTGGCAGATTGAAGAAGTTTCTACAAAGGCGGACGTGTGGACTCGTGAGCAGCACAGCTGTGAAAAATTGTATAGCGACACCGTGACTCGGAGCCCAAGTGGTCGGATTGTAGTCAAACTGCCGTTCAAGGACGATCCTGCATGCTTAGGTGGATCGTACACAACTGCTTTGCGAAGGTTTAATGCGCAAGAACGTCGTCTGATACGCTCTCCTAACCTCAGAACACAGTACGTCGCATTCATGAACGAGTATGAGAGTCTAGGACACATGCAGGCCGTTCCGAACCCGAACTTGAACCAGCCTCACTACTACATCCCTCATCACTACGTTCTGAAGCCAGGCAGCACAACAACGAAGCTAAGGGTTGTCTTCGACGCATCTTCTCAGACCACTACGCAGACCTCATTAAACGACATCCAAATGGTTGGACCCACAATTCAAAGCGAGCTTGTCATTCTTCTGCTCCGGTTTCGGTTACATCGATTTGCGCTCACAGCAGACGTCGTTAAAATGTATCGACATGTGCTGGTCAGTGAAGAACATCGAAGGTTCCAGTACATCTTGTGGAGGGATTCGCCTAATCAGGAAATTCAAACCTTCCAGCTTAACACAATCACATACGGAATGGCAGCCGCGCCTTACCTCGCGGTACGTAGTCTTCATTATCTTGCTGATCAACATGCATCGCAATTCGTCGTTGGCTCAAGTGTCGTCAAATCATCGTTCTACGTTGACGATTTGCTGTGCGGTGCTGATTTGCTTAAGGAGCTTTCGCGAATAAAACACGAGGTAACGAAATTGCTGAAATTAGGTGGACTTGACCTGGCAAAATGGCATTCAAACCATCAGCGTTTTAGAGTGGAACATTGTATCAAAGATTTGAATCTCGATACTTCAATAACTAGCGCTCTCGGTCTGACATGGGATCAGATACATGATAATTTTTTGTTCTCTTTCCATTCAAAGCAGCCTACAAGCAGTCACATTACGAAAAGGACAATTCTTTCTACCGCATCGTCGCTCTTTGATCCACTTGGACTCTTAGCACCAGGGATTGTTACTGCCAAAATTCTTCTTCAGGAGCTATGGTTACTGAAACTTGATTGGGACGAGTCTGTCCCTCAAAACATCCAGTCGGCTTGGGTAAACTTTGTCAACAATCTTTCGGATCTCAGTTCAATCAGAGTCCCAAGGTACTGTCTATCCACTAACATTCAGTCTCTGCAGATACATGGATTTTGTGACTCATCAATTCGTGCTTACGGCTGCGGACTATATACACGAATCATAGACACTGCTGGTAATGTTCGCGTTCACCTTCTTACGGCAAAATCACGAGTGGCCCCAACTAAACGTCAGTCGCTGCCAAAGCTGGAGCTTTGTGGCGCACTTCTTCTTGCTCGACTTTTTACAAAAATCAAGGCTATTTTCACTAATTATAAACTTGTTACATATCTTTGTACAGATTCGGAAATTGTTCTACATTGGCTTCAGATGCACTCGGCTACGCTATCAGCTTTCGTTGGCAATAGAATATCGGAAATCCAGGATTTGACTATGGATACTCATTGGAGACATGTACCCACAAAAAGCAACCCAGCGGACATTGTTTCCAGAGGAAGCACAGCACTTGAACTCGCTAGCTCAATTTGGCTCACTGGCCCTGCATTCCTCTACGAAGACGAAAACAGATGGCCAACACAAATAACTAACAACGTAGATATGGAGGTTGTCAAGTTGGAAATGCGGAAATCGGTATTTAAAGTAACCATATCCAGTAACTACGTTCTTCAAATCCTCGACAGGTGCAGTTCACACACTCAAGTAGTCAGACTGGTTGCTTTGATGCTCCGGTTTTGCAAAAGGCTTAAGAAGACCGATACAGAAATTGGGAATGGATCACTAACTCCCGATGAACTACAACATGCCTTGCTATGCATAGTTTGGAACGTGCAACAACACCACTTTGCTGAAGATATTCGACTGTTGCAGAGAGAGTCAACGACAAATGGCACGATACGAAATCTAAATCCGTTTTTGGAAACGACCCATGGATTTGAATTGCTGAAGGTTGGCGGACGACTTGAACTTGCTGATATCCCTGAAACACAAAAACATCCTCTTTTGTTGCCCAGCAAATGTGAATACGTCACGCGATTTGTTCGATATCTGCACGTCAAAAACTTTCACGCAGGACCTAAGGCCTTGGTATCTTTGATTCGCCTACAGTTTTGGATAGTCAACGCACGCGATATTGCTAGGCGCGTCGTACGATCATGTATCCATTGCGTTAGATACAAGCCGAAACTACTCCAGCATATGATGGGCAATTTACCAGTTGAGCGCCTTACACCGTCGCGTCCATTCGCTCGCTGCGGCATCGATTTCTGTGGACCCATCAACATCTATCTTCGCGTCAGGGGCAAGGCACCCTATAAGGCCTACGTAGCCATCTTCGTGTGCTTCGCGACAAAGGCGGTGCACATCGAGGTTGTCTCTGACCTATCCACGGACGCCTTTTTGGCATCGCTTAAACGAATGATTGGAAGAAGAGATCTTCCATCAGACATTTTCTGCGATAATGCAACCAACTTTGTCGGCGCTTGTAACAAACTAGCAGAATTGAAAACCTTCCTATTCATGAAACAAAATCAAGATATCATCGTCAACTATTGCGCTAATGAATTTATCAATTTTCATTTTATCCCTCCTAGGGCACCATACTTTGGCGGCATTTGGGAGGCCGCAGTCAAGTCAGCCAAAGGTCATCTAAACCGCAGCGTCATGAATGCCCGACTAACGTATGAAGAGCTCACTACAGTCCTAGTGGAAATAGAAGCTGTCCTCAATTCTAGGCCTATATCACCGCTTTCGTCTGACCCCAGTGATTATGAGGCTTTGACTCCGGGTCATTTCATAACGGGCAGTGCCTTGAAATCTCTTCCGGAGCGAGAAGTAGCAGACAACATGAACCACGTCGACAAGTGGTCTCAAATCACCGCCATCAAGCAAGTTTTTTGGAAGCGGTGGGCACACGACTACATAAGCGAACTTCAAGCGCGAACAAAATGGACCACTGACCACGCAAACATCGGAAGGAACGCCATGGTTCTCGTCCATGAGGATAATGTGCCCCCACAACGATGGCAATTGGGACGGGTGATAGATGCCATACCAGGAAAGGATACCAGAGTTAGAGTAGTCGACATACGAACGACAAAGGGAATCATTCGTCGCCCTATCCACAAGATTGCAGTACTACCGATTTGAAAGTCCTTTCAACGGGGCCGGGATGTTGGGTCCCCTAGCGAGACACCCTGCAAGTCGCCCGAGGCGATGAACAGCTGCACACTCATTCACTCAACACTCACTTGTACAAACAGATGTACATGCTTATGTACATACTAACATGTCACTTCCACACAACTAGCTGTATATACACACATACTCATGCTTACATACATACATATGTAAATAGATTTAAGATAAACACTCATTGGAATTTCACTGTTAAATCACGCCACCGCATACTCCTGTTTTATGAACTACATATGAACATATAGCATGAGTTGGGAGAATAAAATAAATCAGTCTTCTGTTGACCACCAAGACGTGTTGATTTAATTTTGGTAATATTTGTCTTTCTGGCAGTACATATTTATTTGCACAGCCCAGCTTAAATAAACTATTGGTTGTTAACTTGTGGTTAAGGAAAACGCTCCCTAACATCCTACATTTGGCGCCCAACGTGGGGCAGTGCATTTAAAGGAATCGTTTGTCGGTCGCGCTAAATTAATAGTTTAAAACAAATTTAGTTGTTCGCGTTCTGCTCTTGGTGGTCTTCACTTGGCTCCTTACCATCATCATCACCATCTTAATCGCTGGAGGCTTGCGCTGTTGGACTCGTGAGATCGTAGCGCTTCCTACCGGTTGCAGTAAATCACAGTAAGGTCAAAAAGGGGTAATCGGGACCAAGTGCACGGAGCCGTACGAGTTTACCGTTCAAGATACAGCCGCAATAGCGCAGTCCAGGCAGAAGTCGTCTCCACTGCTGCGTCGTTATATGCTGAACGTTAACGCTTGCAAACTTTATTTCGCTGCCGTTGCAAGACTAACCGCTGCGGCTACTTCGTTTAATCGTCGCTACTGCTGCATACTCTAACTTGCTGCCGCTGCAAACTCCTTCGCTGCGGCTACGCCGTTATTTCGCTGCGTTTGGGTGCTGCTGTAACTTGGCATATCGTTGCATCTGCGCTCCGCGTCGCTGCCATTGTCGCCGCAGCCTGGTTTCCACTGGTGCTCAGCTGTATCGTTTGCACTTGCTCACTTCGCTGCCTAACTTGTCGGCGCTACCCAACAAACATTTGAACGGGGTTTGCCATTTGTCGTTGCTCTCAGTTTCTCGTCGCATCAAAGGTCATCCAAAAATCGTCATACCAGGAGTATTTTGGTAATATCAACTGCTGTTGTTCAACTAATACTCTTTGTTGTTATTGCTATTTACTGTACTTATATATTGAATAAAGGTCACATCTGTAGTCGATCATATTTATACGACATACCTAAAATTACTAATTTCGTTATTTGAACGCTAACGTTTTTAATTAAACATGTCTCTAGAAGAAATGAAACAACAACGGGCCAATATAAAGAAGAATATTTCTCGCATCAAAAATATTGTCGAGGCCAGTCTACGGCCAAGTGGTAAGTTGCTTTCTGTAGCTGAGTACAAATGCCGACTTGGTATTCTTGAATCGTACTTCAAGAATGTATTGTCTACCCAAACGGAAATCGAAAGGCTGGATTCGGAGGATGGTGGTCGTGCAGATCTAGAGGAGTTATACATTACAACAAAATTGACCACTCAGTCGCAACTATCTGAAGATCACAACGGCACAATTTCAGATAGTACTTGTGTCATGCAGGCAAGCTCGAAACTTCCAAAACTCAAACTTCCTTCATTCAGCGGTAAATATTCCGAATATACGAATTTCATAACATCCTTTAAGCAAATAATTGACCGTGAGTACAGCCTCTCAAACATAGAGAAATTCAATCACCTACGCAATTGTCTCCAGGGTCCAGCGTTAGAAACAATTAATGCGTTTCCAGTATCTAATGAAAACTATCCGAAGGCACTGGACAGACTCAAGGTTAGGTATGATAACGCATACCTCATATTTTTAGAAAATATCTCGTCGTTGTTTGAACTTTCGTCAGTGTCCAAGTCCAAACAAACCATGCTTATCTACTTAGTCTTACAGAAGGCAGATGAGGAGACCAACCGAAAATGGAAGGAGTCTTAAGATTTTAAAACTCTACCGTCCTGGAACGATTGCACCAAGGTTTTGGAGAGACATTGCCAGTACCTGGACGCGATTGATAGTTCTTACGCCGTTGAGCCCGTACGCCAAATTGCTGGCAAGTTGCCCAAAGCAAAGCATCATCACAAGGGTAATTCATTTGCTTGTTCTAGTCCGTCATGTTCGATGTGCTCCAGCAACAGCCACAAAGTACATAACTGTGAACGCTTCAAGGCGCTTAATGGGTCTTTGCATAAATTGCCTGTCTAAGGGCCACCAATTATCGAGTTGTCCATCTTCACATAAGTGTAAGGTTTGCTCTCGCCAACACCACAGCCTTCTGCATCGAGTAACTGTACCAGACTCGGATACCTTACCGTCCGCAGTTCATACGCACATGATCAACTCATCGCATGACCACATAATTCTCGCTACTGCTATGATTTTGATTCGGGACGCATCTGGTGGCTATCGACTTGGCAGAGCATTGTTGGATTCCTGCTCACAGGTAAATTTCATTACGGATGAATTATCGCAAAGGCTGATGCTTCCACGGAGAAAACACAACATTGAAATTCAAGGTATTGGTAAGTCATCTACAAACATCAAATATAAGACCTCTACCAATATAAAATCGCGAGTGACAGGTTTCGAATTACCACTCACGTTTTGTATTACGTCACACATAGCCTATCAGCCTGAACCGGAAATAGATACTTCGTCTTGGGAAATCCCATCCAACATTGTGCTTGCTGACAACCAATTCTTCAAACTCAAGAAAATCGACTTGCTTTTAGGAACAGAAAGTTTCTTCAGTTTACTTTCAGTGGGCCAAATCAAACTTGGAGATAATCTACCAGTCCTGCAGAAAACTCTTTTGGGCTAGGTCGTTTCTGGACGTTATCGTGCGGGCGCTAACACGCTCAACACCAAGTCCTTCCTTACTTGCGAAGAAGATATAGACTCAAGATTGGAAAAATTGTGGCAGATTGAAGAAGTTTCTACAAAGGCGGACGTGTGGACTCGTGAGCAGCACAGCTGTGAAAAATTGTATAGCGACACCGTGACTCGGAGCCCAAGTGGTCGGATTGTGGTCAAACTGCCGTTCAAGGACGATCCTGCATGCTTAGGTGGATCGTACACAACTGCTTTGCGAAGGTTTAATGTGCAAGAACGTCGTCTGATACGCTCTCCTAACCTCAGAACACAGTACGTCGCATTCATGAACGAGTATGAGAGTCTAGGACACATGCAGGCCGTTCCGAACCCGAACTTGAACCAGCCTCACTACTACATCCCTCATCACTACGTTCTGAAGCCAGGCAGCACAACAACGAAGCTAAGGGTTGTCTTCGACGCATCTTCTCAGACCACTACGCAGACCTCATTAAACGACATCCAAATGGTTGGACCCACAATTCAAAGCGAGCTTGTCATTCTTCGGCTCCGGTTTCGGTTACATCGATTTGCGCTCACAGCAGACGTCGTTAAAATGTATCGACAGGTGCTGGTCAGTGAAGAACATCGAAGGTTCCAGTACATCTTGTGGAGGGATTCGCCTAATCAGGAAATTCAAACCTTCCAGCTTAACACAATCACATACGGAATGGCAGCCGCGCCTTACCTCGCGGTACGTAGTCTTCATTATCTTGCTGATCAACATGCATCGCAATTCGTCGTTGGCTCAAGTGTCGTCAAATCATCGTTCTACGTTGACGATTTGCTGTGCGGTGCTGATTCGCTTAAGGAGCTTTCGCGAATAAAACACGAGGTAACGGAATTGCTGAAATTAGGTGGACTTGACCTGGCAAAATGGCATTCAAACCATCAGCGTTTTAGAGTGGAACATTGTATCAAAGATTTGAATCTCGATACTTCAATAACTAGCGCTCTCGGTCTGACATGGGATCAGATACATGATAATTTTTTGTTCTCTTTCCATTCAAAGCAGCTTACAAGCAGTCACATTACGAAAAGGACAATTCTTTCTACCTCATCGTCGCTCTTTGATCCACTTGGACTCTTAGCACCAGTGATTGTTACTGCCAAAATTCTTCTTCAGGAGCTATGGTTAATGAAACTTGATTCGGACGAGTCTGTCCCTCAAAACATCCAGTCGGCTTGGGTAAACTTTGTCAACAATCTTTCGGATCTCAGTTCAATCAGAGTCCCAAGGTACTGTCTATCCACTAACATTCAGTCTCTGCAGATACATGGATTTTGTGACTCATCAATTCGTGCTTACGGCTGCGGACTATATACACGAATCATAGACACTGCTGGTAATGTTCGCGTTCACCTTCTTACGGCAAAATCACGAGTGGCCCCAACTAAACGTCAGTCGCTGCCAAAGCTGGAGCTTTGTGGCGCACTTCTTCTTGCTCGACTTTTTACAAAAATCAAGGCTATTTTCACTAATTATAAACTTGTTACATATCTTTGGACAGATTCGCAAATTGTTCTACATTGGCTCCAGATGCACTCGGCTACGCTATCAGCTATCGTTGGCAATAGAATATCGGAAATCCAGGATTTGACTATGGATACTCATTGGAGACATGTACCCACAAAAAGCAACCCAGCGGACATTGTTTCCAGAGGAAGCACAGCACTTGAACTCGCTAGCTCAATTTGGCTCACTGGCCCTGCATTCCTCTACGAAGACGAAAACAGATGGCCAACACAAATAACTAACAACGTAGATATGGAGGTTGTCAAGTTGGAAATGCGGAAATCGGTATTTAAAGTAACCATATCCAGTAACTACGTTCTTCAAATCCTCGACAGGTGCAGTTCACACACTCAAGTAGTCAGACTGGTTGCTTTGATGCTCCGGTTTTGCGAAAGGCTTAAGAAGACCGACACAGAAATTGGGAATGGATCACTAACTCCCGATGAACTACAACATGCCTTGCTATGCATAGTTTGGAACGTGCAACAACACCACTTTGCTGACGATATTCGACTGTTGCAGAGAGAGTCAACGACAAATGGCACGATACGAAATCTAAATCCGTTTTTGGAAACGACCCATGGATTTGAATTGCTGAAGGTTGGCGGACGACTTGAACTTGCTGATATCCCTGAAACACAAAAACATCCTCTTTTGTTGCCCAGCAAATGTGAATTCGTCACGCGATTTGTTCGATATCTGCACGTCAAAAACTTTCACGCAGGACCTGAGGCCTTGGTATCTTTGATTCGCCTACAGTTTTGGATAGTCAACGCACGCGATATTGCTAGGCGCGTCGTACGATCATGTATCCATTGCGTTAGATACAAGCCGAAACTACTCCAGCATATGATGGGCAATTTACCAGTTGAGCGCCTTACACCGTCGCGTCCATTCGCCCGCTGCGGCATCGATTTCTGTGGACCCATCAACATCTATCTTCGCATCAGGGGCAAGGCACCCTATAAGGCCTACGTAGCCACCTTCGTGTGCTTCGCGACAAAGGCGGTGCACATCGAGGTTGTCTCTGACCTATCCACGGACGCCTTTTTGGCATCGCTTAAACGCATGATTGGAAGAAGAGGTCTTCCATCAGACATTTTCTGCGATAATGCAACCAACTTTGTCGGCGCTTGTAACAAACTAGCAGAATTGAAAACCTTCCTATTCATGAAACAAAATCAAGATATCATCGTCAACTATTGCGCTAATGAATTTATCAATTTTCATTTTATCCCTCCTAGGGCACCACACTTTGGCGGCATTTGGGAGGCCGCAGTCAAGTCAGCCAAAGGTCATCTAAACCGCAGCGTCATGAATGCCCGACTAACGTATGAAGAGCTCACTACAGTCCTAGTGGAAATAGAAGCTGTCCTCAATTCTAGGCCTATATCACCGCTTTCGTCTGACCCCAGTGATTATGAGGCTTTGACTCCGGGTCATTTCATAACGGGCAGTGCCTTGAAATCTCTTCCGGAGCGAGAAGTAGCAGACAACATGAACCACGTCGACAAGTGGTCTCAAATCACCGCCATCAAGCAAGTTTTTTGGAAGCGGTGGGCACACGACTACATAAGCGAACTTCAAGCGCGAACAAAATGGACCACTGACCACGCAAACATCGGAAGGAACGCCATGGTTCTCGTCCATGAGGATAATGTGCCCCCACAACGATGGAAATTGGGACGGGTGATAGATGCCATACCAGGAAAGGATACCAGAGTTAGAGTAGTCGACATACGAACGACAAAGGGAATCATTCGTCGCCCTATCCACAAGATTGCAGTACTACCGATTTGAAAGTCCTTTCAACGGGGCCGGGATGTTGGGTCCCCTAGCGAGACACCCTGCAAGTCGCCCGAGGCGATGAACAGCTGCACACTCATTCACTCAACACTCACTTGTACAAACAGATGTACATGCTTATGTACATACTAACATGTCACTTCCACATAACTAGCTGTATATACACACATACTCATGCTTACATGCATACATATGTAAATAGATTTAAGATAAACACTCATTGGAATTTCACTGTTAAATCACGCCACCGCATACTCCTGTTTTATGAACTACATATGAACATATAGCATGAGTTGGGAGAATAAAATAAATCAGTCTTCTGTTGACCACCAAGACGTGTTGATTTAATTTTGGTAATATTTGTCTTTCTGGCAGTACATATTTATTTGCACAGCCCAGCTTAAATAAACTATTGGTTGTTAACTTGTGGTTAAGGAAAACGCTCCCTAACATCCTACATTTGGCGCCCAACGTGGGGCAGTGCATTTAAAGGAATGGTTTGTCGGTCGCGCTAAATTAATAGTTTAAAACAAATTTAGTTGTTCGCGTTCTGCTCTTGGTGGTCTTCACTTGGCTCCTTACCATCATCATCACCATCTTAATCGCTGGAGGCTTGCGCTGTTGGACTCGTGAGATCGTAGCGCTTCCTACCGTTTGCAGTAAATCACAGTAAGGTCAAAAAGGGGTAATCGGGACCAAGTGCACGGAGCCGTACGAGTTTACCGTTCAAGATACAGCCGCAATAGCGCAGTCCAAGCAGAAGTCGTCTCCACTGCTGCGTCGTTATATGCTGAACGTTAACGCTTGCAAACTTTATTTCGCTGCCGTTGCAAGACTAACCGCTGCGGCTACCTCGTTTAATCGTCGCTACTGCTGCATACTCTAACTTGCTGCCGCTGCAAACTCCTTCGCTGCGGCTACGCCGTTATTTCGCTGCGTTTGGGTGCTGCTGTAACTTGGCATATCGTTGCATCTGCGCTCCGCGTCGCTGCCATTGTCGCCGCAGCCTGGTTTCCACTGGTGCTCAGCTGTATCGTTTGCACTTGCTCACTTCGCTGCCTAACTTGTCGGCGCTACCCAACAAACATTTGAACGGGGTTTGCCATTTGTCGTTGCTCTCAGTTTCTCGTCGCATCAAAGGTCATCCAAAAATCGTCATACCAGGAGTATTTTGGTAATATCAACTGCTGTTGTTCAACTAATACTCTTTGTTGTTATTGCTATTTACTGTACTTATATATTGAATAAAGGTCACATCTGTAGTCGATCATATTTATACGACATACCTAAAATTACTAATTTCGTTATTTGAACGCTAACGTTTTTAATTAAACATGTCTCTAGAAGAATTGAAACAACAACGGGCCAATATAAAGAAGAATATTTCTCGCATCAAAAATATTGTCGAGGCCAGTCTACGGCCAAGTGGTAAATTGCTTTCTGTAGCTGAGTACAAATGCCGACTTGGTATTCTTGAATCGTACTTCAAGAATGTATTGTCTACCCAAACGGAAATCGAAAGGCTGGATTCGGAGGATGGTGGTCGTGCAGATCTAGATGTTATACATTACAACAAAATTGACCACTCAGTCGCAACTATCTGAAGATCACAATGGCACAATTTCAGATAGTACTTGTGTCATGCAGGCAAGCTCGAAACTTCCAAAACTCAAACTTCCTTCATTCAGCGGTAAATATTCCGAATAAACGAATTTCATAACATCCTTTAAGCAAATAATTGACCGTGAGTACAGCCTCTCAAACATAGAGAAATTCAATCACCTACGCAATTGTCTCCAGGGTCCAGCGTTAGAAACAATTAATGCGTTTCCAGTATCTAATGAAAACTATCCGAAGGCACTGGACAGACTCAAGGTTAGGTATGATAACGCAACCCTCATATTTTTAGAAAATATCTCGTCGTTGTTTGAACTTTCGTCAGTGTCCAAGTCCAATGGCGCCCAGCTGAGAAGTCTCATTGACAAGGCGTCTGCGATTTACGGTTCCTTATTGTCATTGGGCACAGAAAGCCAAATTTCACAAACCATGCTTATCTACTTAGTCTTACAGAAGGCAGATGAGGAGACCAACCGAAAATGGAAGGAGTCTTTAGATTTTAAAACTCTACCGTCCTGGAACGATTGCACCAAGGTTTTGGAGAGACATTGCCAGTACCTGGACGCGATTGATAGTTCTTACGCCGTTGAGCCCGTACGCCAAATTGCTGGCAAGTTGCCCAAAGCAAAGCATCATCACAAGGGTAATTCATTTGCTTGTTCTAGTCCGTCATGTTCGATGTGCTCCAGCAACAGCCACAAAGTACATAACTGTGAACGCTTCAAGGCGCTTAATGTGTCACAGCGTTTTGACCACGCAAAGAAAATGGGTCTTTGCATAAATTGCCTGTCTAAGGGCCACCAATTATCGAGTTGTCCATCTTCGCATAAGTGTAAGGTTTGCTCTCGCCAACACCACAGCCTTCTGCATCGAGTAACTGTACCAGACTCGGATGGACGGTAAGGTATCATACGCACATGATCAACTTATCGCATGACCACATAATTCTCGCTACTGCTATGATTTTGATTCGGGACGCATCTGGTGGCTATCGACTTGGCAGAGCATTGTTGGATTCCTGCTCACAGGTAGATTTCATTACGGATGAATTATCGCAAAGGCTGATGCTTCCACGGAGAAAACACAACAATCAAATTCAAGGTATTGGTAAGTCATCTACAAACATCAAATATAAGACCTCTACCAATATAAAATCGCGAGTGACAGGTTTCGAATTACCACTCACGTTTTGTATTACGTCACACATAGCCTATCAGCCTGAACCGGAAATAGATACTTCGTCTTGGGAAATCCCATCCAACATTGTGCTTGCTGACAACCAATTCTTCAAACTCAAGAAAATCGACTTGCTTTTAGGAACAGAAAGTTTCTTCAGTTTACTTTCAGTGGGCCACATCAAACTTGGAGATAATCTACCAGTCCTGCAGAAAACTCTTTTGGGCTGGGTCGTTTCTGGACGTTATCGTGCGGGCGCTAACACGCTCAACACCAAGTCCTTCCTTACTTGCGAAGAAGATATAGACTCAAGATTGGAAAAATTGTGGCAGATTGAAGAAGTTTCTACAAAGGCGGACGTGTGGACTCGTGAGCAGCACAGCTGTGAAAAATTGTATAGCGACACCGTGACTCGGAGCCCAAGTGGTCGGATTGTAGTCAAACTGCCGTTCAAGGACGATCCTGCATGCTTAGGTGGATCGTACACAACTGCTTTGCGAAGGTTTAATGCGCAAGAACGTCGTCTGATACGCTCTCCTAACCTCAGAACACAGTACGTCGCATTCATGAACGAGTATGAGAGTCTAGGACACATGCAGGCCGTTCCGAACCCGAACTTGAACCAGCCTCACTACTACATCCCTCATCACTACGTTCTGAAGCCAGGCAGCACAACAACGAAGCTAAGGGTTGTCTTCGACGCATCTTCTCAGACCACTACGCAGACCTCATTAAACGACATCCAAATGGTTGGACCCACAATTCAAAGCGAGCTTGTCATTCTTCTGCTCCGGTTTCGGTTACATCGATTTGCGCTCACAGCAGACATCGTTAAAATGTATCGACATGTGCTGGTCAGTGAAGAACATCGAAGGTTCCAGTACATCTTGTGGAGGGATTCGCCTAATCAGGAAATTCAAACCTTCCAGCTTAACACAATCACATACGGAATGGCAGCCGCGAAATCAATGGACAGCAATAAATACGGCACAACTGACACTAGTTACTCAGAACGAAAACGACACTAAAGATGGCACAACGCCGAAACCGGTATGTCACAAAACTTAATTTGACAAGGGATGACGGAAAATCGTTCCAATATACATCAAATATAAACGACTTTAATTTGCCTCGGGAACCATAAGTTGTGTCTGGAGAAGATATTTTTATTAACATTTCGACAAAGCAATTGCCTCACGAACCATTATATACGAGTATACTTCACACACCATACGATAGCATTGTTGAGAGAAAATTTTATAAAACTTGAAAATACTTTTTGAATAAACAACTCATAAATCTATATATATGAGATGTTTTGTATTTGCATAAATGTCAAAATATGGAAGAACAAAATACATTCTTGTGATGCAACCATATTTCTGAATTAAATACTTTCCACACCCTTCTAGACGGGTAACGATTAGCAAACAAGGTAACTAAGCGTTAGCGTTCACTTGTGCGATTGTTAGGAAATTAGTCACATTTTTTCTAGCCGTAGGAAAAAATTACCATTTCTCCTCCCTGGTTCACGTCGGTGTGATCACCCTACTCGCTCTTACTTATGGCATTTTTCCACTCTCGCTCTAACATTGTCGGTTACAGAGTCTGGTAGTTGTTTGTTAGCAGTACCAG
This sequence comes from Philophylla caesio, assembly GCA_963971545.1. NCBI lineage: Eukaryota > Metazoa > Arthropoda > Insecta > Diptera > Tephritidae > Philophylla > Philophylla caesio. The sequence goes on along the minus strand of OZ020607.1, from coordinate 98,229,542 downwards.
CTTTATTAGTAACCGGCTCTGTTATGTACATGTTATTGCTAACCTCTCCTACTTATTACCCATATGGTTAGCTTCTTGTTATGGGAAACAGTAAGTTAACCTATTTGTTATTCAATTCTTACCTCTAACCACTACTATTTGTTACCTACAGGTTAGCGGTAACCGTTACCTAACGGTTACCTATAGTTTACATTGTTTCAACTTAAACCAATTATGAATAATTTCTTAAAATTGTAAACTAACATTAATTAGTTAAAATATTTTCAATTTCGGTTTAAAGAAGTAACATACGGGGCATTTCATGTCAAGCGGACAGGAAAAAACAGGTGATGCTTTGGAATTCGTTCATACTTTGGGTAATTGAACTTGTACTGGTATAAAAGTGTACACACAATTTTTTTTTTATATGATGGTTATTTGTCGAGTTATGGGCTTCTAAAGAATAGTAAAAATTAAAATTGTTTCTTTAAAATAATTTTTGTACTGAAAATTTCCTGCGTTTTTAAATCAATTAAATCAATTAAAAAAAAAAAATTGTTCACAACGGAAGTAAAAATTAGTATAGTTATAATACCCTAGAAGTTTTAAAGTAGGATCTCCATCAGTTAGAGAGATATGTGAATTTGTGCACATAGACCTCGCGCTGAGTATGACGCTAAGCGCTTATTTGCAACCTTCGGTTCTTGAAAAAGACATATTTAGTAAAACTGGTATAAAATTTTAATGAAAATATAATGAATTACAATAGTAGTAAACGGTTTTACTTTATAACTTTTATTATTTTACTTTGGCAATCTATGCTAGAACTTGTTCTTTTTACAAGAAGGCCTTCGGTTGTGGAAATAGCGGCATGCAACTTTTTGTTCCTGGAATGACGATTGCAGAATCAAATCTGGGATGCAAAAATGTCCTTTCACGTTGAATATCGTCTTTGGAGCAGTAGTAAATCGCTGTTTGTTTTAAAGATGAGGTTGCCCATGCGTATAACTTTATTTGTGAAACAATTGATCTACTTGTAGGTAACTGTAGGCTTGCACGCGTAGCTAAACGTTTGAGGTTCCCTCTAAGTCCATCGCATGGCCCCTTTCCGTGAGATGTTGCGTGAAAATGTATCTCTGCTTTCAAATTGAAGTCATCTTTATAATAAAATAGATTCACAAAGTTGAATCTATTTTTAAAATGTTGTGAAGCACCATCTGTTTTGTATACAATTTTATATGCAACTATTGCTTTTTCAAAAAGGTGCTTGTGTAGTATTTTTTGGTAGGCGTAAAAAATGGCTGTGTCATGTTTTAAGTAATCTGAAATCATAACAATGCTGCCGTGTTTTCTTTAAATTCCATCTGTTTATTAAAAAACAGATCTGAGGAGTATTGCTTGTTCTTTGTTCCAATGGAAAGATTGGACAACGAAGCTATAATTTTCTGCAAAGTCACACTGTACGATGACTTTTCTTTCGTCCAAATTTTTTCTTAGATTTTTAAAATAAAGTGCCTATGTTTGTGCAATATAGTATAAGTTTTCGGTTTCGGGTAGTAGCTTGCGGCCACTATATGGGTTTGGAGTTGATAAGATGCCGAACTGATCCACAAGTTTTTTTGTTTTTCTCGCTTGTCGTATCGTGGTTTTCATAGAAGCAGAAGTAGACAGATCACTCTGGAGAAAGTTGGAGAAAGTACTGCCTGGAAACTGGTTGTTCCAACTGCAACCTGAGGTTCAAAAGCATGCACATGAGAGGGTGCGTCGCTTTTCCTACTGGCCTGAGTTATATCGCCAAGTATGGAAAATTACGAAACATCCAACCAAATTTTTTCGTCCTCCAATGGGGAGAATCAAACAAGTAGAAAGGATTTTCCAGCGTCTGTATGTCGATTTGATAGGTCCTTTCCCTAGATCAAAAAATGCCTATATAGGCATGTTAATTGTTCTTGACCATAGGTCGAAAATCAACTTTCTATGCTCCTTAAACAAGTTCAGCACAGTTTCGATCATAAATTTCCTGAAAGAACAAATATTTGATGTGTTCGGCTTGCCAGAATTCATTGTTAGCGACAATGGTAGCCAGTTCCGGGCAAAAGGTTTTGAAACCTTTTTGACCAAAAGTGTGAATAAATATACGTTAACCGCTGTGTACTCTCCTCAGAGCAACGCTGCAGAACGCGTCAATTATTCGAAAAACGCTGTTTTGAGAGCGTATATTCAAAAGGATCAGCGCGACTGGGACTGTCACCTTAGTAGCATAAACGCGGCGCTTCGAAATTCAGTCCACCAATCCACAGTTTATAGTCCTTACTTTATTCTATTTGGTCAGCATATGGTAATGCACGGCGACACTTACGAACTCTTGAAAAACATAGGCATGACCACCGAATGTTTAACAGAAGAAAATTTAACACGAGTCGACAAAATTTTAAATATCCACGATAACGTTCGTGAAAATTTTATAAAAGCACATGATCGCAACGAGCATCAATATAACTTAAGGTTACGTGAAATAAATATGTTGTAGGTCAGGAGATTTTCGTAGGAATTTCGCCCAAAGCAAGATGGCAAAACAATTAAATTCGAAGCTGGCGAAAACATTTCTCAAGGCTAGAGTGCAAAAAAGGCTGTGTTCGTTCTATTACGTTTTTGAAGATTTAGAAGGAAAGGTTATAGGTACATATCATGCCAAGGATATGCAGCCATGCTGACCTTGTCGCCTTTTTCAACTTTCGTACAAAATATATGTTTTAAATAAATTGCTCGAAACCTGCTTTGTGAGGCCGTGTTTTTATAAGCCTACTCCTTTTGTGCAAATTGATCTTGGTTTCAATATTTTAAAGGCAGCAAAAATTATATATGGCTCCAAATAAATAAAATTTATTTAATTAGAATTTTCATTTTTGAAGAATAAAAAACTTTACGCGATGCTAAGTGGTAACACGATTCCAACAAGAAGTTTTGAATTGTCATATAGATCTGTTAGCAAGATAAACAGAAAAAAAAACTTCCGAAAGTGGGTCCTTCCTTTATTTTGGTTTTTTTTTCACGGCGATCATCAACGGAACAAGACGCGATCATTCATTTTTTTTTTCTTTTTTGAAGGTGTATGGTCACTGCTTCGACATACACTGAGAATCAAGTGAAAATCGAATAAAGAGAGAAGTTTTCTTTTAAACGGGTTTCTAGAAAGTTTTCCGCAACAAACTGATTGATCCGGCTCGGTAAGCTTTCCTGCGATTTCTTTAATACTGCAAAGCTCGTGTAGCTGCTTCTACGAAGACAACAGCACTGAGTTCAAACATCATCTTAACGCTTCTCAAATCAGGATTTGGGCATCCACCATCAAAACAAAACCTGCGCCACCAAAACCAGAGTAAAACCTTAATTTCATGTGGTTACCGGTGACTTATCTGGGTATGTATAGAACAAATTCATAAACTGTAATGGAAAACATTAATGTAAATATTTCGCAACATATATTTTCATAGTTGTGTTAAAGCATATTTAAAAATCACATACATAATTTGCTAGAAAAACTGTTTAGAAACACACGCACTCGGCATTAAAACTGCCAAATTTGCCTAATTGTTACGTTTGCGCCTACTACCGAGTATATTTGCTACTCAATATCATTAAAATAGTACAAGGAAATAAAAGGGTCCTCAATAAACTACAAAATGTACAGTAATATACTTAGATCTAAAACATTATCTTAAACTCATATAATTGATAATAGCTTTCGGCTGGAAGTGTATTTACCTATTGAATCACATACATAATTTGCTAGAAAAAAGGTTTAGAAACACACGTACTCGGCATTAAAACTGCCAAATTTGCGACAGAACCTTATATGCGATGTTAAGAAGACTAATCCCGCGATAGTTGGCGCAAACTGCAGGATCACCCTTTTTGTGGATTGGCCAGAGCACACTTAAGTTCCAATCAGTAGCATGCGTTCTTCCGACCATATTCTAGAGATGAGCTGGTGCATGCACTTAACCAGCTCCTCTCCGCCGTACTTAAATAACTCAGCTGGTAACCCATCGGCCCCGGGGGCTTTGTTGTTCTTCAGCCGTGCTATCGCTTTCCGAATTTCGTCACAGTCGGGTGATGGTACATCGCGTCCATCATCATTGATTGGGGATTCGGGTTCAACATCTCCAGGGTTGCAGTTGCTTCCATTAAGCAGTGTGGAGAAGTGCTCCCTCCATAATTTAAGTATGCTGTGGACATCAGTCACCAGGTCGCCGTTTTCATTCTTACAGGAATTCGCCCCGGTCTTAAAACCTTCTGTAAGCCGTCGAACTTTTTGAAAAAAATTTCTAAACAATTGCTGAACTGAAATTACTCTTCTGGAGGGGGCATGGGGTGGCTCCGCAATTGAAAGTCTACTTTTTGTGGGTATGTGGCCGGACATGAGGAAGTTCGAACTGTGGATACAGACGCATCACATTCGTGCAATACGATCTGACAACAAAGGAGGCAAACTCTTTGCCGGGAGCAAAGTTGCGAATAGCAACTGGTGAGGATATCCTAGTTTCAGAATAAAATGTACCGTCGACCACGCAGCATGGAAGATAAACACAGCTACAATTGGGTTGCGAGATGAACCTATAGAACTGAACTCTGACCAAGGAAGGAGTTTTGACGGTATTTGAAGAAATGTGCTAGATACTGACTACACGAAAAACGACTGTCTATCTTCAGTCATGGGACATTGTAGAGCGAATCATTTGGAATTTGGAAGATCATTTGAGGAAGGTGGTGGAAAAGTTTAAAACAAAATGGGATACCCACATACTGTAATTCCTCATGGGATATTGGTAAGTAGTGCATCAATGACGGGCAAAACTCCTACAAAGGTAAATTTCAACAGTGTACTTCGCTTGCAAAGCGATCTGAAAAGAAAGGGCTGAGTGAAGGCCATAATCATGTTAGGTAGAGTTCTCAAATTATGAGTGATAAGAGAAAGGCCAAATATGACAAACCTATAAACCACAAAGGTTTTCAAGAAGTGTATTTATGGGGCGATTACCGCTAGCAATCAAACTTCAGTTAAACTTGCCAGTTGCCAAAATGATGTTATAGATTGCAACTGACAACTAATAATCTAAGCTGCATTTTTAAGGTTGCAAGGTTACAATTTATTATTTAATGATAAGTAATTTGCATATATTTAACGATCGCTTCAAATTGGTTATAATTAATTCTTAGTGGTTTTCCATCTTGGCGATAAAATTACTCGTCAAATGTTTTCCCTTATTTTCGATATTACAACGGTAACTCGACAACTGGGATGTGACTGTGTCGATAACCAAATCGAATACGACAGTGGTGATTCGAAATAGTCGATGTGTACTCGATTTACGTCGACATCGACAACGGCGATTGGGGTGTAATTTTATACAACAGGCCATAATCATAGTTAAGTGAGGGCCGGTATTACAATACATTTTCAAGTCAAACTTAAGTCTAGTTTAAGATTTTCGTTTCACCAACCAAATGTTAAGCTCGACTTAAGGTAAACTTCAGTCGCCGAATTTGCCATCTTAAGGTTCAGTTAGTCAAGACTTAACTTAACTTAACTTAAGCCAACCTGTTATATGGAAAGCCGTGCAAGCGATTAGTCAACACTTAACTTACCGTAAGAAACTGAATAGCGCAGTTACCCACCGACGTAGAGACGGCCAAACGTGTCAGCTGACATGGCCTATCTTATGGGAGCGCCTTGTAAATGAAAACTAACAACCGTAGAATTTTCGTGTTGACGGAGAACTTATGTACGTAAGAAATCCAAGCGAATTTAATTTTTTCCGGTGAAACCTATCAGCAGATTGTTCTCACTCTCATCATTCTCGTACAATGTTGACACCGCGTACTTTTTGAAATCATTAAAAAGTTAGTTTACAAATACTTGAAATATTCTTAAATTATTAGAAAAATACTACCGAATGAGCAGCTTATAGCATAATATATTATTTAAATAGGTCAGCATTTCGATTCGATCGTTTACATTACGAAAATGTTTACTAAAATTGTAGCTTTATGCAAAAACTTATGTATGTATAAATCAATGGCAACATTGTATAAAAGTGAGCGAACAAAACAAAACAATGAGAGAACAGCTTATTTCTACGCTAAGGCTACTGTAATGAGTTTTTGTAAACATGAGATTCTACCGCCGTCTACGCTATGCTACGTACACGTTCGTGAGTAACTGCGCTATAAGAATCTGTTGATTTTAGATTCTTAAGTTTCGGCCTTACGTAAATTGAGAGCTGTGAGAGAATTAGGCTTACTAGATCTTGACATTTACAATTTTTATAAAATAAATGATGCAAAAATTACATCTAAAACGAGTTTATTAGATGTGGTAACATAGACGGCAAACCGTGAAATAGCTCAAAATAAAATTAAAAATAAAAAGAAAATTTTAAAATAAAAATTAATGACGAAACGTAGATCGTAATGAAATCTACGATAAATTCTGCTTGAATGTAAATTGGCACAACAAAAAGTCTCTATTTATCGGGTGGATTTGCAACCACCTTTTCCTCTGACCAAGTGACTGCTTCTTGCACATTTGTGCTAAACTTAAACAAATTCGACACAATTTACTTTTCCTTGACATTTTTACAAGCAATATGTGATTCAAAAATAATCACACAAGTGCTTTTATTTAGTACTTTTTCGTACTTTGTGTCAACGGAGATATTCAAAGAACTATATGCAACTAAAATTAATCATCAAAAATAAAGTTGAGTAATCGTTTCCAATTCTTAAGTTAAGTCTTGCTAACTGACCCTTTAAGTTGTTCTTATCAATGCGAACAGCTGATTATAACTTGTCAAATAAAATAGTAAAGACCTAAATACCAATAATTGAAAAAATTTAAAGAATTTTCGAAACATGGACCATTCTCATCAGCATAAAATGGGCTGCCAATGCCAATACAGCTACATAGGACAAACAGGAAAATCGGAACAAGATTCCGCGAACATATAACGGGCTACATTAAAAAGGTACGAAAGCCGACCACTGTACCTGAGTCGAACTTCGCTGACCACATGTTCAGCAATAAATGTCAACCAGCAAATATTAAAAACACAGCAAACTACTTCATGTGCAACAGAAGGGACGCCACCTGAACGTACTCGATATCATGGAGATTTATAAGCAAAGAACATTTGATGGAACAGTAATAAACGAGCAAACACAGACCTATTCCGACTCAATATTCGACCCGCTTAACTAAACTTAAATAACCGACTTCTACCTGTATAAATGAAACCTGAAGCGAACCGAAGAATAAAAAGCTCACTCAACAGAATTTTATACATACGAAAATTCGGGTCCCAAAAGCATAATACACCAAAATTGCAAACATTTCGCAAAATTGAATCCAATACCTGAAAATCAATGGACAGCAATAAATACGGCACAACTGACACTCGTTACTCAGAACGAAAACGACACTAAAGATGGCACAACGCCGAAACCGGTATGTCACAAAACTTAATTTGACAAGGGATGACGGAAAATCGTTCCAATATACATCAAATATAAACGACTTTAATTTGCCTCGGGAACCATAAGTTGTGTCTGGAGAAGATATTTTTATTAACATTTCGACAAAGCAATTGCCTCACGAACCATTACATACGAGTATACTTCACACACCATACGATAGCATTGTTGAGAGAAAATTTTATAAAACTTGAAAATACTTTTTGAATAAACAACTCATAAATCTATATATATGAGATGTTTTGTATTTGCATAAATGTCAAAATATGGAAGAACAAAATACATTCTTGTGATGCAACCATATTTCTGAATTAAATACTTTCCACACCCTTCTAGACGGGTAACGATTAGGAAACAAGGTAACTAAGCGTTAGCGTTCACTTGTGCGATTGTTAGGAAATTAGTCACATTTTTTCTAGCCGTAGGAAAAAATATTTCTCCTCCCTGGTTCACGTCGGTGTGATCACCCTACTCGCTCTTACTTATGGCATTTTTCCACTCTCGCTCTAACATTGTCGGTTACAGAGTCTGGTAGTTGTTTGATCCGGCTCGGTAAGCTTTCCTGCGATTTCTTTAATACTGCAAAGCTCGTGTAGCTGCTTCTACGAAGACAACAGCACTGAGTTCAAACATCATCTTAACGCTTCTCAAATCAGGATTTGCAGGCTTATCCGGGGGCATCCACCATCAAAACAAAACCTGCGCCACCAAAACCAGAGTAAAACCTTAATTTCATGTGGTTACCGGTGACTTATCTGGGTATGTATAGAACAAATTCATAAACTGTAATGGAAAACATTAATGTAAATATTTCGCAACATATATTTTCATAGTTGTGTTAAAGCATATTTAAAAATCACATACATAATTTGCTAGAAAAACTGTTTAGAAACACACGTACTCGGCATTAAAACTGCCAAATTTGCCTAATTGTTACGTTTGCGCCTACTACCGAGTATATTTGCTACTCAATATCATTAAAATAGTACAAGGAAATAAAAGGGTCCTCAATAAACTACAAAATGTACAGTAATATACTTAGATCTAAAACATTATCTTAAACTCATATAATTGATAATAGCTTTCGGCTGGAAGTGTATTTACCTATTGAATCACATACATAATTTGCTAGAAAAAAGGTTTAGAAACACACGTACTCGGCATTAAAACTGCCAAATTTGCGACAGAACCTTATATGCGATGTTAAGAAGACTAATCCCGCGATAGTTGGCGCAAACTGCAGGATCACCCTTTTTGTGGATTGGCCAGAGCACACTTAAGTTCCAATCAGTAGCATGCGTTCTTCCGACCATATTCTAGAGATGAGCTGGTGCATGCACTTAACCAGCTCCTCTCCGCCGTACTTAAATAACTCAGCTGGTAACCCATCGGCCCCGGGGGCTTTGTTGTTCTTCAGCCGTGCTATCGCTTTCCGAATTTCGTCACAGTCGGGTGATGGTACATCGCGTCCATCATCATTGATTGGGGATTCGGGTTCAACATCTCCAGGGTTGCAGTTGCTTCCATTAAGCAGTGTGGAGAAGTGCTCCCTCCATAATTTAAGTATGCTGTGGACATCAGTCACCAGGTCGCCGTTTTCATTCTTACAGGAATTCGCCCCGGTCTTAAAACCTTCTGTAAGCCGTCGAACTTTTTGAAAAAAATTTCTAAACAATTGCTGAACTGAAATTACTCTTCTGGAGGGGGCATGGGGTGGCTCCGCAATTGAAAGTCTACTTTTTGTGGGTATGTGGCCGGACATGAGGAAGTTCGAACTGTGGATACAGACGCATCACATTCGTGCAATACGATCTGACAACAAAGGAGGCAAACTCTTTGCCGGGAGCAAAGTTGCGAATAGCAACTGGTGAGGATATCCTAGTTTCAGAATAAAATGTACCGTCGACCACGCAGCATGGAAGATAAACACAGCTACAATTGGGTTGCGAGATGAACCTATAGAACTGAACTCTGACCAAGGAAGGAGTTTTGACGGTATTTGAAGAAATGTGCTAGATACTGACTACACGAAAAACGACTGTCTATCTTAAGTCATGGGACATTGTAGAGCGAATCATTTGGAATTTGGAAGATCATTTGAGGAAGGTGGTGGAAAAGTTTAAAACAAAATGGGATACCCACATACTGTAATTCCTCATGGGATATTGGTAAGTAGTGCATCAATGACGGGCAAAACTCCTACAAAGGTAAATTTCAACAGTGTACTTCGCTTGCAAAGCGATCTGAAAAGAAAGGGCTGAGTGAAGGCCATAATCATGTTAGGTAGAGTTCTCAAATTATGAGTGATAAGAGAAAGGCCAAATATGACAAACCTATAAACCACAAAGGTTTTCAAGAAGTGTATTTATGGGGCGATTACCGCTAGCAATCAAACTTCAGTTAAACTTGCCAGTTGCCAAAATGATGTTATAGATTGCAACTGACAACTAATAATCTAAGCTGCATTTTTAAGGTTGCAAGGTTACAATTTATTATTTAATGATAAGTAATTTGCATATATTTAACGATCGCTTCAAATTGGTTATAATTAATTCTTAGTGGTTTTCCATCTTGGCGATAAAATTACTCGTCAAATGTTTTCCCTTATTTTCGATATTACAACGGTAACTCGACAACTGGGATGTGACTGTGTCGATAACCAAATCGAATACGACAGTGGTGATTCGAAATAGTCGATGTGTACTCGATTTACGTCGACATCGACAACGGCGATTGGGGTGTAATTTTATACAACAGGCCATAATCATAGTTAAGTGAGGGCCGGTATTACAATACATTTTCAAGTCAAACTTAAGTCTAGTTTAAGATTTTCGTTTCACCAACCAAATGTTAAGCTCGACTTAAGGTAAACTTCAGTCGCCGAATTTGCCATCTTAAGGTTCAGTTAGTCAAGACTTAACTTAACTTAACTTAAGCCAACCTGTTATATGGAAAGCCGTGCAAGCGATTAGTCAACACTTAACTTACCGTAAGAAACTGAATAGCGCAGTTACCCACCGACGTAGAGACGGCCAAACGTGTCAGCTGACATGGCCTATCTTATGGGAGCGCCTTGTAAATGAAAACTAACAACCGTAGAATTTTCGTGTTGACGGAGAACTTATGTACGTAAGAAATCCAAGCGAATTTAATTTTTTCCGGTGAAACCTATCAGCAGATTGTTCTCACTCTCATCATTCTCGTACAATGTTGACACCGCGTACTTTTTGAAATCATTAAAAAGTTAGTTTACAAATACTTGAAATATTCTTAAATTATTAGAAAAATACTACCGAATGAGCAGCTTATAGCATAATATATTATTTAAATAGGTCAGCATTTCGATTCGATCGTTTACATTACGAAAATGTTTACTAAAATTGTAGCTTTATGCAAAAACTTATGTATGTATAAATCAATGGCAACATTGTATAAAAGTGAGCGAACAAAACAAAACAATGAGAGAACAGCTTATTTCTACGCTAAGGCTACTGTAATGAGTTTTTGTAAACATGAGATTCTACCGCCGTCTACGCTATGCTACGTACACGTTCGTGAGTAACTGCGCTATAAGAATCTGTTGATTTTAGATTCTTAAGTTTCGGCCTTACGTAAATTGAGAGCTGTGAGAGAATTAGGCTTACTAGATCTTGACATTTACAATTTTTATAAAATAAATGATGCAAAAATTACATCTAAAACGAGTTTATTAGATGTGGTAACATAGACGGCAAACCGTGAAATAGCTCAAAATAAAATTAAAAATAAAAAGAAAATTTTAAAATAAAAATTAATGACGAAACGTAGATCGTAATGAAATCTACGATAAATTCTGCTTGAATGTAAATTGGCACAACAAAAAGTCTCTATTTATCGGGTGGATTTGCAACCACCTTTTCCTCTGACCAAGTGACTGCTTCTTGCACATTTGTGCTAAACTTAAACAAATTCGACACAATTTACTTTTCCTTGACATTTTTACAAGCAATATGTGATTCAAAAATAATCACACAAGTGCTTTTATTTAGTACTTTTTCGTACTTTGTGTCAACGGAGATATTCAAAGAACTATATGCAACTAAAATTAATCATCAAAAATAAAGTTGAGTAATCGTTTCCAATTCTTAAGTTAAGTCTTGCTAACTGACCCTTTAAGTTGTTCTTATCAATGCGAACAGCTGATTATAACTTGTCAAATAAAATAGTAAAGACCTAAATACCAATAATTGAAAAAATTTAAAGAATTTTCGAAACATGGACCATTCTCATCAGCATAAAATGGGCTGCCAATGCCAATACAGCTACATAGGACAAACAGGAAAATCGGAACAAGATTCCGCGAACATATAACGGGCTACATTAAAAAGGTACGAAAGCCGACCACTGTACCTGAGTCGAACTTCGCTGACCACATGTTCAGCAATAAATGTCAACCAGCAAATATTAAAAACACAGCAAACTACTTCATGTGCAACAGAAGGGACGCCACCTGAACGTACTCGATATCATGGAGATTTATAAGCAAAGAACATTTGATGGAACAGTAATAAACGAGCAAACACAGACCTATTCCGACTCAATATTCGACCCGCTTAACTAAACTTAAATAACCGACTTCTACCTGTATAAATGAAACCTGAAGCGAACCGAAGAATAAAAAGCTCACTCAACAGAATTTTATACATACGAAAATTCGGGTCCCAAAAGCATAATACACCAAAATTGCAAACATTTCGCAAAATTGAATCCAATACCTGAAAATCAATGGACAGCAATAAATACGGCACAACTGACACTCGTTACTCAGAACGAAAACGACACTAAAGATGGCACAACGCCGAAACCGGTATGTCACAAAACTTAATTTGACAAGGGATGACGGAAAATCGTTCCAATATACATCAAATATAAACGACTTTAATTTGCCTCGGGAACCATAAGTTGTGTCTGGAGAAGATATTTTTATTAACATTTCGACAAAGCAATTGCCTCACGAACCATTACATACGAGTATACTTCACACACCATACGATAGCATTGTTGAGAGAAAATTTTATAAAACTTGAAAATACTTTTTGAATAAACAACTCATAAATCTATATATATGAGATGTTTTGTATTTGCATAAATGTCAAAATATGGAAGAACAAAATACATTCTTGTGATGCAACCATATTTCTGAATTAAATACTTTCCACACCCTTCTAGACGGGTAACGATTAGGAAACAAGGTAACTAAGCGTTAGCGTTCACTTGTGCGATTGTTAGGAAATTAGTCACATTTTTTCTAGCCGTAGGAAAAAATATTTCTCCTCCCTGGTTCACGTCGGTGTGATCACCCTACTCGCTCTTACTTATGGCATTTTTCCACTCTCGCTCTAACATTGTCGGTTACAGAGTCTGGTAGTTGTTTGATCCGGCTCGGTAAGCTTTCCTGCGATTTCTTTAATACTGCAAAGCTCGTGTAGCTGCTTCTACGAAGACAACAGCACTGAGTTCAAACATCATCTTAACGCTTCTCAAATCAGGATTTGCAGGCTTATCCGGGGGCATCCACCATCAAAACAAAACCTGCGCCACCAAAACCAGAGTAAAACCTTAATTTCATGTGGTTACCGGTGACTTATCTGGGTATGTATAGAACAAATTCATAAACTGTAATGGAAAACATTAATGTAAATATTTCGCAACATATATTTTCATAGTTGTGTTAAAGCATATTTAAAAATCACATACATAATTTGCTAGAAAAACTGTTTAGAAACACACGTACTCGGCATTAAAACTGCCAAATTTGCCTAATTGTTACGTTTGCGCCTACTACCGAGTATATTTGCTACTCAATATCATTAAAATAGTACAAGGAAATAAAAGGGTCCTCAATAAACTACAAAATGTACAGTAATATACTTAGATCTAAAACATTATCTTAAACTCATATAATTGATAATAGCTTTCGGCTGGAAGTGTATTTACCTATTGAATCACATACATAATTTGCTAGAAAAAAGGTTTAGAAACACACGTACTCGGCATTAAAACTGCCAAATTTGCGACAGAACCTTATATGCGATGTTAAGAAGACTAATCCCGCGATAGTTGGCGCAAACTGCAGGATCACCCTTTTTGTGGATTGGCCAGAGCACACTTAAGTTCCAATCAGTAGCATGCGTTCTTCCGACCATATTCTAGAGATGAGCTGGTGCATGCACTTAACCAGCTCCTCTCCGCCGTACTTAAATAACTCAGCTGGTAACCCATCGGCCCCGGGGGCTTTGTTGTTCTTCAGCCGTGCTATCGCTTTCCGAATTTCGTCACAGTCGGGTGATGGTACATCGCGTCCATCATCATTGATTGGGGATTCGGGTTCAACATCTCCAGGGTTGCAGTTGCTTCCATTAAGCAGTGTGGAGAAGTGCTCCCTCCATAATTTAAGTATGCTGTGGACATCAGTCACCAGGTCGCCGTTTTCATTCTTACAGGAATTCGCCCCGGTCTTAAAACCTTCTGTAAGCCGTCGAACTTTTTGAAAAAAATTTCTAAACAATTGCTGAACTGAAATTACTCTTCTGGAGGGGGCATGGGGTGGCTCCGCAATTGAAAGTCTACTTTTTGTGGGTATGTGGCCGGACATGAGGAAGTTCGAACTGTGGATACAGACGCATCACATTCGTGCAATACGATCTGACAACAAAGGAGGCAAACTCTTTGCCGGGAGCAAAGTTGCGAATAGCAACTGGTGAGGATATCCTAGTTTCAGAATAAAATGTACCGTCGACCACGCAGCATGGAAGATAAACACAGCTACAATTGGGTTGCGAGATGAACCTATAGAACTGAACTCTGACCAAGGAAGGAGTTTTGACGGTATTTGAAGAAATGTGCTAGATACTGACTACACGAAAAACGACTGTCTATCTTCAGTCATGGGACATTGTAGAGCGAATCATTTGGAATTTGGAAGATCATTTGAGGAAGGTGGTGGAAAAGTTTAAAACAAAATGGGATACCCACATACTGTAATTCCTCATGGGATATTGGTAAGTAGTGCATCAATGACGGGCAAAACTCCTACAAAGGTAAATTTCAACAGTGTACTTCGCTTGCAAAGCGATCTGAAAAGAAAGGGCTGAGTGAAGTTCATAATCATGTTAGCTAGAGTTCTCAAATTATCTTCAGTCATGGGACACTGTAGAGCGAATCATTTGGAATTTGGAAGACCATTTGAGAAAGGTGGTGGAAAAGTTAAAAAAAAAATGGGATACCCACATACAGTAATTCCTGATGGGATATTGGTAAGTAGGGCATCAATGACGGGCAAAACTCCTACAAAGGTAAATTTGAACAGTGTACTTCGCTTGCAAAACGATCTGAAAAGAAAGGGTTGAGTGAAAGTCATAATCATGTTAGCTAGAGTTCTCAAATTATGAGTGATAAGAGAAAGGCCAAATATGACAAACCTATAAACCACAAAGGTTTTCAAGAAGTGTATTTATGGGGCGATTACCGCTAGCAATCAAACTTCAGTTAAACTTGCCAGTTGCCAAAATGATGTTATAGATTGCAACTGACAACTAATAATCTAAGCTGCATTTTTAAGGTTGCAAGGTTACAATTTATTATTTAATGATAAGTAATTTGCATATATTTAACGATCGCTTCAAATTGGTTATAATTAATTCTTAGTGGTTTTTCCATCTTGGCGATAAAATTACTCGTCAAATGTTTTCCCTTATTTTCGATATTACAACGGTAACTCGACAACTGGGATGTGACTGTGTCGATAACAAAATCGAATACGACAGTGGTGATTCGAAATAGTCGATGTGTACTCGATTTACGTCGACATCGACAACGGCGATTGGGGTGTAATTTTATACAACAGGCCATAATCATAGTTAAGTGAGGGCCGGTATTACAATACATTTTCAAGTCAAACTTAAGTCTAGTTTAAGATTTTCGTTTCACCAACCAAATGTTAAGCTCGACTTAAGGTAAACTTCAGTCGCCGAATTTGCCATCTTAAGGTTCAGTTAGTCAAGACTTAACTTAACTTAACTTAAGCCAACCTGTTATATGGAAAGCCGTGCAAGCGATTAGTCAACACTTAACTTACCGTAAGAAACTGAATAGCGCAGTTACCCACCGACGTAGAGACGGCCAAACGTGTCAGCTGACATGGCCTATCTTATGGGAGCGCCTTGTAAATGAAAACTAACAACCGTAGAATTTTCGTGTTGACGGAGAACTTATGTACGTAAGAAATCCAAGCGAATTTAATTTTTTCCGGTGAAACCTATCAGCAGATTGTTCTCACTCTCATCATTCTCGTACAATGTTGACACCGCGTACTTTTTGAAATCATTAAAAAGTTAGTTTACAAATACTTGAAATATTCTTAAATTATTAGAAAAATACTACCGAATGAGCAGCTTATAGCATAATATATTATTTAAATAGGTCAGCATTTCGATTCGATCGTTTACATTACGAAAATGTTTACTAAATTTGTAGTTTTATGCAAAAACTTATGTATGTATAAATCAATGGCAACATTGTATAAAAGTGAGCGAACAAAACAAAACAATGAGAGAACAGCTTATTTCTACGCTAAGGCTACTGTAATGAGTTTTTGTAAACATGAGATTCTACCGCCGTCTACGCTATGCTACGTACACGTTCGTGAGTAACTGCGCTATAAGAATCTGTTGATTTTAGATTCTTAAGTTTCGGCCTTACGTAAATTGAGAGCTGTGAGAGAATTAGGCTTACTAGATCTTGACATTTACAATTTTTATAAAATAAATGATGCAAAAATTACATCTAAAACGAGTTTATTAGATGTGGTAACATAGACGGCAAACCGTGAAATAGCTCAAAATAAAATTAAAAATAAAAAGAAAATTTTAAAATAAAAATTAATGACGAAACGTAGATCGTAATGAAATCTACGATAAATTCTGCTTGAATGTAAATTGGCACAACAAAAAGTCTCTATTTATCGGGTGGATTTGCAACCAACTTTTCCTCTGACCAAGTGACTGCTTCTTGCACATTTGTGCTAAACTTAAACAAATTCGACACAATTTACTTTTCCTTGACATTTTTACAAGCAATATGTGATTCAAAAATAATCACACAAGTGCTTTTATTTAGTACTTTTTCGTACTTTGTGTCAACGGAGATATTCAAAGAACTATATGCAACTAAAATTAATCATCAAAAATAAAGTTGAGTAATCGTTTCCAATTCTTAAGTTAAGTCTTGCTAACTGACCCTTTAAGTTGTTCTTATCAATGCGAACAGCTGATTATAACTTGTCAAATAAAATAGTAAAGACCTAAATACCAATAATTGAAAAAATTTAAAGAATTTTCGAAACATGGACCATTCTCATCAGCATAAAATGGGCTGCCAATGCCAATACAGCTACATAGGACAAACAGGAAAATCGGAACAAGATTCCGCGAACATATAACGGGCTACATTAAAAAGGTACGAAAGCCGACCACTGTACCTGAGTCGAACTTCGCTGACCACATGTTCAGCAATAAATGTCAACCAGCAAATATTAAAAACACAGCAAACTACTTCATGTGCAACAGAAGGGACGCCACCTGAACGTACTCGATATCATGGAGATTTATAAGCAAAGAACATTTGATGGAACAGTAATAAACGAGCAAACACAGACCTATTCCGACTCAATATTCGACCCGCTTAACTAAACTTAAATAACCGACTTCTACCTGTATAAATGAAACCTGAAGCGAACCAAAGAATAAAAAGCTCACTCAACAGAATTTTATACATACGAAAATTCGGGTCCCAAAAGCATAATACACCAAAATTGCAAACATTTCGCAAAATTGAATCCAATACCTGAAAATCAATGGACAGCAATAAATACGGCACAACTGACACTAGTTACTCAGAACGAAAACGACACTAAAGATGGCACAACGCCGAAACCGGTATGTCACAAAACTTAATTTGACAAGGGATGACGGAAAATCGTTCCAATATACATCAAATATAAACGACTTTAATTTGCCTCGGGAACCATAAGTTGTGTCTGGAGAAGATATTTTTATTAACATTTCGACAAAGCAATTGCCTCACGAACCATTACATACGAGTATACTTCACACACCATACGATAGCATTGTTGAGAGAAAATTTTATAAAACTTGAAAATACTTTTTGAATAAACAACTCATAAATCTATATATATGAGATGTTTTGTATTTGCATAAATGTCAAAATATGGAAGAACAAAATACATTCTTGTGATGAAACCATATTTCTGAATTAAATACTTTCCACACCCTTCCAGACGGGTAACGATTAGCAAACAAGGTAACTAAGCGTTAGCGTTCACTTGTGCGATTGTTAGGAAATTAGTCACATTTTTTCTAGCCGTAGGAAAAAATATTTCTCCTCCCTGGTTCACGTCGGTGTGATCACCCTACTCGCTCTTACTTATGGCATTTTTCCACTCTCGCTCTAACATTGTCGGTTACAGAGTCTGGTAGTTGTTTGTTAGCAGTACCAGTTTTATTAGTAACCGGCTCTGTTATGTACTTGTTATTGCTAACCTCTCCTACTTATTACCCATATGGTTAGCTTCTTGTTATGGGAAACAGTAAGTTACCCTATTTGTTATTCAATTCTTACCTCTAACCACTACTATTTGTTACCTACAGGTTAGCGGTAACCGTTACCTAACGGTTACCTATAGTTTACATTGTTTCAACTTAAACTAATTATTAATAATTTCTTAAAATTGTAAACTAACATTAATTAGTTAAAATATTTTCAATTTCGGTTTAAAGAAGTAACATACGGGGCATTTCATGTCAAGCGGACAGGAAAAAACAGGTGATGCTTTGGAATTCGTTCATACTTTGGGTAATTGAACTTGTACTGGTATAAAAGTGTACACACAATTTTTTTTTTATATGATGGTTATTTGTCGAGTTATGGGCTTCTAAAGAATAGTAAAAATTAAAATTGTTTCTTTAAAATAATTTTTGTACTGAAAATTTCCTGCGTTTTTAAATCAATTAAATCAATTAAAAAAAAAAAAATTGTTCACAACGGAAGTAAAAATTAGTATAGTTATAATACCCTAGAAGTTTTAAAGTAGGATCTCCATCAGTTAGAGAGATATGTGAATTTGTGCACATAGACCTCGCGCTGAGTATGACGCTAAGCGCTTATTTGCAACCTTCGGTTCTTGAAAAAGACATATTTAGTAAAACTGGTATAAAATTTTAATGAAAATATAATGAATTACAATAGTAGTAAACGGTTTTACTTTATAACTTTTATTATTTTACTTTGGCAATCTATGCTAGAACTTGTTCTTTTTACAAGAAGGCCTTCGGTTGTGGAAATAGCGGCATGCAACTTTTTGTTCCTGGAATGACGATTGCAGAATCAAATCTGGGATGCAAAAATGTCCTTTCACGTTGAATATCGTCTTTGGAGCAGTAGTAAATCGCTGTTTGTTTTAAAGATGAGGTTGCCCATGCGTATAACTTTATTTGTGAAACAATTGATCTACTTGTAGGTAACTGTAGGCTTGCACGCGTAGCTAAACGTTTGAGGTTCCCTCTAAGTCCATCGCATGGCCCCTTTCCGTGAGATGTTGCGTGAAAATGTATCTCTGCTTTCAAATTGAAGTCATCTTTATAATAAAATAGATTCACAAAGTTGAATCTATTTTTAAAATGTTGTGAAGCACCATCTGTTTTGTATACAATTTTATATGCAACTATTGCTTTTTCAAAAAGGTGCTTGTGTAGTATTTTTTGGTAGGCGTAAAAAATGGCTGTATCATGTTTTAAGTAATCTGAAATCATAACAATGCTGCCGTGTTTTCTTTAAATTCCATCTGTTTATTAAAAAACAGATCTGAGGAGTATTGCTTGTTCTTTGTTCCAATGGAAAGATTGGACAACGAAGCTATTATTTTCTGCAAAGTCACACTGTACGATGACTTTTCTTTCGTCCAAATTTTTTCTTAGATTTTTAAAATAAAGGGCCTATGTTTGTGCAATATAGTATAAGTTTTCGGTTTCGGGTAGTAGCTTGCGGCCACTATATGGGTTTGGAGTTGATAAGATGCCGAACTTATCCACAAGTTTTTTTGTTTTTCTCGCTTGTCGTATCGTGATTTTCATAGAAGCAGAAGTAGACAGATCACTCTGGAGAAAGTTGGAGAAAGTACTGCCTGGAAACTGGTTGTTCCAACTGCAACCTGAGGTTCAAAAGCATGCACATGAGAGGGTGCGTCGCTTTTCCTACTGGCCTGAGTTATATCGCCAAGTATGGAAAATTACGAAACATCCAACCAAATTTTTTCGTCCTCCAATGGGGAGAATCAAACAAGTAGAAAGGATTTTCCAGCGTCTGTATGTCGATTTGATAGGTCCTTTCCCTAGATCAAAAAATGCCTATATAGGCATGTTAATTGTTCTTGACCATAGGTCGAAAATCAACTTTCTATGCTCCTTAAACAAGTTCAGCACAGTTTCGATCATAAATTTCCTGAAAGAACAAATATTTGATGTGTTCGGCTTGCCAGAATTCATTGTTAGCGACAATGGTAGCCAGTTCCGGGCAAAAGGTTTTGAAACCTTTTTGACCAAAAGCGTGAATAAATATACGTTAACCGCTGTGTACTCTCCTCAGAGCAACGCTGCAGAACGCGTCAATTATTCGAAAAACGCTGTTTTGAGAGCGTATATTCAAAAGGATCAGCGCGACTGGGACTGTCACCTTAGTAGCATAAACGCGGCGCTTCGAAATTCAGTCCACCAATCCACAGTGTATAGTCCTTACTTTATTCTATTTGGTCAGCATATGGTAATGCACGGCGACACCTACGAACTCTTGAAAAACATAGGCATGACCACCGAATGTTTAACAGAAGAAAATTTAACACGAGTCGACAAAATTTTAAATATCCACGATAACGTTCGTGAAAATTTTATAAAAGCACATGATCGCAACGAGCATCAATATAACTTACGGTTACGTGAAATAAATATGTTGTAGGTCAGGAGATTTTCGTAGGAATTTCGCCCAAAGCAAGATGGCAAAACAATTAAATTCGAAGCTGGCGAAAACATTTTTCAAGGCTAGAGTGCAAAAAGGCTGTGTGGGGTCGTTCTATTACGTTTTTGAAGATTTAGAAGGAAAGGTTATAGGTACATATCATGCCAAGGATATGCAGCCATGCTGACCTTGTCGCCTTTTTCAACTTTCGTACAAAATATATGTTTTAAATAAATTGCTCGAAAACTGCTTTGTGAGGCCGTGTTTTTATAAGCCCACTCCTTTTGTGCAAATTGATCTTGGTTTCAATATTTTAAAGGCAGCAAAAATTATATATGGCTCCAAATAAATAAAATTTATTTAATTAGAATTTTCATTTTTGAAGAATAAAAAACTTTACGCGATGCTAAGTGGTAACACGATTCCAACAAGAAGCTTTGAATTGTCATATAGATCTGTTAGCAAGATAAACAGAAAAAAAAACTTCCGAAAGTGGGTCCTTCCTTTATTTTGGTTTTTTCACGGAGATCATTAACGGAACAAGACGCGATCATTAAATTTTTTTTCTTTTTTGAAGGTGTATGGTCACTGCTTCGACATACACTGAGAATCAAGTGAAAATCGAATAAAGAGAGAAGTTTTCTTTTAAACGGGTTTCTAGAAAGTTTTCCGCAACAAACTGATTGATCCGGCTCGGTAAGCTTTCCTGCGATTTCTTTAATACTGCAAAGCTCGTGTAGCTGCTTCTACGAAGACAACAGCACTGAGTTCAAACGTCATCTTAACGCTTCTCAAATCAGGATTTGCAGGCTTATCCGGGGGCATCCACCATCAAAACAAAACCTGCGCCACCAAAACCAGAGTAAAACCTTAATTTCATGTGGTTACCGGTGACTTATCTGGGTATGTATAGAACAAATTCATAAACTGTAATGGAAAACATTAATGTAAATATTTCGCAACATATATTTTCATAGTTGTGTTAAAGCATATTTAAAAATCACATACATAATTTGCTAGAAAAACTGTTTAGAAACACACTTACTCGGCATTAAAACTGCCAAATTTGCCTAATTGTTACGTTTGCGCCTACTACCGAGTATATTTGCTACTCAATATCATTAAAATAGTACAAGGAAATAAAAGGGTCCTCAATAAACTACAAAATGTACAGTAATATAATTAGATCTAAAACATTATCTTAAACTCATATAATTGATAATAGCTTTCGGCTGGAAGTGTATTTACCTATTGAATCACATACATAATTTGCTAGAAAAAAGGTTTAGAAACACACGTACTCGGCATTAAAACTGCCAAATTTGCGTAATTGTTACGTTTGCGCCTACTACCGAGTATATTTGCTACTCAATATCATTAAAATAGTACAAGGAAATAAAAGGGTCCTCAATAAACTACAAAATGTACAGTAATATACTTAGATCTAAAACATTATCTTAAACTCATATAATTGATAATAGCTTTGGGCAGGAAATGTATTTACCTATTAAATCACATACATAATTTGCTAGAAAAAAAGGTTTAGAAACACACGTACTCGGCATTAAAACTGCTAAATTTGCCTAATTGTTTCGTTTGCGCCTTCTACCGAGTATATTTGCTACTCAATATCATTAAAATAGTACAAGGAATTAAAAGGGTCCTCAATAAACTACCAACTGTACAGTAATATACTTAGATCTAAAACATTATCTTAAACTCATATAATTTATAATAGTTTTCGGCTGGAAAAGTATTTACCTATTGAATTATAATATATATTTCTGTAGACAAAATTTTATCAAAGGGAATTAAGTAGAATAATAAAGTACGTGTAAATAAGCACATTTATCACAAAATATTAATCTAAAGTTTTCTTTTTATTTTATACTTACCATATACTCATACATACATATAATAAATCTAGAGTTTTGCGTCAATAATAAGTTCAACATTTATGCCTAATATTTTTTATTTCAATATTACAATCTACTTTTCCTCAAGCATTAATTGGTTTAGGTGGAGGTCCAATGGCAGCTGACTTTGCTTACCTTGCTTGCTTTTACTTGGCTTTGCCAAATGGGGGCTTTAAAAGCTGTCAAAGTTATTGATTGACGTTTACAAAATGTTGACAAGAAGTGCTGAAAAAGTGTTAAGAATTTTCCTAATTTTAGCGAAAATTTCCAAGTTAAAAGGACGGGTGAAACCAAATCGCCGATTCTGGGTTCGGAAGCTGTATTTAACTCGACAAAAATATGGGTTGTTTGAAAGTTCATTAAGATTCTTGGCTGCGGACGTGGAGCAATTTCACAAGACACTGAGAATGCCGTATTTGTTATTTAATGTGCTCCACGAATTTTTGAAGGATTCACTAACAAAATATTCGATCAGGACACCTATATCGAGTCGCTGCAGATTATTCATTACCCTGATGTAAGTGCACTTCGTTTTAACTATACGCACAATTTTCCATATATGTATGTCATATCTGATTTCCTTTTTTTCTTTCAGATATTTGGCTCACGGTGGCACTCGGCAATTTCACACACTAGTTCACAGGATCGGACTGACAACCCTTAGGAGGATCACGTTAGAAACGTGTAAGGTTTTGTGGGATATGTTAGCTGCCCTTTATGTGGCGATTCCGTCGGAAACGGAATGGGTACGTATTTGTAACGAATTCGAGACGCTATGGAATATGCCTAACTGCATCGGTGCCATCGACGGAAAGCACATCAATATTACTTGTCCTTCAAATTCTGGTTCGATGTACTATAACTACAAAGGCAATTATAGTATTGTGCTTTTAGCAGTATGTGACGCGGACTATACATTTACGTGCGTTGACATCGGAGCATATGGAAGTCAAAGTGATGGTGGTGTGTACCACTTTTCAAAAATGGCAGATGCTATTGAAAGCAATCGTCTCGAAATTCCATATGATCAGCCTCTGCCGGGAGAAATCGATCCATTTCCACACTATTTAGTTGGGGATGCAGCTTTTCCATTAAGGCGTTACTTAATGCGACCATACCCCGGTAGGGGTATTCCTGAAGACCAAGAGTATTTCAATAAAAGACTCTCTCGTGCAAGAAGAATTATTGAAAATGCGTTTGGGATACTCACGGCCAAATGGAGAATTTTAAGAACGACGCTATGCATGGCCCCGCAAAATGCAGAGCACATAGCGAAAGCTTGTATTGTTTTACATAATTTTATTAAGCTTTCGACTTCAAATTACGTAGCAAGGGATTTCGTTGATCGCTACGAAGGGGAAACTACCATCGCTGGTGCATGGCGTAATGAGGTGATTCCATTTCCATCAATAAGTAGGGTCTTATCAAACCGATGTAGTTCAAATAGCTACGATTTAAGAAATACTTTGAAAACATATATTTTCAACAATAAAATTTAATACATAAACTTTATATTCAATCATTTCCACTCTTTTATTTAATTTATTTATTGTTAAGGTACATAAGTATTTCAGGTAAGACCTAAATATTTAGTCTTTTATATTAACTCTACGTTATATGTGCATGCACATGGTACATATTTAGTTACATACGTTTTTTTAAGGTTCATAGGTGTGGCATATTTAAAAAATACTCATTAAACTCAAGTACATATACTTGAATTCATTCAAAAATTGGTTTTTACAATTTCTTAAATTGCCCATGGACATACAAAAGTACGTCCATTTTAAAATCCAGTCGCCTCTCTTCTGGCACCTTGTCAAAGACTTCACCAATCGCACCCAAAAAATGGTCGTCCGTCTTTGTTTTTTGTGTCTCCAAAAATGTGCTCACATCGCTGACTAGATCGTTTAAGGCGGCATTATCATCGGCTTTTTTTTCTGCCGCTTAGCCGGGGTTGGTGCAATGGCTTCCGGCTCGGTTAATTCTATGGCTCCACTGTCGCTAATTGCGAACCCAAACGAAGCGTCGAGAGTGTCGTGCTGCTCGTTCCAAACGTCTGGCGGTACTAAAGTTATATTTGTGGTCGTCCTGGAAGTATGTGCATATTTTCAACATTAATAATTTGTAGTAGTTTAATGAATTAATTGTACATTTATTAGGAAACAATTTTCAGAACTAAACTATTATTTCTAAACAAAATTTTGTAGCTATGTTGCAAACAAACAGCGACGGAAAAATATATAGGGACACTACAGTTTGACAAGTTCGAACTATTTTCAGTTTGCTTGTTGAATGTTTTTAATAGATATTTTTAATATAGCTCATTAGCTAAGGAGAACCAATAAAATCCAAATCTCAAAGTTATTCCAAAAACTTTTTTAAAAACAATTTTAAGTAAAAATGTTAGTATGCACTTTTGTTCCATTAAATTAAAGTACAACAAAGACCAAGTTTGTAAGATAACGAAGTATATTTTAAGAAAAATATAATAAACACCCAACATGCAAACTAAAATAGTCCGAACTTGTCAAAATGTAGTGTCCCTATATATTTTTCCGCCTCTGTAAATCACGATATTATTATGCACATGAAAGAATACTTACTGTCTGGGAGTAACCGTGGCTTTTAAAAATGACATGGCATCAAAGTACGCCCAGCCTCGCTTATGGGTCGCAGCACTACCGCTTGGCTGATGTTGCACCTTTAGCTCAATCCCGTACCGGTCCCTTAGCGATTTCCATCGCTTTCGGCAGTTTTCCTCTATGAAGGAAAGGTAAAAATGTAGCGGTTAAAACATTTATAATAAACAAATAAATGAAATTAATGTAGGTAAACTACCGCCTGATAACTAAAAAGCACTATACTAACCACACTCTCCAACAACAGCAGCTATATTCCGCCAAGCTAAATCCTTCTTGACTCGATCGCGGTAGCACAGCTATCTCTTGTCCCACAAGCAGGTGTGCTTTTCTATTTCGCCAATCAATACTTCCTCAAACGTTTTGGGGAATTGCGGGAACGGGAAACTATTTATTTTCACAAAAACTGTTGGAAAATGTTTAATTATTTATAAATAATGTTTAAATAATATGTATATTACCTCAACTACTGGATTACGGCTGATGGAAGCGAACGAAATGTTGGTGGTACACAAGAGCACACAATTGTGCAACTACGTCCGAGCGGGAACGGAAAACTATTTATTTTCACAAAAACTGTTGGAAAATGTTTAATTATTTATAAATAATGTTTAAATAATATGTATATTACCTCAACTAATGGATTACGGCTGATGGAAGCGAACGAAATGTTGGTGGTACACAAGAGCACACAATTGTGCAACTACGTCCGAGCGGGAACGGGAAACTATTTATTTTCACAAAAACTGTTGGAAAATGTTTAATTATTTATAAATAATGTTTAAATAATATGTATATTACCAAAAATAGGCTGGAATACTGCAAAATCGACACCAAAAGAAAATACCAATCACCGCGAGAAAATCGAAGTGTCAAATGTCAAACGCGCTGGGAGAAATCGAAATGTCAAATGCTTTCAAAGCGCTGTCAAATAGAACATGGGGCTATTCACAACTTTGAAGCACTTTATGCGCTTGAAGCAAAGTTGCCACTAGGCCAACTTTCATACATTTTCTTACATTTCTAATTGTTTTTGACAGTTGTGCAAGCAAGGTAAGCAAAGTAAGCTACCATTGGGCTTACACTCATGCATATATACATACAAACGTAATGCATAATTACGAGTAGAAGAAAATTTCCAGTAAGAATTTAGAGTAATAACATAACGAAAAATTCTAATTCGAAAGAGAACCTAATAACATTTTTTAGATAACCAACGCAAATCATCAGGCGCCTGCTGACGTCGTTGGAGAACAACAAAATGTAAGTGCTCTTTAAACTTATATATCTATATCTTACTAATTATATAAAATCGCTTATATTAAAAATGTTAGTAACGGCTAATCTCATAAAGTTCTGAAGCGATTTTTATTTTTTAAAATAAAGCATTTGCCCTAGGCTTGCGAGTGGCAAACTTATTCTTTTAATTTTCCGAAATCAAACCACTTTTCTTTCGGGTTGAAGTTTTTGAAACACTAAAAATATTCGCCAAACGCAGCCTACAGCGTATCGTGCTTTGTGTGTGTGCGTGTGTCTTTATCGTTTGTGGCACGCACTCTATTACCTTGTTTATATGAAGCATTCTCCGAGATCGTATCGACTTAATACACTTTATTTGTTTCTGTTTATACATTCGATTTTAAAGCGTGCCCAGCGAAACCCTATTGTAAGCTTAACAGCTGATTTAAATTTCACATCGATAAATGTAGTCGCTTATATGCTCCTTCTAACCGAAGCGAGAAATAAAATACCGATTTCAAAGTGAGTGTGAGTGAATTCACTGAAGCATTTCAAGGCGTATTCAAAATCAGTTTATACATGCGTTTCGAAGTGATGTGTATTCGATGAAACCGTATTATGCTACCGTATAAATGTAGTATATCTCTCTATTCCATATCTTCACATCTTTTACTGCATAACTAGAGAACTTATATTTGACAGAGAAGATATTCACGCGAATATCAAAACCCAACAATATATTTCAGCATAGTTCACCTCGTCAGAGTCAGAGAACGTGTATGGACAGAAAAACCTTATCCCAGTCTATTCCGACTCACATTCCTCTTATTTTGAGGGGTAATGTATATTTCAGCATGGTTCACCACAACTTTTTTCAAAATCGTTCACCACGATTCGACAGCGATAGAGCAAAAACTAAGAGTGGCAGAGCGGGAATTGATAAAACGAGAGTGTTAATGTATTTTCGTTATGTTATCGGTCGAGCTGAAGATTTATTTAAAATTTGGCAAAATTCAATCAATATAGTTATAAAAATAATTTATTAAATAGAAAATTTCAAATCGGGTGCAATGGATGGGGAGTGGTGAACACATGTAAATCTGGCCATATGGCCAATTTATTTACTTTTTAACATTAAAATTTGGGTGATATAAATCTACTAATTTTGAATCTTAACAGGTTTCATGTTTTCTTTATAAATGTTATCTATGTATGTACATAAGCATTGTACAAAAATATGGATTTAACTTTATTCTGTTTACATACCAAGTTATACTTGTATACATACATATGTATGTGTTTGTTGATACTCGTAGTAATGAGTACTTGTAATACAATTTACTTTGCCTTCCGAAACTAAATTTAATATCAGACATGTTTAAAATATTTTATCAAACAAATCGAAGCCTAAAATCCATCTTATGTGCTAGAAAAAACACAAACGCATATTTTTATGCACATATTTACATACAATAAATACAAACGTACACTTGTTCACCTGTCCGCAAACCAAACTTGGCTCTAAATCAGTGATGCCCAGCGTTGGCAGAGCTACCAATACAAGCACAACATTTTTGGCTTAGTGTGCGTGCTCTAGCAGAGCTCGTGAAAAATTACTTTCGCAGATAAAATTATTTGTTCATGTGAGTAAAATGAAAGAGGAAAAATATTTTTTGTAAGTTTTTGAGCTGACAGTAGCGCTTAATTGAAACTAATAAAAAAAAATAATAATACTAACGCAAATAATTCAAAGGTTTCTATTGGCATAAGATGTGGTTCTTTGGTTGGTAATTAAGAAAATAAAACTGAATGAAAAAAAAATATGAATGTAAATTAAACAACGACTTTTCGTACTTGTGTGATATTTGCCTCGCATATAAAAAATAAACTTCCGCATAGGTTTATCACAACGACCTGTATATGAAAGCCTAGCAACCCCACACGATACAGCAAGCTAAAGTTGACGCATTCCGGGTACCGTTACTTTAATTTTGCCGAACTTGACAGATGTGACGTCAGTTCAAGTAGTTCAAATTGTAAATTATAATATTTGCGCATTTATTTTTGTGTTTTTTGTTTGCATATGCATGCTTGCCCTTTAATTTAGATTAAGGCTAAGATTTCGCTTTCTTATGTTTATAAATATTAAGAAAATAAAGAGAAATATCGAAATGAAACGATGAAACTTTAAATGGCCCGCTCTATATAGTAGAAGTGGCTTAACTCTATGTTCTTCCATTATCTACATTTTCGCTCCGCCATCTTCTCTATTTGGAGCTGCACTGACGTCGGTATTTTTGGGACTGCGTTATCTTGTTGTCTATCATTCTTGGCAACCCCATACGGTTTCGGTTGCGCCCATCGCTATACCGCTATTCCTCTCTTTATGATTTTGACAGTATCAGCTGTTTTTTCTGCGTCACACTGGTGAAACTGAATTTTTTATAGGGCAAACGCCCCCGTTTCTGAACCCTCAACATTTTCTTTACTTTGACACTCTATAAACCAAACCGTGAATAATTCTGTTGTTTGTATGAGTATAAATATTTTTTAATAATATAGCGTTTAAGTAATTGTCATGATGTATTTATTACCCTGAAAAAAGCACAGATGTCCGGATACTTAGATGGTGGTGCATTTACCCTACATTACATTTCATTCGCATTTTGTTTTGTTTTCTCTCTCTCCCTGCTCAACCACTGTAACGTCACGTAAAGGCAAATCCTCTCTGATGGGCGCAATCTTGCTATCCATCATTCTTGGCTCCGGTGGGCATCTATGATGTAAATTGAACAACGACCTTTCGTACTTGTGTGATATTTACCTCGCATATAAAAAATAAACTCCCGCAGACCATAGGTTCATTACAACATGCAAAAGCAAACAGATTCACTGCCAGCGTCGCGACAGTTCGTTAGCTGCGCACACACGACCCACAATGCAGCAAACTAAAGATGACGCATTCCGGGGTACCGTTACTTTGATTTTGCCGAAATTGACAGATGTGACGTCAGTACCCTTTTGTAAACAAGCCATTTACTTGCATGTGTTTCACATGGTTGAAGTACTTGAAATTAGATATGATAATATTTGCTAATTTGTTTTTGTGTTTTTTGTTTACATATGCATGCTTGCACTTTAATTTAGTTCAAGGCTAAGATTTTGCTTTTTTATGTTCATAAATATTAGGAAAATATAGAGAAATATCAGAATGAAACAATGAAACTTTAAATGGCCCACTCTATGTAAAAGTGGCTTAACTCTCGGTTCTTTCATTCTATACTTCTTCGCTCTGCTATCTTCTCTATTTGGTGCTGCACTGACGTTGGTATTTTTGGGACTGCGTAATCTTGTTATCTATCATTCTTGCACGCGACCCAAGAACGATAGAATACGAGATTGCGTCTTCCCGACGAAAATTGATCTGATGCAAAATGCGTGCAACGTCATGAACATGGATTGACTGAGAATCGGAAGAGATGTGAGGTTAGGTTCTCCTAGGATTTGTAAATTTTAAAGTTTTTATCAATTTCGGCACTTTATGCAACATATTTATATTCAAATAACTTCATTTATGCCTTGAAAAAAACGGCAGTACAGCATTAGGAGACACAAGAAGTTTAACTTGTAACTAAAAGGCCATACACATTAGACTTTCGCTTTGCTTTGCTTCAGAGTTTCGCTTTGACAGATAAGTTAAAAACCTGATGCTATATGAGCAGAGAACTTATATTTGACAGAGAAGATTTTCACGCGAATATCAGTGTGAATTGTCAAAATCCAAGTGAATGTCTTGCAGAATGCCACCACGCCAGGGCTAACAGGGGAAATAGCGAGAGTGGCAAGTTAACAGAGCTGAGTGAGGTCGAAAGAAATTTAACAGCTTGTATTTTCTCATAAATGTAGAAAAATATACCTATTTTGGGTTGATTTTGACAATTTTATAAAAAGCAGAATAATTATAATACGATTGATAAAATGTATATTCATACTTATGTATGTGCATTTGTGAAATGAATGGCTGAAGCCGCCTCTTTTTTGTTTTATGAATATGGATTTAATTAATGCACAAAATAAAGTCAAATAATAATAAAATTGGTTTTATGAATTAATGAAGAGTCCTCTTTTGTGTAATTTGTGTGTACGTACTTACATACATATGATATGATTAGATTTGCTATGATGGTGGTGCGCAAACGCAAATGCTAAAATGCCGTCGGCGATTTGCATTTGTTGACACATAATTTTTACGCTTTTATCTACATACATAAGTTATTCGCAAATTTTTTGAAATCACTGCAAATCTTGTGTATGCGTACATACATATGTATGTATGTATGTATGTACATACATATGTAGATTCATAAATGCATGGATATTAATTTAAAACTTTTTCTTCACTCAAACTTTGTTCATAGTTGAGCTAGCTACACATTTTATGTACGTAAATAGTACCCCAATAAATATATATACATACATATGTACATTTATATAAATATGTATGTCCATACCTGTGCATCGATATAAACCCCCATTCAACATAATACAAATCAATATTTTACCCATTATACATACATATGTATGTATGTATATTCTTATCTATGCATACATATGTATACAAAATGCAGAACTAACTTTGTTCATATGTATGTACATACATATGTATATACATACCTATTTATATAAATACTTTAGCTAAATATATAAAAACAAATGTACTCGTACTTACAAGATCATATAAATCAACCTTGACCTACATCACATGCCAAAATATTAATTCAAGGACAAATGACGTCTTTGCACATACAAATATGCGCACATACTTATATTTAATAAAACGCTTATGTGGACAAACAATCCAAATGTCTAGTGATAAGCCCCCGAGTAGATACGCTGAACAAAGCGAAGAGGCTAATCCGTTTATTAGGAGAGCAAAAATAGCTCGCTCACCGGTAAGAGACATACCACTTACTCTAGAGCACTCGAGAGCATTCGGACCTGAACATCAGTTGAGCCCCCAAGAAAATGCGCGGGAAAAAACGCAGCATGAATGCGAGAAAGGGCAAACTGCAGAGCGAGAATCCAAAGAAGACCCGCTAGAACTATTGGGAGCGAAGATTAAAGAGCTCATTGCTATGATGGAGATACAAAGGCACATAAATATGCCAATGAGAGACCTCGTGAGCGCGATAGATAAGCAGCACCGACTAGTGCTGTCAGAGCGTAAATCGACTCGCGCCAATAAGAGCACGCAAACTGCAGAGGAAAAAGGAAAGAGAACCCGCGCTGCAATTGAAAGAGAAGCAGATGCGCTCAATTCGCCGCAACGAAAAACAAAGCGCAGCCGCCTAACATCGCCATTGGAGCAAAGATCTTCGCGAAAAGGGCAACAACAGGTAAAGGTCCCCGACCAATCAGGAATTGATAGGGAGACCGTAGCAAAAGTACGTGGTGCAGATATAAGCAAAAAGCCTGCTATAGGTGCAAAAATTAGCCAATCGCAAGAAGGGTGGACCAAAGTCACTAACCGCAAGCCCAGAAGCAAGCCAATAAAACCGGATGCGCTGGTCTTGAAAAATATGAGCGATCTCTCGTACGCGGATATATTAAAAGAAATTAAGGCACAGCCTGATCTTAAAGAGCTCGCTTTAAGCGTAACGAGTATAAGAAAAACCGCTAAGGACGAGCTGCTGTTTGAGCTAAAAAAGCAAGTTGACCCAGTTACTCAAAAGCTTAAGACAGCCGTAGAAGCAGTATTGGGTGGAAAAGCCCAGGTCCGCTCCCTAACCCAGGAAACGCTCATTGAAGTTAAGGATATCGACGAGGCCACGTCAAGTGATGAAGTGCTTGAAGCAATAAGAAGCAGCCTTCCTAGCGAAGAGATTATGCCGTCGGCAATTCGCTCGATGCGCGCCGCATATAGGGGCACACAGACCTGCACCGTCAGCTTGCCATCAGCTATCGCCCAAAAGCTTATGATGTGCGCAAAAATCCGCATCGGATGGGTAATCTGTCGCATTAGAGGAAAAGACGCTCCCACAAGATGTTATAAATGCCACGACTTTGGACACATCGCCCGAAAATGTCGGAGTGAAGTAGACCGAACTAAACTATGCTTCAGATGCGGTGGCCAAGACCACCAAGCGAAGAGCTGTAATAAGCCACCATCATGCGCACTGTGCTCCAAACAGGGAGAAAGTAACACCAGCCATGTGGGTGGTAGTCGAATGTGCCCTGCTTTTCAGCGGGCCATAGCTAAAAATGTGGAAAGAAAACGACGGGTATGAAGTTTCTGCAACTTAACCTTAACCACTGTGAAGCGGCACAAGATCTGCTGGCGCAAACAGTCTCCGAATTAGACATCGATATTGCAATATTGAGCGAGCAATATAGGGATAAGCAGGATTCCTCATGGGCAAGAAACGAATCTGGAAAATGCGCCATATGGAGCTGCGGCGCTACCCCGCTCCATCTCGAAAAAGTTGTTTCCTTAAATGGATTTGTCTGCGTAAAAGTGCTCAACATACACGTGTACAGCTGCTATATACCACCCAGTTATGATCTTAATACTTTCATAAGCATTATCACCGCTCTTGTAAACGACGTGAAGCTGAGAAGCGCAGCACTGGTGGCAGGCGACTTTAACGCATGGGCTGTCGAGTGGGGCTGTAAGCGAACAAACCCAAAAGGCAGACAACTCCTAGATGCATTCGCGGCGCTTAACCTGGTGCTACTCAACAGCGGAGACGAAAACACCTTTTGCAGAAATGGGGCTGGCTCTGTCATTGACCTATCGTTTTTAAGCGCAGGGCTGAGTAGGAACACAAGCTGGCATATTGACGAATCCTACACCCACAGCGACCACCGAGCGATTATTATTAATGTGGGTCGCACTGCCTGTTCTACTGCGGATGCAACACCTTCAAAAGTAAACACGGGCTGGAAAATTAAAAGCTTTGACGAAGAGCTCTTTCTCGTAGCTTTTGACGATTTTAAAGTACTGTCCTCGCCAGATGATGCAGCCTTGGAGCTCTCGAAAGCACTAATAAAAGCATGTGATACTAGCATGGAACGTAAAGGCCGTGGCAAAACACGAAAGTCAGCATATTGGTGGAATGAACAGATTGCAGCCCTTCGTGAGCAGTGTAATCGATCCCGCCGATTATGTCAACGTTCACGCAACGCAGCAAATGCTCTGCAGCTCAGGCAAAACTTTAAGAACTGCAGAAAACTTCTCAAGAACGCCATCCGAGACAGCAAGCGTAAAATGTTCAAAGAAATATGCGAGGATGTCAACGACAACCCATTTGGGTTCGCGTATAAGTTGGTGCTTAAAAGACTAAAGAAAACAGCCCAGCCAACATGCCCCATACTTATGACGCGAATTGTAAAAGATCTCTTCCCTGAGCAGCCAAAGTTTCCAAGGATGCTGGAAATAGAGCGCGAAAGTCATATTCCGACCATAACAGAGGAAGAAGTGCTTAAAGCAGGCTCCAAACTATCGGCTAACAAGGCACCAGGCCCCGACGGCATTCCGAACATTGCTCTGAAGACAGCTGTTGTTAACAATCCAGGGATATTTGCGAGGGTATTCAACATATGCTTAAAAAAAGGTGTATTCCCAAGAACATGGAAACTGCAGAAGCTGGTGCTTGTACCAAAAACTGCGAACCCCTCCTCCACTACCGGCTTTCGCCCGTTATGCATGCTGGACACTACAGGGAAACTGTTCGAAGACATAATAAAAAGCAGACTGGAAGATTTTGCAGACAACCGACTTTCCTGCAATCAACACGGCTTTAGAAAGAAGCACTCGACAGTCGATGCCATCGAAATTGTAAAATCAATAGCAGAAAAAGCGATCGATGGTAAACGTTGGCTAGGAGGAAGTAAAGAGTACTGTCTGCTAGTCACACTCGATGTCAAAAATGCATTTAATAGCGCAAGCTGGAAGGAAATACTGAACGCACTTCGCAGCATGGAGGCCCCATTCTACCTGCAGCGAATAATCTCCAGCTACCTCTCTGATAGAGTGCTACGCTACGATTGCGACCACGGGATCGCTGAACATGAAATAACTGCAGGAGTACCACAGGGATCGGTGCTGGGGCCCATACTGTGGAATATCATGTATGATAGAATTTTACGACTTACCGTACCAAAAGGCGCAACATTTGTTGGTTTCGCGGACGATATATGCATTGCAATAACAGGGAAAACGATTGATCAAGTAGTACATGTCGCTGAGAACTCGATCAAAGCAGCAGAAGAGTGGCTAAGAGAGAAATCGCTCACTCTAGCTGCCCACAAGACGGAAGCCGTTCTCATCAGCAGCCGCAAGAAAGTGGAAACGGTCTTAATTAGAGTAGGTGATACTATTGTAGAGTCTAAACCATCGGTGAGGTACCTTGGTGTCCTAGTGGATCACCGCCTGTGTTTTCGTGACCACTTGGAGTATGTCAATAAAAAGGCCGCGACGGCCACAGTAGCCCTCTCCAGACTAATGGCAAACATTGGAGGGCCAAGACAGCAGTCCAGGCAAATCCTAGTAGGAGTTGTCAGGTCGATACTCCTCTACGGATCGACGGTATGGCACAATGCTCTTTCGCGAACATCATATGCCCGGAACATTAACTCAACATATCGCCTCTGCGCTCTCAGAGTATGTTCTGCATACCGAACAGTTTCCCAAGACGCGGCCCTTGTTATTGCAGGACTATGCCCGCTTGACCTCGTAGCTCGTGAGATGTGCGAGATCAGCAAAACAAAACACGATCAATACAACATTGATGACAGCAGCCTGAGAAACGCGGCAAGACAGCGAAGCATATCGCTGTGGCAGTCACGATGGGTAACATCAACAAAGGGCAGATGGACGTACCGACTCATACCCGTCCTAGATAAATGGCTCAACAGGCAACATGGAGACGTGGATTTTTACCTATCACAACTCATCAGCGGCCACGGATGCTTTAAAGCTTATCTCTACCGCTTCGGGTACGAGACGAACCCCTTCTGCGAAAGATGCGGACCCCCGACAATCGAAGACGCGGAACACGTTTTCTTCCAGTGTCCAAGGTTTAGTAATCAAAGGTATGTATTCAATAACCCTCTAAGCGTATGTGCAACACCAGAAAACTTTATATCCCTGTTGTTAATGAGCAAAACGGCATGGAATAAAGCCTGTCATATGGCTGCCGTAGTCATGCAAGAGTTGAGAAAAAGCGAGCAGGCTAGACGCGCGCTCGATCGGCGTATTGCTGCAAACTCAAGCACATGAATACAAGTTGGGGGGAGAATAAGCTTAATGGCGCATATAGATAGAATCATTACTAGTACAGTGGGTGGTAACAAGTAGATGCAATTTTTTTGACGGACTGCATCAGACCAGTAACTGACGTAGAGCTTAGCGCTCAAACCGCCTCCCGACGCAATACTTAACGGTGGTACCGGGGGGATTGGTACTTGACGGTAGGAGGTTTAGTGCGGTTAAAGTCCCACACTGACGGGGTATAGGCTTTCGATGCTTCCTCCTCTGAAAAAAAAAAAAAAAAAAAAAAAAAAAAAAAAAACATACTTATATTTATACATATTTACACATCAACGTGCGCACACTTCTGTCCTCACTTCCCGCAGCAACTGCTACATCAACAGTTACACCGGCGCCATAAATCCTAAACCATTTCATTCATAAATTGCGCGTGCGTAAAACTAATTTCATTCATTAATTGCAGCACAACTTAAAATCTGCCAGCGAAGAACATTTTTCGCGATCTTGCAAAAATTTATAAATTTGAACATTTTCGTCTTCAGCTTTGCCTTGTACAGGGGCGTTGCCTATTTCTGGCCCAGTCCGGCAAATGTGTTGTTGAAAAATAAGTGAAAATACGTATAATAGACATTCCTCAGCTAATACGATATTCTTTTACCAAATTCATGTCTAATTTATGAATATTTAATAATTATGAATGATTATATTGTAAAATACTAATAAAAATATATGAATGCATTCGGTATTATTTCGCAAAATCGGCCTTGCCTAGAGAAATACTCAGCACATCTTCATCACCTCAATACGCGCTGTGTACATTTGTATGAGCTTATATATATATGTAAATATGTAGCCGAATTTTGTCGCATTTGAACAACAGTGTTGGTCATCATTGAATTTGCAAACCTTTTACTGCAATTTGTAGTCGGAGAAGGAAATCTACTTCTTTATGAAAAGTAGTTACAGAAATTCATAATTAATTTTAGCTTTTAATTTATTTTAAAAATGTATCACACTATATCCCACCTTAATAAGTATTAAGCAGCCATATATTATTGATTTTCTCCCAGTTAAACGTCTCCAATTTTTACTTGGACCTACTGCGAAACGAATAGTATTGGCACCCAACTCTAATTTATGGTGGTGGTTTATTGCCTTCGTCACGCAGCAGAATTGTCGGAAATCCGAGCAGAAGCAAACATTTAGAGCTCAAGGGTGGTTTGCGGGCACGTGAACAAATGTACGTTTGTATTTATTGTATGTATGTGCATAAAAATTTGCGTTTGTATTTTTGCTTGCAAGTAAGATGAATTTTAGGCTTCTATTTGTTTGATCAAATATTTTAAA
Organism: Philophylla caesio; assembly: GCA_963971545.1. Classification (NCBI taxonomy): domain Eukaryota; kingdom Metazoa; phylum Arthropoda; class Insecta; order Diptera; family Tephritidae; genus Philophylla; species Philophylla caesio. The sequence goes on along the minus strand of OZ020607.1, from coordinate 98,192,550 downwards.
CATTAGTGATATGTATTAAATTTAGTTTCGGAAAGCATACTAAATTATATTACATGTGATAACAAGTAACTAGTAAAATCAACAAATAAATATGCATTTGTTCATATATAAATTCTATTATACAGATTTTGTATGAATCAGAATATGATATGCGCCATTCTATGTACGTACATTAGTACATAAAATAAGAACATATTTACGTTCATTCATATATGTATGTATATATGTATGTATGTATGTATATGCATGTATGTTTGGAGAATATATACTTATGTAATATTTATGATTCTAGGTAAATACATAAGAAACCTGTGAAGATTCAAAATTACTGAATTTATGCCAACCAAATTGAATGTTAAAAAGTAAATAAATTGCTCATATGGCCAGATTTACATGTGTACAAAGAACTACTTGCTATGCATTGTACCAAGTTTAAAAAATATTGCTTCATAAATTATTTTTATAAATTTAAGTGAATGAATTTTACCAAAATTTAAATAAATCTCCAGCTCGACCGATAACATAACAAAAATATATTAAAACTCTCGCTTTTTCAATTCTCGCTCTGGCACTGTTAGTTTTTTCGCTCTATCGCTGTCGAATCGTGGTGAGCATTCATAAGAAATATAGTGGTGAGACTCGATAAGAAATTAAGTACCCCTCAAAATCAGAGGAATGTGTGTCGGAATGGACTGGGATAAGGCTTCTCTGTCAATACACGTTCTCTGATATGAGTGCTGCTAAATACAAGGCGATAAAAGTAAAGCAAAGCAAAACGAAGCAAAATAATGGCGAACTCTCAACTTGTGTACACTTTGAAAACATCTGTTTATATTTTCACTTTATTTCTGCGCGCATATGCACACAATTTAGAAAATTCACTAGTATTTCATAATTTTTGCGAGTATAGCTACTTTTAAAAAATTTAAAAAGAGGAATATGAATTATTTTTGTTATTAGTATTGCATATAATGCATTATTATGTACTTTACATACATAGATAGAATACTCGTAATATATGTAGAAGAAAGATTAATTGAAGCGAAACAGCATCGCAGTGTTTACTACAATTAAGCGCTAATATCTGCTGTTAAAAGCATGTCTATAAGTTTAAAATTATTATTGCAATATCTACCTTTTGTCTTATGCAAGCGTGATGAACAATCAGCATTTTTCTATTATCGGTGATGCATTCGAATATTTTGTCCATCCTTCCTTAACAAGTCCAAATAGCAAATTAAACACATCTTTTTTAACCACCCTCAAAGTTTTCTGAAACTCCCCTGGATCGTTTTTATTTATTTTTTCGAAAGATTCTGCAAGTAGAGCTTTTACATCGCGGTCTTAATAAAGTTTATTACTCTCGCGAATTAGAAACATTATTCTCTTATTAAACAAAATACCCGGAATAAACACAAATCGCAATTCAAAACAAACAACTAACGCAGAAACTGCCAAAGCGTTCTTTGTAGCAAACCTTCTACGCCTAATGCTTTGTTGTTAAATTTCGAATTGTCAAGTAAAGCGAGGAAAGTTGTATGTGTACAGTCCTTAAGAGCGCAGTTACACCTTCACATCAATTCTAGCAAGTTTTATAGCCCCGTATCATTAATAGACTTTGCGATTTAAAACTTAACACTGCGCACTTCATGTTTAATAACTTTATTTTAAATAAAAAACCTTAAAGCATTGAATTTAAGCACAAAAAATTGTATGCTTACAAACATACAAACGAAACCAACCCCGTTTTACGTCGTACCATACACAGCTAATTCCGTCAAATTTGCTGAGAGCGAATGGCGGTTTGCGTAAGGCGCAACCTCTGTATTTTCTAAATCGTGCACACGACCTGTATATGAAAACCGAGCAACCCCATACTGCTCTAAATGTTCGCTTCTGCTCGGATTCCAACAATTCTGCGGCGTGACGAAAGCAGTAAATCACCGCCATAAATTACAGTTGAGCGCAAATAATTTTAGTTTGGCAGTAGGTACAAGGAAAAATAGGAGTTATTAAAAAAATATACGATTTAACTCTCAGAGACATAACTGGAAGAAAATTAATAATATATAGCTGCTTAATACTTATGAATTTCTGTAACTACTTTTCATTAAGTAGTAGATTTCCTACTTGATAAATTTGTTTAATTTGAAATGCCGTCGGCAAATCAACAAATGAGTAAGGCTTAGATTTGTGCATTATTTCAACTCATATTCATATAACAAAAAAAGGTGCAAGGAACAAGATTCCGCGAACATATAACGGACTACATTAAAAAGGTACGAAAGCCGACCACTGTACCTGAGTCGAACTTCGATGACCACATGTTGTGATGCAGTGGTGCAGTGGGATCTAGCTTCAGAATTTTGCCAATCCGAGTTTATTGTAATAGCGACTCGGTAGACGCATACGCGTTTTTGGACGAAGGTTCGTCGGTGACCCTAATGGAGCAGAGGTTTCTTAAAATGTTGGGACTGAAAGGCAAAAGTGAACCGCTAGATGTGCGATGGACGGGTAGTGCCACACGTTTGGAAGATGACTCGGTGAGGATTAACATTGAAGTATCCAGTGCGCGAGCTGAATCTCGTTTCACTCTCTATGATGTTCGTACCGTCAAGAATCTCTGCCTGCCTATACAGACCCTGAACTTCGACGACATCGCCAAAGCAAACCCATTTCACAAAGGTTTACCAGTGCAATCGTATACAAACGCTAGGCCTATGATTTTATTTGGACTCAACAACTGGAAAGCAACAGTTCCTCTAAAGATACGAGAAGGTGGTTGTGGTCAGCCGATCGTAACTAAAACTCGTCTAGGCTGGACCCTGCAGGGACGGCAAAATTTCCCGACCATCTGGTTCATTTAATATTCATACATGCGAGTATGAAGAACGCTATAAGGCACTACACGATGAAGTGAAGGAGTATTTTGCCCTGGAAGCGCCTTCAGAGAAGAACATTTTATCAACCGATAATGAAAGGGACATGAAGACTCTCCACGCTACTGCCGTGAAAAAATATCAACAATTTGAAGTGGGTCTGCTTTGGAGAAATAGTGGACTTACCGGAGAGTTACGAGGTCGCATGCCACCGTTTAAAGTGTCTTCAAAAGAAGTTTAAGAAGGACCCCGAGTTACAACAAACAATGCAGGCGGAAATTGACAAACTAATTTCTAAGGGTTATGCACGAAAGGCATTGAACTCAGAAATGTTTTCGTATAAAGGTCGAACATGGTATCTTCCAATTTTTGTCGCGTTGAATCCGAATAAGCCTGGTAAAGTTCGGCTGGTCAGGGAAGCTGCAACCTGCGGCGACATAGCCGAAATGTTTCATTGCATAAACATAAGAGACGAAGACATGCACACACAACGCTTTCTGTCGCTTGAAAGTGGTAGCAGTAAATCTAAGCCATGTGTGTACGTTATGAAGTCCCTGGCCTTTGGTATAAACTGCATCGCTCATTTTGTTCGGAACAAGAATCCAGACGATTTTCGTATGGTGTACCCTCGTGCAGTCAAAGAAGTGGAGAACTACCACTATATAAACGATTTTATCGACAGCGTAGATTCTGAAGAAGAAGCGATGGAATTGGCTTTCATATGAAGAACTGGGCTACAAACTCTTCTCTCGTGAGACAAAAAATATGTGATGACGGGTCAGGAACGCTAAACTTGTTTGGAGCTACAGAAAAAATTCTCGGTATGTATTTGCAATCCAATAATGACGTTTTGCATAAAATATCAACCACCGTCATTTCCAGATGTTATTGTAAGCTCCTGAAAATTAAGCCAAAGTTGCATACGTTCGTCGATGCAGGTGAAAACGCGTATGCTGCGGAATGCTATTTTCGTATTCAACATAACGAGGACGTCGGGATGTCCATTGTGGCAGCCAAGTCCAAGGTCACCCCGCTGAAGCCGATATCAATCCTTCGTTTGGAACTGCAAGCGGCGTTAATAGGCACCCGTGTGGCCGGAAAAATTCGAAATGCGACCCGTCTTTCCTGTACCGAAAGTTTCTTCTGGTCCGATTCTGAGACCGTGTTGAAATGGTTGTCCATGGACCCCAAAAACTTCAAGGCGTTCGTAATGTATAGGGTTGGTGAAATCCTGGAGTCTACCAACGTGACTCAATGGAAGTGGTTTCCATCTAAGTCAAAGAAAAGTTGAAGTCCGTGAACCTCGGCGGCGAGGTGCGAGAAGACGTCCAATTCGAATGCATCCAAAAAGCTAAAAATATTTTGTTGAAATATGCCCAAATGAACGAGTTTTCGGAGGAGATTTGGTGTCTTGAAAATTGTAAGCATATCGACTTAAGCAGTAAACTGAAACAACTTAATATTTTTCTGGATGAATATGGCGTGATACCAGCGTGTTGCAGAGCGGGCACGTTAAGTTGCAATCAGGCAATAATTTTGCCACACAACCATTACATTACATTTCTTGTAGTTCGATATTGTCACGAAAATTATCATCATTGTATGCATGAGGCGGTAATTTGTTAAATCAAAACATATTTCTACAAGAGTGTCCGGAACAAATGCCAATACTGTAAAATGCTAAAAACGATGTGAAGGTGTAGCTGCGCACTTGCTTGCAAGTTAAGCTTCTTGTGTTTCCTAATGTTACTCGGCAGTGTTTTTTAAAAGATATAAATATGTTGCATAAAGTTCCGAAATTGGTAAAAATTTACAAATTCTAGCGAAACCTAACCTCACATTTTTGTTTGCAATTTCTTCCGATTCTCAGTAAAACCATGTTCGTGACGTTGCACGCATTTTGCTTCACATCATTTTTCGTCGGGAAGGCGCAATCTTGTATTCTATCGTTCTTGTCCAATAACGGTGGTATCTGGTGATCACCTACCGCTTAAAAAGACATTGGGCGCGTTCATAAGACACAACTGGTGCGCAACAGTTGAGGGTTTGTCTAGAAACGCATAGTTGAGTAGAACCGCGCAGCTCAACAGTTCCCTATTTGACGCAATCTTTTCCATCATAAAATGTTTTCGCTACATGAACTCAACATGTTGAGCCAGCCTTAACAGCTGATCGAACATAGTCGTGCCTTCATAATCAAAATGCAACGCCGCTTTGTTAGGTGGCAGCTTTAAACTAATTTTTTAAATTTCGCATTATTTATAACATAAAGTAACTAAAATATTTGAATTATTCCTTTTTTACTAAATATATGCTTATTATTATGATGTGTGACTTAAATTATACACTTTTTAGATGATTAAAATGATGTACGATATATTTTACGCACTGGCGACTTAGCTAGCGTTGCATTAGAACTCAACGGCGCAACTATTTCATTTCAATGCATCGTTCATTTCGTTTTTGTGGTGTACATATAAATAAAATTAAAAAAAAATGGATAATTCATGGTGAACTATCATATTGGAGAAAGCAAATATAAAATTTTCGAGGACACTAATATGCACATGGCCGCTGTGGTCGAGTTGATAGCGGTGCGTGCTATAACTCGATATGCCGGTGAGTTCGAGGTTCGAATCTCAGTCAGGGCAAACAAAATCTAACTAATAGAAAAAGTTTTTTCTAATAGCGGTCACCCCTCGGCAGGCAATGGCAAACCTCCGAGAGTATTTCTACCATGAAAACGCTTCTCATTAAATACACCTGTTGTTCGAAGTCGGCGCAAAACTGTAGGTCCGCCCATTTCTGGTACAATATAAAGACGCACACCACAAATGGTAGGAGAAGCTTGGCCAAACACTGAGCTATATAGTGTACGCGCCAAAATTATATTATATAATATGCACACAAAATTATTATTAATTATTGACATGTATCCGCTGTTCATTTGACAGTGTATTCATCTAGCCGTTTCTAAGACAAAACTGTTGGGTCCAACAGTTGCCTTCAATTTCGCAACAGTTGAGCTCAACAGTTGTGTCTTATGAACGCGCCCATTGTAAACTAGAATTAAAGGCTTTTTTAGCTTGTCAAGCTGTGAGAAAACACATTGTTTTAAAGCTACGTTTTAACGCGACATATACTTGAATTTAGAAGTTATTAAACAGCGCGAATTAAGTTGCTCTTAAAATTTTTTTCTGTTTGACTTAAACTGCAACCCACAACCCTAGAAGTTTTAGAGTGGGGTCTCCTTCAGTTAGGGAGATATGTGAGTTTGGGAACATACACCTCGCGCTGAGTATGACGCTAAGCGCTTATTTACAACCTTCGGTTCATGAAAAAGATAATTTAGTAAAACTGTGAATTAGTATGAAATTGTAATGAAAATATAATTAATTACAATAGTAGTAAACGGTTTTACTTTATAACTTTTATAATTTTACATTGGGAATCTATGCTAGAACTTGTTCTTTTTACAAGAAGGCCTTCGGTTGTGGGAATAAAGGCATGCAACTTTTTATTTCCTGGAATGACGATTGCAGACTCAAATCTGGGATGGAAAAATGTCTTTTCACGTTGAATATCGTCTTTGGAGCAGTAGTAAATCGCTGTTCGTTTTAAAGATGAGGTTGCCCATGCGTATAACTTTATTTGTGAAACAATTGATCTACTTGTAGGTAACTGTAGGCTTGCACGCGTAGCTAAACGTTTGAGGTTCCCTCTAAGTCCATCGCATGTCCCCTTTCCGTGAGATGTTGCGTGAAAATGTATCTCTGCTTTCAAATTGAAGTCATCTTTATAATAAAATAGATTCACAAAGTTGAATCTATTTTTAAAATGTTGTGAAGCACCATCTGTTTTGTATACAAATTTATATGCAACTATTGCTTTTTCAAAAAGGTGCTTGTGTAGTATTTTTTGGTAGGCGTAAAAAATGGCTGTGTCATGTTTTAAGTAATCTGAAATCATAACAATGCTGCCGTGTTTTCTTTAAATTCCATCTGTTTATTAAAAAACAGATCTGAGGAGTGTTGCTTGTTCTTTGTTCCAATGGAAAGATTGGACAACGAAGCTTTAATTTTCTGCAAAGTACACTGTACGATGGACTTCTCCTTCGACCAAATTTTTTCTTAGATTTAAAAAAAAAAGTGCCTATGTTTCTGCAATATAAGCATGTGGTTTCAGAGTATCCAAAGCATCACAAAAGCTATCTACAAAACCACTTTTGAAACTGCACGTCTGTTACTTGGTTCTTATCGAAAATGACTTTCGAACATACTATATATAATACTTTTTAATCCTCAGTCGATTAAAGCAATTTTCCTCTTTGGATTCTTTTAAAATATATCGATTTACTTTATTTTTATAAGTTTGCGTCCACTCCTCTTTTTAGATCAACCGGAAAGAAAGCAACTGTCAAAAAAGGATCATGGCTACTCTCCTGTAACAGGGTATTTCCTATGTCTTAAACTAAAAATCTTAAAGATGTATAGGATGACTCAAGTTACTTAAATATAAAATAATCATTACATCTCGACCAACCTGACTAACATGATTGGCCTCAATCACGACTTACAGCTAGGTGTTTGAGTAGTGTGACCCGTTTGCGCTGGCGACTGAAGCGAGTGATTGTTTTCTTGAATTGGCGTAACCCATTTCCGAATTTTAATAGCTTCGACAACACCGTCATAAGGTAAATGTGTTAGCTGGCAATTGTCAATGTCCCTAATGACATAACGGTCATTCGGCAAGACCTTATGTATTACGTAAGGTCCGCGGTATTTCTGAACAAACTTTTTATTCGTTCCAACCGAAGTGTCAACATGCCTGATCACTACAAAGTCGCCGGTCAAGTATCTTTTTGCAGGTACACTTTTCTTGAGAAAATATTGTAGGTTGTACTCCTGCGATCTTTCTATTTTTCCTTGTGCGTCTTTTCTGATATTAACTATGTCTCTAGAAGTACCGTCCAGTAGCTTCTCGTCGAGGAATTCAGTCAACTCGTCCACTATGCAACCCCGTTGCTCAACTCCAAACAGCAATTCGCTGGGTGTATATCTAGTCGTGCTATGACTGGTATTATTTATGGCGTACTCCACTTGGGGAAGTCTACCTACCCAGTCGGCATGCTCTATTGATTCGGTTAACTTGCTTAACATTGCCTTGAGTGTCCGATTAACTCTCTCTACCTGACCGTTTGCTTGTGGTGAGGCTACTGCAACCTTTACATGGCCTATGTTGCGCTTCAAGAGGAAATTACTAAACTCGAGGGAAGTAAAGCACGTCCCTCTGTCTGTTATAATCCGTCTTGGACGGCTATAATAAGTGAAGTATTTCTCCAAGGCAAAACAAACTTCCTTCGTACTGGTAGAATTAACAGGGTACAATTTTACGTACTTTGTAAACGCGTCCATAACTACGAGTATATGCTTTCGTTTCGACTTAATGGCGGGCAGAGGGCCAAAGTGATCCAAGTGGAGGGTGTCAAACGGTATTGGTTTTTTTGGAATACTAAACAAGTTGTGTTCATTTGATCGTGCTGGGGCAGAGAATATGATGCACTTCACGCAGTTTTGGATGAATCGGGTGATCTTGTCTCTCATTTTATCGAACCAAAAACTTTTACGTATTTGATCTTGGCACTTATCAACCCCCATATGACCGATTTTCTCATGAACCATTCTAATTATGTTATCTTGCATCTCCAAAGGTACACATAATAAAACTTGCTGGCCCACCCTACGAAAAACCAATCCATCTACAAGTTCGTATCCTACAACCTCCCCCTTTTCCAGCGCCTTGGCTAGTTCTCTTAGTTTAGCGTCCCGATTTTGGGCTACTTGAATTTGGAAGTCTATGTCGGCGGGGTCTACAGCAGCAATCAAATTGTATTTAGTCATACCCAGAAGATCGCCCTGATGCCGTCTAAAATGTCTGGATCTCCCGAAACTTGCAGGCGTATGAATATTTTCCGGAATCGGTAGGTCTCCTGCACTTAGGCGAGTTTGAACGTTGTCGTGCACCAAGGAAACCTCATCGCAGGTTTCTTCATTCCGTGATAACGGATGACGACTTAAGGCATCCGCATGGGTGAGGTTCATCCCCTTTCGGTGCTGGATAGTGTAATTGAAATTTTCTAGCTCTAGTGCCCACCGGGCTATCCGCGGGTTGACCTGTTTCTTATTGAGAGTCATTGTCAGCGAATTGCAATCCGTAATGATTTTAAACGGTATTCCTTCCAAATAAATTCTGAACCTCCTTAATGCGTATATGATAGACAGTGTCTCTAATTCGAAACTATGATACTGGGACTCGGCTGCTGTGGTCGTTTTTGAAAAGTACGCTACCGGATGAAACTTTCTATCATTCTGCTTTTGTAACAAGACAGACCCAAACCCATGGCTACTAGCGTCGCAGTGCAACTCTGTTTCACGTTTGGGATCGTAGATGGCTAATACCGGCGTCATAACTAAACGATCTCTTAGCTCTTTAAAAGCTAGTAAACAGTTGTCAGAAAAGTCGAAAGTCGCTTCCTTACGCAATAGATCTAACAGCGGTTTAGCGATTCTTGAAAAAGACGGAACGAATTTTCGAAAATATGAAAACAAACCTATACAAGAACGGAGTTCTTTTTGATTCTTCGGGATTGGGTACTTAGCGATTGCGCGAATGTGGGCGTCTGAGGGCTGTATGCCTAAGGGGCTAACGAGATGCCCTAAATATTCTATTTTATTGTATCCAAACTTACATTTCTTAAGTTTAAGTTCTAGATTTTTCTCATATACTCTCTTTAATACCTTATCGACTGTGTTGATATGAAGATCAAAACTAGCTGAAGCAATCAAAATGTCGTCTATATACACTATAATTTCTTTTGAATCTATTAAGTCCCGAAAAATGTTATAGATAAACCTCTGAAAGTTGGCTGGAGCATTCTTCAATCCAAATGGCATTTGGAGGTACTCAAATTGACCATGTGGAGTGACAAATGATGTCAGGGGAATGGAATCTTCATCCATTCTTAACTGATTAAAACCATCTTTCAAGTCTAACAATGTGAACCATCTTTTCCCAGACATGTACTCAATGCAATCCTCTATTAGTGGTAACGGGAAGTTGTCGCGAATCGTTTTTTTATTGAGTGCCCTATAATCAACACACATACGCGTTTCGCCGCTTTTCTTCTTTACTAGTACTATAGCAGAGGCATAAGGAGAGTTACTAGGTCGTATAATCTTCCTATTTAATAAATCATTCGTAATTTGTTCGACCTCGGCTCGGTTGTGGAAAGACAATCGTCTAGGAAGGCAATAGAAAGACGTATCGTCTGTTACGCGGATCTTCATTTTATAGTCGTAAGTTTTTCTCTCGGTAATAGGCGGCGACAGATACGAGTTCTTCAATACCGTCATTAGTATTTCTCGCTTTGGTTCGTCTAACTCGGGTCCTAAGTCTAGGTCTGATACAGGAGTATATTCAATGGTATAAAGTTCACCTAATGCTTCATCAAATTTACTATCACTGATACAACTTTCCCCACTAAGGCCTAGCCCTTCGTCCTCATGTCCTGATGGTATATTAGAAACTCTTTCAAAAATCTCGTTAACATTTTTATAATTACACGAATCCTCGTTCCAGTCGCCATTAGATAACTTAACTAACATCGAGTCAGAAACACAACGCTTTATTTTAGGTATATTCGTATTAACGCAGTTATTAATTTTAGGATTACAACAAAAACATGAGTTTGATAATTCATTTATGATTTCAATATGGTCACTTTTAAATTCATCTGCAACCTTTTTGTTAATTTTTATTAAGTGTACGTTAAATATTTTCATAAAATCTTGACCTAGTATCAGTGGTGTATTCATGGTACCATCTGGGACTATAATTATTGGAATGCACCGTATTATCTTTCGGAATCGTATTGCACATACGATTGTGCCAATTGAGTATATTCTTCTTTTGCCGACTCCCATAAATCTCGTTGGTAACTCTTTAGATGACAATTTAACGTTCTTCGGAATTAAAGATTTATGTATCAGGCTAATGGGGCTACCGGAGTCAAAAAGAGAATAAATATTCGTAAAGCGTGTGGGTCTAACTCGATTTAATATGCAAAAGGCCACACTTACCCTTTCCTTAAAGTTTACATAATCTTCGTCAATAAACATGTCTTCGGAAACTTCTCCAACATCAGCAGATCGACTTCGCTTCTTAGGGCAGTTGTTATGGATGTGTCCCATCTGGTGGCAAATGAAACATGACCCTGGAGGTCTCGTTGGTTTCGGGCAGCTGCTCTGGTAATGCCCAAATTGTGAGCAATTGTAGCATCGGACTGTAGTTAGATCACCAGGAACAGCGGTTGTTGGTTTTTTTCCTGGAGCGTTGCGTATAGCCGCTGAAGTGGCTATTTTAGTTGTAGCATTTGATCTACGCTGCTCGTAACGATCCATTAGGCGGATAAGCTCTCCCATTGTTTTCGCGCCATACAAAATACTCATGTGGTTGCTGCTATCTTGAATGCCATCAATGATAATGTCCACCAGCTCGCCCTCCTCGATGTCAGCTTTAGATGCGATGGATTGCATCGCGATTACATAGCTTATGCAAGACTCCGAATTCTTTAATTTACGTGCCCGCAACTGGCGATAAATTTCCTGCCTAGTTACCGTTCGCTGAAACATTGTGCGCAACAAGCATTTGAGGCCGGCGTAGTTTGTTAGGCCATGATTAAAAATGCATTCCTTGGCCGTACCGATCACACATCGCCGTAGGGCCAAGCATTTACTACTATCACTATAGTTTTTAGCATCAATGTAGTCCTCAAGTTGAAGTAGCCATCTATTTACATCGTGGTGGTTATCGCCACTGAACTTGGGGACGGCCGCATCCAGTTCCTCGAAGTTTATGTGCTTCCTTTCATACGATTGGTGACCCTCCTCCAAGTACTCCAGTTGACTTTGGAGTTCAATCATCTCACGCCGTAGTTTTAAAACTCTAAGTTGTTCTTCTAGCTTCTCAGCCTCACCGTAAGTAATGGATGGAGTAACACTCTCGAGCGAATTGGCAGAAGGTACTGTTGCCATTTCGTTGCATGAGGCGGAGGTAGCATTCACCGGAGATCTTACTGGGGCCGCGGCGACAGATGACACAACGGCAGGGTAAGACGAGGTAATTATTGTTGGTACCACTCTTTGATCGGTTGCATTAGTGGTGAAGTGTGCAGTGATATCGGAAAGTGCAGCAGTGGCATCGGTAATAATCTCTTCAGCAGCGGTTTGTTTGGAGGCGGTGGTTGTTACTTGTTCAGCGGTGGTACTGGCGGTTATCGGTTGTGCAATATGCGTAAGAGGTAGATTCAGAGACATGGTTGTAGGTTCGGCGGTGGCGGCAGCTTTATCGGACTCAGTGAAAGCGACTGGTGTAATAGCATTGGCGGATTCATCGGTGGCGGCAGTTTTATCAAAAGCAGCGGAAGAGTCTTGTGCAGCAGCGGCAGTGTTGGTGGTAATTGGTAGTGCAGTATATTCGGCGGTAATGAGTTCGTCGGAGGCAGCGGATCTATCAGAAACAGTAGTGGCGACTGACGTGGTGGTTTTGCTCATAGAGGAGACCGGTGCGGTGGCAGCAGCGCGCCTTATGGTGACAGTATTTGCCGAGCCCTCCATTTTGCTCGAACCACGAGTTGAGCGCATTTTTTTTCGCACTTAAGTTATTAAGTTTCTTTTATTTTTGGAAATAACTTTATAATATTTAAAAGGGTTGTGGAATATCAACCCCACACCTGAATGCTTTAATCCTCAGTCGATTAAAGCAATTTTCCTCTTTGGATTCTTTTAAAATATATCGATTTACTTTATTTTTATAAGTTTGCGTCCACTCCTCTTTTTAGATCAACCGGAAAGAAAGCAACTGTCAAAAAAGAATCATGGCTACTCTCCTGTAACAGGGTATTTCATATGTCTTAAACTAAAAATCTTAAAGATGTATAGGATGACTCAAGTTACTTAAATATAAAATAATCATTACAACTTATAAATTGGCAGTATGAACAAGTGCAGTCAAACAAACATTACAGTACAGATATATAAAATTAGAAAAGGAAAACCGAATAAACGTATATTCAAAAGAAAATCCAGTGGCGTAGCCAAAAATTATTTTTCCAACTCTTAATTGTTTTTATCTTTTCACCTTGCGTGAAATATAATCTTAAAACAAATTTGTATTATGACTATGATGTATTTGATAATAATTATGAATTAAACACAGAAAAACTCGATTGAAAATTTTGAGTTGTGACACTTTGCATTTAGTGTGCGATATAACACTTGCCACTGGTTAGATTCAAGAAATTTTAAGCGGACGTCTGTAGCACTGGCTTGTCGAAGGTTTAAGAGAACTCATTCCTTCGATCGTGTGACGAAGATGATATGCGACATAAACAAGCAATATAAACTACCCGTTGAAAAAATAGTTTATACGATCACTGACAATGGATCCAACTGCGTTAAGGCATTTAAAGAATTTGGAGTTGAATTAAGTAAGTGTTATAGTATGTATATCTGATATACATATGTACGTATTTATTCCAAATCAGTTTATTATATAAAACTATTGATTTTTATTGATTTAGAACCTATAAATGAATATGACAGTGATGCGGAATCTGACCCTGACTCCGATTCAGATGACTCAACAACTGTTTCAGGTCCTCAATTTCGATCCATAACTCCACGTCTGTCGAAACATTTTCCATGTGCGAGCCACACTCTAAATCTTTTGGCTTCAACCGATTTCCACAAAATAATGAATTCTTCAAGTCAGGATGTAAAAGGTATTCACAAAAGATCTTTCCAAAGGTAAAAATATTACAATTTAATTTAACACTTTTTACATTTACATATTTAATTACTGTATAGATGCACACAGATTTGGAATAAATGCAATAGATCAAAATCTGCAGAAGCAATTAATGGAGTTATAAATGCGAACTTAATAACTCCATGCATAACAAGGTGGAACTCACTTTATGATTCCGTACAAAAGTTGCTGCAACACAAAAGCAATTTAGCGGAATTGTGTTATCGTTTAAAAATTCCTACCATTATCAGTGATGAGCTGGAGTACTTAGAAGAATACATAAAGCTTATGAGACCTATTGCAGAAGCGATCGACTTCCTTCAGGGCGAAAAGACCATGTATTTTGGTTACTTTATACCCACTATAGTGTCCTTAAGGATAAAAATGCGTCGTTTTGAGCCTACAAGCTTTAAGTATTTATCCGAAACAAGCGAAAAAATGCAGGAAGCTTTGCTTAAAAGATTTGAGAGGTACTTCCTGATTAATCCCGCCGCTTGGTATGCTGTTATTGCCGCTATTTCTGTCCCTGACATTAAATTGCGATTTTTAAAAGCCCTTTTAGAAACAGCAACAACGCAAACAGAAGAAGAAGTCAAAAAAATGTTTAACACTTATGTGGTGAAATATGGAAAAATAACCGATGCCACAACTCGTGTTCTGCCTCAAACACCTCAAAAAACATTCCTTGACTTCGGGGAAAAAATTAATGGTACAATTTTTACACTTGATTTTCAATTAAATATTTTTTGCATGCATATATTTTCTTAAATAGATATTAGCATACAGTGTGGTTCCACTAAAATAAAAAAATAAAATAAAAATTATCTTCAGGAAACACTTTTATACCTGGTCGAACGAGACGCCACAACAAGTTGTCTAAATAAACATCTGGCTGTTAAAAACGTTTTTCTAAAATATAATACCCCATTACCGTCATCTGCACCTGTAGAACGGTTATTTTCATTCGCTGGGATTGTAAATCAGTCCAGAGGGCAAAAACTCAGCGATGAAAATTTTGAAATGCTTGTTTTAAGAAAAGCTAATAGCGAATAACAAGTATAAAATACATTTTTCAAAGAAAACAAATATTGTCATTTTCTTTAATAGTTCATTGAATCTATTGGTTGGGTATTGATTTTTAACAACCAGTAACTATTTTTAGTAATCTGTAAACATTTTACTGATAATGCAAATCAAATTATATTATTAGTATTTTTACTGCAATTTTTTCAGTAATCAGTAAAAAAATATTTTTACTGAAAATTTTTTCCAGTAATCAGTAAAAAAATATTTTTACTGCAAATTTTTTTCAGTAATCAGTAAAATTTTACTGGTAATGTTAATTAAATTGCATTATCAGTAAAATATTATATTTACTGCATTCTTACTGGTACTGCAAAGTGCCCATCTATGGTATAGATACGGTGATATCACTGATAGTACTACAATGAGTAAGTGGGATCTGCATATACTTATATGTATGTATATTTGGCATACATACTAAATTGCATGAGTAAGACAGAGACGGAATGTAACAGTTTTAGGTAGAATTGTCAACTTGATCTTAAGAATCTCATAGAAACTTTACCTGAATCATCTGGTATACCATACGTAATTTAACCGAGTGTTCTTGCTGGGATTTCGTACTTGAAGTATAAATTAATTGTATGTGTGTGAAATTTAAGTTTTTTTTTTTGTTCTTGAAAAGACCAATAAATATACTTCTATATTAGTTGAGCTGTAGCAAACCGTATATATTCGTTACCGAGTAACGAGTACAATTCCTGACTCGAAGTACCGAATCGTTACTCACAAAATAAACTCGGTACTCGCATATTCCGATTATGTAGAAGTCAATTTGATTCGATAAACGAATCAGAACTACGCAACATGTTTATATTGTGCGAAATGAAACAAGGCAACGTTTCGGTATCATTCGCTTTTGCCGATTTATGTTATTTCTTTCTCGCACAAAGCAATGTTGCATTCGCAATTTTGGAATCGTTACAAAAATACGTTGCGTCTAAATATACATATTTATATTTATCAAAAATTTATTTAAAAAACTACCATGTTCACACTTTTACATCTGAATTCAAAATGTAAAAAAAAACATTTAAACGAATTATTTTTCATAACAAACCATTTTGCATTTTCATATTTTCATTAAGATGTTAAACGATAATATTCTTTCATATAATTGAGCCCATAATTTTACGCAAACATCGATGATTCTCCAGCTCGAGAAACATACCAGTGTTTGATTGTATCAAAAGTAACGAGTAACGATACGAAAGTAACGGGTGCTAAGTGTTTTAGTAACGAAGGCATATGATGAATTTCATTTCAAAGGCTGAAAAAAACGTACATTTTGAACCCGACCCCCTCAGAATTTGATGAAATTTTGCATAGAGGTACATCTTACCTACCCAAACACAACCTTATTTTTAGAAAATGGATTTTCGAAAAATTGTGGGCGTGGCAAGGTATCGAAATATTCGAAAATATTCGAAAAATTACGATTGTCGATTCTTAACACTAGAAAGGCCTAAGGCCATATTCACCATGGCATAATACAACCCTGTCATTGCACCATTTCATGGTTCTGCGGTTTCTCACATTCTTCGCCTTTCATACATTGCGCATTCCAATTAAATACGCCGAAGAGGACGCTCGAGTAAGAACATCAATTTGAAACATCGCATCACAACGCCATACAAGACAGCATTTTCGATCACATCCTTTTGAACCACAACACATTCCTTTGTTAAATATCAGTTTGTTTTAAGTTTTCAAGTATGTACGTTTTATATTCAATAAATAATTCATGCATACAAGTTTAATTGGTCGTCGTCTACATAAAGTTTTCAAATTGTTCTTACTTCGAGCGTCCACTTGTGACATTGTGTGTACGTGCCATTTGTGTGTGTGTGGTTTTGTCAAGCAGCTAAAATAGCTGTAGATGAGAAATTGCGGGACTCCTGGTTGGAAATTTGCCGCAATATTTTTTCGAGCTAAACGGGATGACAATAGCGGTTAACATCAGCAAGAAAACCGTACATCGAACAACTACCCCGTTCGTTTCGCAAACAGTTTTTGGAAGTTTTTTGGCGGGATCTAGCAGTACCGAACGCAAATAATTTTGCTCATTTTAACCAGCCATTTGCAAACCGTCGCCAGTAGCAATATATAATGCAAATAATCGGCGAGTTTTAGCCAGCCTTTGCATACGTCGCCAGCTGCAGTACCGAACGCAAATAATTTTGCGCATTTTAACCAGCCATTTGCAAACCGTCGCCAGTAGCAATATATAATGCAAATAATTGGCGAGTTTTAGCCAGCTTTTGCATACGTCGCCAGCAGCAGTATTGAATGCAAATAATTGGCGAGTTTTAGCCAGCTTTTGCATACGTCGCCAGCAGCAGTATTGAACGCAAATAATTTTGCGAGTTTTAGCCAGCCTTTCCATACGTCGCTAGCAGCAGTATCGAAGGCAAATAATTTGCGAATTTTTAGCCAGCTTTTGCAAACGTCGCCAGCAGCAGTATTGAGCGCAAATAATTTAATAAATTTTAACCAGACTTTACAAACGTCAACGTATTGAGTGGTGCATAACTACACGCACGCTCTTAAGCAGTAACGTCGATCAATGTTCACTCGAGCCAAATCAAGTAACGCCGCAGTAGCCGGTGATGAGGATGGTAGCAGTTCCGAGTCGGAAGCAAACGCCACTATAGGTAACATCCAAGCACAGAGCGTCACCATGCAACCGCAAGTAACAATGGGAAACGACGCAATAGCCGCTTTAGTAGCAAGTATCGCGTCACTCAGGGAAGACGTGCAAGAATTGCGCAACGAAACAAGCCGTAGCCAAGCAGAGGTTCAACAGCTTCGACAACGAATTGAGTTGGACACTGCTAACGCCACAAATCACGGTCCAACGTTGAACGTACCGATTTCGAGCGCACATTTACCGCAAACATCAAATCCGTTACAACCATTGCCTCCGCCTAGAACACAGCCGTCATCTTCGCAGTCATCAAATGCCTTGGTGTTTGTAGAAGGGTCGGCCGCTAGGTTATATCCGTTGCCTACTTTCGATGGTCTTCCAGAAGATTGGCCGCTGTTCTATGCCAACTTTGTGGAGCAAGTACGCCTCAAATATTTCGCCCTTCCCTACAGTGGAGACTTTCGCCGATTGGCTTAGTGAATTGGCAAAAGTCGTGTCGATCATGCCAGGAGTTGCAGACATTTCGTTGCGTCACAGCCAAGCAGCCTTACCGCCGAGACAAGGCACAAACCACAGTCGTCAGCAAACATCAAGCGCAGGTCCGGCAAGGCGAGTATTGCACAGCAATGAGGAGCAACCTGTATGTATCTGTTGTAGTCAGTCGCACATCGTGACAAATTGTCGTAAATTTGATACACTTGATTGTACTGCCAAATGGT
Organism: Philophylla caesio; assembly: GCA_963971545.1. Taxonomy (NCBI): domain Eukaryota; kingdom Metazoa; phylum Arthropoda; class Insecta; order Diptera; family Tephritidae; genus Philophylla; species Philophylla caesio. Next base: position 98,174,356 of record OZ020607.1, on the reverse strand, counting down.
CATTCGTAAAACAGCATCGGCTTTGTTTCGGCTGTCTACAAAAGGGGCATGGCTTGTCTACGTGTCACCGCCGTAAAACTTGTGGCATCAATGACTGTAAGCGTATGCATAACAAATTACTGCATCAAGAACTTCGTACAAACGCAACACCGCCTACTGATGGGGAACGTCTCTTGAGCTGCCATCAAGATGAAGAAACCAGTCTATTCAAAATACTGCCCGTGCTTTTGTCTGGTCCGCATGGGAGTATGTCCGTCTACGCATTCATCGATGAAGGGTCGTCAGTGTCACTCCTGGAGGAAGAGGTCGCCGTACAATTGGGGTTACGAGGGCGCGCCATGCCACTTACCTTGCAATGGTACGGTGACAGCCAAACTACTGAGAACTCCAGAAAAGTAGCATGCGATATTCAGGGGGTAAGCAGCCGCCATAATTTTTCATTAAAAAACTTGCGTACAATAAAAGGCCTAAATTTGCCGAGGCAATCATTCGACAAGTCCAACTACGCACATTTGAACGAGTTACCAGTGCGTAATTATGATGACGTGAAGCCCGCTATACTCCTTGGATTAGACAACTGCCATTTGTGTGTACCCAGTCAAACAGTCGAGGTCGGTGGCGACCAACCAGTAGCTATTTACACAAAGCTGGGTTGGGTGGTATTCGGACCACAACGCAAAGGTGCGCTCATAAATCCCAAGGTACTTCACATACGAAAGTCAGACTCATTAACGCATCTTAGTACTCTCGTAGAAGAATATTTTTCTATCGAAAATTTTGGCGTAAAAAGTAAAGTCGCATTAGACTCAGTCGAAAATCAGCGTGCCAAGGAAATACTTACGAAAACTACAAAAGATCTCGGCCGGAGATATGAAGTTGGGCTACTATGGCGTGAAGATTCGGTCAACCTTCCGTGCAGCTATGCAGTAGCGAAGCGACGTCTAACAAATATCGAGACGCGCATGAAAAAAGATTCAGTTTACGCAACAAACTATAAGAACGAGATCGCAAAGTATATCAACAAGGGATATGCTCGAGAACTAACGCCTAAAGAAGCCAACCGGGTGAAACCAAAAACATGGTATCTTCCACACTTTGGTGTCGTCAACCCGCATAAGGCAGAAAAGCTTCGCATCGTTTTTGACGCAGCCGCCGTTGCAAGCGCAACATCGTTAAATTCGGTCTTGTTGAAAGGACCTGAACAAGCCCAGCCATTAGTAGCCATTATACACAAATTTCGCCAGGGAGTCGTCGCAGTAGCCGGAGACATACAGGAGATTTTCTCGCAAATAAAGATCAAGAATGCCGATCAAGATTCGCAAAGGTTTCTCTGGAGAGATGGTAACTCCGAGGAAGCCGTACGTACGTATGTCATGTCGTCAATGATATTTGGAGCCATTTGTTCGCCTTGTTGTGCCGAGCACATAAAAAATACAAACGCCGTCAAGTTCGAGTCGACGATGCCCAGGGGTGCATCCGCCGTAATCAACAACACATATGTCGATGACTTGGTCATCAGTTTTAACACCGCCAAGGAAGCCATTGAAGTCGCTAACGAAGCGGTTAGAATCAACGCCGCCGCAGGTTTCAGACTACGTAATTTCATTTCGAACAATAAAGAAGTTCAACAAAAGCTAAATGGTGCAGGTGATGCCGTCAACTTAGAGGTCGTAAAAATGGAACGTCAATCTGCAACAGAAAAGGTTCTAGGTATGTACTGGAATACCGCTAACGATGGCCTAGAATTTCATTTTCAGTTCCACAAAATCGCTCGTGAGGTGCTCAATGGCACGCGACTTCCAACAAAACGAGAACTGTTGGGCATAACCATGTCCATATACGATCCGTTTGGTCTTTTGGCAAACGTCACCATATGCCTAAAACTATTGATTCAATCGCTTTGGAAATTGCACGTGGACTGGGATGAAGCAGTGCCTCAGTCCTTGGGTAAACGATGGTTAAAGTGGTGGAGCGATTTTCAATCAGTGAACAATTTTTCTGTGCACCGTTGTTATTCGACAATCTTGCCAGTCGCCAATGAAATACAGCTGCATATCTTTGTTGATGCCAGCTCTTGTGCTTATGCCGCTGTCGCGTATCTCCGCGTAAGAAAAGGAGATGAAATAGACGTCGCTATGGTGTGCGCAAAGTCGAGATGTGCACCATTGAAGGGTATGACGATACCGCGCTTGGAGTTGCAAGCTGCCGTTCTGGGTTGCCGCCTAAGGGAATCCATCGAAGGTTGCCATGATTTCCGTGTAACCAGCACTACGTTTTGGAGTGATTCCAAAACCGCAATTCTTTGGATCCGCTCCACAAACCGAAACTACAAGCAGTTTGTCGCTTATCGCATAGCCGAAATTCTAAACACTACATCTACAAATCAATGGCGCTGGATTCCAACATCGTTAAATGTGGCGGATGAGGCGACACGATTCCGTACATCCTTCGAGTGCGATCCAAAGTCACGATGGTTTGTTGGTCCAGAGTTTTTACGCAAAGACCCGACACATTGGCCGAAAGAGATACCGGGGCTGATGTCTGATCACTGTACTGCCGAAGAGGTTGGAAAGCGCGTCATAATGCTAACAAGAACAGGCGAGTATCCGCTAAGATTTATTAACTATTCATCTTTTTTGAGGGTCAAACGAGTCGTGGGTTGGATTCTACGTTTTTTCCACAACATCAAACCCGGCATTCGTCAAAAAGGTGAATTAGACGCCACGGAACTTATCGCTGCTGAGAAACTGATTCTCCGAAGAGTACAAGCCGAGTCATTTTCGGACGAAATCAACATCATCAAACAGAAGGGGTCACTGCCAAAATCCAATTTTCTGCACAAATTTACGCCGCTTATAGACACCGATGGTTTGCTGAAGGTTAATGGCAGAATCGACGCTGCCTATTGTCTGCCTATCACTGCGCGACGCCCTGTGATTTTACCTCAGCAACATCACGTCACTCGCCTTATTGTTAGGTACTATCATTGCCAGCTACATCATCAAAACGATCGCTTAACAATAAACGAAATCCGCCAAAAATTTTGGGTTCCTAGCGCTCTAAACTTGCTTAAGTCCGTCAAAAGGGAATGCCAAGTGTGCATATTTAACAACGCCAGACCAGCCATACCACTTATGGGACAGTTACCACCAGACCGCCTCACGCCATATGTTCGCCCTTTTTCTTACGCCGGGGTTGACTACTGTGGCCCATTTTTTGTCGCAATTGGTCGAAGAAGAGAGAAGAGATGGGTCGCGTTATTTACGTGCCTTACAACGCGAGCAGTCCACCTAGAAGTCGCTGCCGAACTGTCAACTGATGCCTTTATACTGTGCCTGCGGAATTTTGTCAATCGTCGTGGAGTGCCCGTAAGAATCCGAAGCGACAACGGCACGAACTTTGTGGGAGCACAGAAAATACTCAAAAACGAAAAGCAAATATTAGATTTTAGTCGCATTGAAGGTGAAATGGCACACCGTAACATCCAATGGATATTCAATTGTCCTGCGAATCCATCAGCCGGAGGCTGCTGGGAGCGCCTCATACAGTGCGTGAAACGATTGCTCCAGCGGGTGTTAAAAGAAGAAGCACCACGGCTGGAAACATTTCAGAGCGTACTCATCGAAGCAGAAAGCCTCATAAACAGCCGCCCACTTACAAAATTACCCGTATCGCCACAAGATGAGGAGCCGTTGACACCTAACCACTTTTTGTTGGGTTGCCTCAACTCTACACAAACGCCTAGCCCAGTCGAAGACAAAGTGTGTCTGCGAAAACAATGGCGAATAGCGCAAAATCTGAAGGATCGGTTGTGGAAGAGGTGGACGGTCGAGTACCTACCCCAACTTCTGCGTCGCCCAAAATGGAGGGAGGAGACAGTGCCGCTAACGCCGGGACAGCTCGTAATAGTATGCGATCCTAATCGACCAAGAAGCCAATGGGAACGAGGAAGAGTGACCGAAGTTTATCTCGCCAAAGATGGACAAGTCAGGACTGCTGAGGTTAGCACGGCTTCCGGTCAGCTACGTCGGCCTGCAAGTAAGCTAGCCGCTTTGACAATTAGTGAATCCTCCCGAGAATTCACCGGGGAGCGGGATGTCGATTCTTAACACTAGAAAGGCCTAAGGCCATATTCACCATGGCATAATACAACCCTGTCATTGCACCATTTCATGGTTCTGCGGTTTCTCACATTCTTCGCCTTTCATACATTGCGCATTCCAATTAAATACGCCGAAGAGGACGCTCGAGTAAGAACATCAATTTGAAACATCGCATCACAACGCCATACAAGACAGCATTTTCGATCACATCCTTTTGAACCACAACACATTCCTTTGTTAAATATCAGTTTGTTTTAAGTTTTCAAGTATGTACGTTTTATATTCAATAAATAATTCATGCATACAAGTTTAATTGGTCGTCGTCTACAACGATAATAGGTACTTTTAAAGTGTGATTACTACGGAATGGCTTTACCGATTTCAAAGATCTTCATACCATTAGAAAGGTATTGAAATAAGCTTTCAAAATAATACACTGTACAAATTTTTTCCAAAATAAAATTTTAAACTGAAAAAACACTTCAAAGATCAAGCGATTTTGAAAAATAAAATTTTATTTTAGAAAGGTCTATTTAATATATATGTATAACATATCTGAAAACTAAAATGGGGTGTTTTTGTTTTTTTTTAAATTTATTTAAGTAAATGCATCTCTTGTTAACTTTTTTTATTTTGATATTATTGTGTGACAAAAAAAGATACCTAGCTATACTTTGGAAGTTATACAGATTTTTTTTTATTCTAATAGAGTCGAACAAGAATTTTTGTTGTCAAATTTTCAGGCATTCCCAAAATATAAAATTAATGACCTTGGTAACACAAAAATTTAACCACTCATCAAAGGATACAGCGGATCAACCTTCCACCACATGAAATCAGTAGCGAAAATAATTTTTTTTTCCTGTTTGTTGTGCTGTTTACGACAACAACTGAAACAGATTCCTAGAATATCGCTATGAAGCTAACAGTCAGGTAGAAATAGTATCTAAACGAAGGGTGTATGTTTATGTTGTACAATAGATCCTATGCATAGTAGTGCCGAAACGTACCTAGGATCTATTGGACAACATAAACATACACCCTTCGGTTACATAGTACAATAAACTTTTAATGACTAAGTATATACTATTTCTACCTGATTGTTAGCTTCATAGCGATATTCTGTGAATTCGTTTCAGTTGCCATTGCAAATTCAAAGCGAACGTACGTTAATTTCGTCTAGTAAAAATTTTAGTTGTGTTTAAACGGCTGTTATACTTCGTTCATACTGCAAAAAAAAAACACAGCAATTTGCGCCAGGTATTTCGGATTCACTTGGAGGTGGTTCACTGTCAACTTTATCAGAAGACCAAAAGAAGATCAAAGCTTACTACGAACAAATTTTGGAGAACATGAAATATCAAATCGAAAACTCCTCAAATAAGTTGGATAAGCAAAAAATATTATCTCTATTACCAAACACCATGACATCTAAGGAAATTAAAGACATTTTTGGGCATGATGTATCTTACAAATTGATAAAAATTAGCAAACATATACAAAAAAATAAATAATATCCGATTGTAATATCCATGATATATATATGTATTTCAAAAATGATTAATTTTGTTAAGATTAATATAAGCAATTCAAGTACAAAAACAAGTAAAACTTAATTAATTTATCTCATCATAAAATTGATTTCGAAATATTCGCTGAGTGGCACTTTTACGCAACCAGCCATGGAAAATCTGCATGTGATGGTATAGGTGGGACATTAAAAAGAGGCGCTCGGAATTATAGCATGGCAAATAAAAACCAAATTCAAACGGCGAAAGACCTTTATCATTGGGCTTCACAAACGTATAACACCTCCATAGAAGTTGCTTACGCAGACGCTGATGAATACAACAAAACAAAAGAAGAGCTACTTTCAAGATCCAAAAATGCCAAAACTATTACAGGAACTCAAAGCTTCCATTCTTTTGTACCTTTAGATGAAACAACACTAAAAGTAAGCTAATATTCAGAAAGTCAGCAGTATGAGCTGCGCAAAGTTGTATATTAAATCTAAATAAATAAAAATAAAAAATTAACTTTATCAAGTGTACGTCAATTTATTGTGCGGGTCTGAAAAATTTGATAATACGATTCTTGTTCGAATCTATTAGATTAGTTTTCAGATATGTTATATATTTTAAATAGACCTTTCTAAAATAAAATTTTATTTTTCAAAATCGCTTGATCTTTGAAGTGTTTTTTCAGTTTAAAATTTTATTTTTTTGAAAGCTTATTTCAATACCTTTCTAATGGTATGAAGATCTTTGAAATCGGTAAAGCCATTCCGTAGTAATCACACTTTAAAAGTACCTATTATCGTAATTTTTCGAATATTTCGATACCTTGCCACGCCCAATTTTTCGAAAATCCATTTTCTAAAAATAAGGTTGTGTTTGGGTAGGTAAGATGTACCTCTATGCAAAATTTCATCAAATTCTGAGGGGGTCGGGTTCAACGCATATTGGATTTGATATGAAATTCATCATATGGGTACAAAACTTTTCGTTACTTTTACAGCTCTAATATTCGTTGAAAGCAATTCTTGCTCATTCCCTTTTGTTTTCTATTTGTTTTTACACGCTTCAACTGCAAGAACTATAGAATACTATACTGTATTTTCTAAATTGTGCTTCAACTTTTGCGTTTTCTGTTTTCTCACACTAACAAATACTTATGAGGCAAAAAAGAGATGTCAGAAGCAAACAACGGAACTTGAAAGCAATTGACGGTACGGATGCTTGTGTACTCGTCCCTTTGCTTCTCAACCCTCTATTCTAAGCCGGAGCAGAATTGAAAGAAATAGTTGACTAAAACCAGACTTTCAATAGCTGAAAAACTACTCAATTGTATTTACGTGGTTTAGACAGAAACAGTAAGATTTGTATGTGCGCAAACTTGAATTGTTTGGTAATTGGCCATTATATACGACTTGTCATCGAAGCAATAGATCAAATTTACCATCCCACTATGGCACTGCATTTTGAAGAATTGGTCACACCTTTTAATAATTTGCATACATACGTCTGCTCTTATCTATCTTTATATCTAGGAAGTACATACAACTATAACCATATATTTTTCACTTTTCTGAGCGGCACTTTTAGCGAAATTCGCAAAAACACAATTTTTACTTAATCAAAATCAATTAAAGAACTCTTTCTTGATTTATTTCCAAGTTTATACAAATATATTGTATACCTAATTACTTAGCATGAGTTTGAGCTTTCCTCATTTGAGTGAGAATGTTAGACAGCTCCTCACGCTTCCTCTTTGCACGAATGTGTGTACCCAAACGACGCTTCAGGAATTTCAAAGCACGCTTATCCTTCGATACTTTAAGCAATTCCATGGTTCTTTTCTCATAAGGAGCATGTCCCACCACCTCACGCACCAAATCGCGCATAAATTTGGTGTGACGGGTTTGAATCTAAAATATACAGAAGCGTCAGAAAAGATACCTACAATTAATGATGTATATACTTACGTTCTTCAATCGTGATCCACGGAGGCCTTTAACCTTTTTGTCCCCGGTATATTTGACATTCTTCACCTTTGTGGTTTTGTGTCCCTTGTTGAGACCAACGCAAAGTTCGTACCTCACTGCCATGATTGCTGAAATGTAAACAAAATGTTAAAAACAGATATCTGAAGGTTTTGACTAAATGACCAAATATATTGCAATAATTTCGTTTATAATTTGTATTTTCTATAAACTTTAGCGATGCTTATAATATTTTAAGATAAAAAACATTACGAAGTTGGACAATGTCCCACCTTAGCAGCTGTTAAAAGACGGAAAGAAGGTTGGCAAACATTTATCGAAAGTCGCCATTTTACCGACAGTATTGCCAATATGTATTAATGCTCGTTGGTGACTCTTTACATAACTGAAACTGTTTGTCAAACAAGATGATATCCATCATATTCTCTATATGTATGATAGGGTTTGGTTTGACAGATCAATTCGTGTCCTGCACCCGGATTCCAGCATTCGCTAACGCTAAAACTCTAAAAATCTCTAAAATTCCAAACTTTAAAAATTATCCGAACTTTTGGCGATTTTTCTTAAATGCGATTCTGTCTTTTTCATCGCCGAAAATCTCCGATGGAATTTATAATACTTTTATCCGCCGCAGGCGTCGCTAGTGTAGTTGAAGGGAAATGTCAGATTTTGTTTACGTTTAAGGCAGACGAGTGTTAGTTTGTTTGTAATATATTTTCAAAGTAACTTAATGAATGTTTAGCTAACTTTAACGAACCGTTTGCGAAGAAAAAGCAAATTGTTGTTTTGATAAAAAAATGTGTATATCATTTACGGATCAAATTTTTTCACATATTTAGGTGATAGTAGCTATCCTCAATTGCCGTATTTAATGACTTCTATTCCTAGAAATAGTACCTCATCATTTAAAGATAATTACAATAATGTACGATAATGTACAATCCGGGTTCAGCCGAAAATTATAAATACGTGCATAATTTTGCACAATGTTATGATATTAAATAATGATAATTATGATAAGTTGTAACGATGAGCTTAATTATGGTAACGAAATAACTAGTAATCTTCAAGGCCTTGCTGCAATACAACAATTTGAAAACAACTACATACTTTATTTACTAAGATCTATATGATTGCCAAATAAGATTATGTTTTCTAACAATCAAGAACAGAAATATAAAATTGTAAAGGCCACTAAACAATTATTAAATTTTTGAATTTGGTTAAAGCCTAGATAAGAATTGTCAGTAAAGCAAGAAAAGAAGTAGGGATGTGTAAGAACCCACTGTACATACAGGCTAAATTAAATTATATATTTTTTACAGTAATTCAATTAATTAAAATGTTTAATTAAAAGAAAAACCAATTTGTGTATTCATTTATTTTTTTTTTAAATTAAGTTATTTCAATATAAATTTCAGTAAAAAAATTTATTTTGAAATTGCACGTTATTGGATTACTTACAATATACCTGTATCATTGACAAGAATAGTACGTAAAAAATAATATGCTGTTCTTCAGCTTTAGGAACTTAACCTCCAGCCTAAATACTAATTTATTTACATAAATTGCGGTTCTACGCTTTAGTTTTTCATTTGATCCTATTAATTACAAATGTTTCCTTAATATCAAGCATTTTAAACAAACAATAATAAAATTGCGAGTATTACCTCTTATTTATTGTCTCTGATATTTTTAGCATCAACTTTTTCTCGTCGCTAATTTAACATTTCTTTTAGCGAAATATGGACATTTGTAGCGCTGGTAAATACGCTGAAATCAGCATTTTAGCTGTACGAGCTGTCAAAAAGGGGTTCACTCATTTTATCTGGTTCATTTTGTTCATCGCTTAAATCTGCCAAAAAAGTGGCTAAAAATGGAGAAGTTTGGAAATTTTCAGGTATGCTTTTTTATGCCAGGATCGCGAAAATAGCTAAAAATTGTTAAAATTTATTTAGCGGTTTTTGGCGTTGGAGATTTAGCGATAGCGAATGCTGGAATCTATATTTAATATCGCTAAAAATTAAGACCAATCTAATTAAATACAATTAGAGAATATTAGTGAAAACGTAGCTTAGAAACTCGTGATTTGCCGCTTACACTGTAAGGCCCTTATTATGATTCACAACTCAACTGAGTTGAGTTGTCTCAGACACAACACAACTCAACTTTTGATTTGTATTATGATTGACAACTCGATTTAGTTGTCAATTGTTGAGTTATCGATAAGTTTCAAGACAACTTAAATACAGCTGATCAACACAACTGATTTGTGCGCCGAGTTAAAAGAAAATACAAATATTTAATATGGAAGCGAGCTTCGAATTTTTTTTTGCAGAATCAGAAGATAATACAAGCCGTACACAAATTGGACGAATCAGGAGGACAATAAGAGATTCGTCCAACCCGTTTGAATTGCCGGCAGCAAGGTAAAATATTTATTATGTCTATGTAAGTACATGTGCAAAGCGTTTTTATTACAGATTTTTGAGTTACTTCCGCATCAACAAAGAGGGAATGAAGTACCTAGTCGATGCCATTACCCCTTTTTTGTTTTGTTTTTGGCTAACTTCCTCTTTAGGTTGGCCTTGTAGTGTACCCATACCTGAAATTGCACTTATTATTCACTTTACATACATACATTGCGCCCTAATATTATTACATACCCGTTGCCACTCCACACCACTCCTGATTGGGGGTCCAAGCGCATTCAGTTCCGTTGCAAAATTCACCCAAGTGGTAGCCATTTCCTGCCGGCTACATCCAAATTGGCCAATGCCCCTCGCATGTTGTGGGTTTTCCTCCATCAATTTCACAAGGCGCTCAATTTGTGATTTACTTGATACTTTTCTGAAATAGAAACAATATATATGGTCATGTTATTCAATTTTTAGCTCTAAATTTTAGAATACTTACATTTTACTCTCCATTTTTACATGTGCAGCGGCAAGACAACTAGTTAAAAGTGGTTGTCTTGTTTTGACAACTAATTCATGTAAAATTACAACTAGTTGTCAATCATAATAGCGAAAAAGTTATCGATTATCGAAGTTGTCTTGAGTTGTGAACAGCTGATTAAAAAGTTGAGTTGAGTTGTGAACCATAATGCGGATTTGACAATTACAACTCAACTGACAACTAAGTTGTGAATCATAATAAGGGCCTAAAGCTCAGTAGTTTTCCTAACTTTACCTACCATTATGGGCGGTCTACACTGGCTTCCAATTTGCTTTCTGCTTCTTGTCGTCGCAAGCGAGAGAGAGATTTGTTCACTGGGTATTTTGAAAGCATACATTTTCATTTGCAACATGTCGTAGAGCAAGAAGGTTCGTGTCCTGCGTGCTATTCAAACTCCAAACCCACTCACATAGTCGGTATAAATTAATTAATCTACAAAGATCAGTAACGCGACACTCGATTTTATCAATATATCTTATTAAAAGGCTTTTTTGTGCTCGAAAAGCCTATGATAAATGATGTTGCCACAATGAAAGATGCTACGAAATGCGAAAATGGTTGTCAAACAACAAAAATGACAGTTGAAAGCAAGCGAGCGCTCGGTTTACCGATCGGTTTGCGAGACGAAGCATACTTTGAACTGTTTGCGGTCTTCACGTGCAACATGTCGCTTGCTTCCAGAAGTAAGCGAGCATTGAAAGCAGGTGAAGACCGCAAGTAAGGGAGCCGTTTGACAGAAAGTGATGGAGCTAGCTGCTTAGTTACCAAACCATTAATAACACTGTCCAACAAATGAAGAATTTTTGAATGGAACATAATAGCGACCCCATAATTCTGAAAGGGTATGTTGAGTAGATCATTTTTGTAGAACAAACTTATGGTCAAGCACGTGAAAAGCCGGTGAAAACGTCGTCAAGTTCGGCCGGGCCAAACACTGAGTTCTCGCTTTGTATATGCTGGCGTGTAATTTTGCCAATTAATCGTAAAGAGCTTTATTTACAACAATGGTGTCTTTGGTGACCCCCACAGAAATTTTCCGCCAAACATTTTCTTGGAATATTTTAATCCTTAAATGTCCTTTTTAAAGGATATTTTTTGATTTTCTCGAAAAAAAGGGTCAAATTGACCCATAAAGACACCAGTTAGAGGATAAAGATCTTCCACAAAAATAATCCTCATACAATTCCACAATACAACTCTGACCATAAGAATTCTCTCAGACAATAACTTACAACATTTTTTTCATATAGTATAATGCTCCCTTCGACCAAAAAATGAAAACTTTGACCCACTGTAAAAAAAACTCAGACGTGCTGGACCATAAGTTTGTTCTACAAAAATGATTTACTCAACATATAGGGTCGCTGTTCTGTTCCAAAAATGCTGTTGGACAGTGAAATTGAATCATGGTAAACCACCAAGAACGATAGAGTACAAGATTGCGCCTTCCCGACGAAAAATGATGGGAAGCAGAATGCGTGCAACGTCACTGGTTAGAATAAAGAGAGAACGGGAGAATTGAGTACAGCAATACACATGAGTACATGTACATACATATATTAAAATTCATTCACATGTACACACATACATATATTTAAAATTGTAGCTGTAAAAAATTGTGTGCACAGAACCACGTTTTAAAAGTCGCCTCCGCATTTAAAGCTGTCGCTATTACAATTAATGACCGCACACTTCATTTTTAAACTCTTTATTTAAATAAATTCACACAAAATCACCGAAAGTAATATAAGCACAATTGTATATTTGTAAAGAAATATTTGTAAATAAATTGCCTGTGACGTGGCATAAAATGCTGATTCTGTCAAATTTACTGAGAGCGAATAGCGGTTTGCGGAAGGCGCAACCTCTGTATTTTCTAAATCGAGGTAAACCACCACCATAAGTTAGAGTCGGGTGCAAATAGTTTTCGTTTTGCAGTAGGATCAAGGAAAAAACGCAGTAGTACCAAATGGTACGATTTAACTTTCAGAGACATATAACTGAGAGAAAATCAATTATATATATGTGGCAACACAGCTCCTAAACGTCATAAGAAGTGCAACGCTGTTAGTAAAGGAGAAAAGGCAATAAGCAAAAAATACAACCATCTTGGCTCTTCTTCCGGTTCTTTTCTCTTTCTTCTTCTGGTCTTGGAGCATTGGCGGAACAGACAACCTGAATTTATTTATCCGAAATCATCAGCTATTTTTAGTATATAAATTTATATAAGCCATTCTTTTTTAAATAAAGTAAATTCTAACGGAGTTGCTGCAAAGTAAATACCAACATCTAAAGTGGTGACCGCGACGTGATCGACGACATTACATGCAGTCTTCTGGTTCTTATTGAGTAACGCGTTGGATTTTAACTGGTAAACGCGAGATAAAGCAGCGAGTATTTAGTATGGGAGGCGAAGAAGACCCAATGGTTCCGCTGAGCACTCAAGCTGCACCAAATGAGGCTTGGGTGGATTCAGCAGCCGCTCCGCGTATAAGCCCTCCCAATATGACGGCAACCAATATCGAATCATACTTTATGTCGCTGGAATTTTGGTTTGAAGCTTCAGGTATAGCGCAAGACCTGAAAAAGTTTAATATAGTTATGGCCCAGGTCCCGCCGAGCAGGCTAACGGAACTACGCGCAATAATTGACGCGGTACCCCAGCAAAATCGGTACGAGTATATCAAAGTAAGGTTAATTTCACATTTTGCCGATAGTCAGCAAAGGCGACTACAGCGGGTCCTATCGGATATGCCGTTGGGCGATAAGAAGCCTAGCCAACTTTTCAACGAGATGCGTCTAGTGGCAGGCGACGCTCTAGGCGAGACGGTTCTTTTGGACTTATGGGCCACACGTTTGCCACCACATGTTCAAGCGGCAGTAATTGCAGTGAAGGGCGACGCTGCGGATAAAAGTGTTGTCGCAGACGCAATCGTAGAATCAATGAGCCTTCGCAACGTAAATTCGATGGACCAACCTTCTGCCACGTTCAACAACACTAGCCAGGATTCTCCGTCAACCTTGGAAGCCATTCAACGAGAAATTGCTCAGCTCTCACGACGTTTTGAATCACTGCAAGCACGAAGCTATGATTATCGAAGGCGTTCCCGCTCACGCGGTCGCACCGAGACTCCGCCGAGGCGACGAGAGAGTAGCTCATCAAACGAACCTTGCTGGTATCATAGAGAATTTGGAGCCAACGCGCGCAAATGTAGGACTCCGTGTGGGTATGGGAAGAACAACGCAACACAATGAAGTTGCCTGGCTGAGGCTGTAACCAGTGCCGGCAAACATCTGGAAGCAGCCATATTTCGCCTTAAGGTATCAGACACTACAACTAATATGCAGTTCCTAATAGACACCGGCGCCGATGTGTCTGTAATACCAAAAGGCTCCCGTTCAGTCAAGCATAAACCTACGTCTACTAAATTGTTTGCCGCAAATGGCACAGCCATTAATGTATATGGAGAAGCGTTGTTGAAAGTTAATCTGGGCTTACGCCGCGAATTTCTATGGACGTTCTTAATCGCCGACGTCACATCAGGTATAATAGGCGCAGATTTTATAAAACACTTCGACCTACTCATCGACTTGAAAAGGAACCGAGTCATCGATAAAGGCACGTCCTTGCAATCCACAGCGCAACCAGTTATAGCTAGAGATGCATCAATTAAATCATTCGACGCATCTTCACCCTTCGCCGATTTATTACGCGAATTCGCAGGGATCACACGACGTGCACAGCCCGGCGTTATTAAAAGTTCTGCCGTGGTTCACTACATCGAAACACGTGGCCAACCTGTTTTCGCTCGCCCCCGTCATCTATCTGCTGACAAACTACAAGCTGCGCGCACGGAGTTCGAAGGTCTAATGAGACTAGGTATTTGTCGACCGTCACGGAGTAGCTGGGCCAGCCCGCTACATATGGTACGGAAGGCAGACGGGTCATGGCGTCCTTGTGGAGACTACCGAGCGTTAAACGTCATCACCATACCAGACATCCAATACCGTATCTTCAGGACTTCACCAATATATTGCGAGGTAAGTCAATTTTTTCGAAGGTGAATCTGCAAAAGGCATTTCACAAGGTTCCGGTGCACCCAGAAGACATACCAAAGACCGCCATATCCACACCATTCGGCTTGTTCGAATTCGTCTACATGACATTTGGTTTGCGAAATGCAGCGCAAACTTTCCAGCGCCTTATACACGAAGTCGTACGTGGGCTGGACTTCGTGTTTGCTTATATGGACGACATCTGTATTGCATCAACAAACTTAGCGGAACACCGATCGCATCTTCGGCAACTCTTTGTAAAACTCCAACAATATAATCTCGCAATAAACGTGGCAAAGTCCGAGTTCGGCCGTAGCCAAATAACATTCCTCGGGCACATAGTGTCATCCCAAGGCATTCGTCCGCTACCGGAGCGCATTGAAGCAATTCGCAATTTCGAGCGACCTTCGACAGTGAAAGATTTGAAAAAGTTCTTAGCTGTAATAAATTTTTACCGACGGTTTATCCCACACGCCCTAGAAAAACAGGCACCGCTGCTAGCAATGTGTCCGGGAAACGTCAAAAATTACCGATCGGCATTAAACTGGTCTAAGGTTACGGTTGCTGCATTTGAGCAATGTAAGCAGCAGCTGGCAAATTCGACCTTGCTTTCACATCCATCAAAAAGTGCAGAGTTGTCGCTGTGGGTGGATGCGTCCGATACAGCGGCCGGAGCCGCACTACACCAAGTGGTCAAAGGAGCTCTTGAGCCCCTGGGTTTCTTTTCAAAAAAATTCGACAAGACACAATTGCGCTACAGTACCTAAGATCGCGAGCTAACAGCGATCTACCTGGCGGTACGTCATTTCAGATTTATGCTGGAAGGCCGTGTCTGTCATATTTACACTGACCACAAGCCAATTACCTTCGCGTTTCGACAAAATTTGGAAAAGGGGTCTGATCGACAAGCGCGGCAACTAGACTTTATCTCTCAAATAACGACTCACATTCGTTATGTAGAAGGGAAAGATAATGTGACAGCTGACTTGCTATCCCGTATTTCGTCTTTAGAGGTTTCGCATATAGACTATAACGAATTAGCCGAAAATCAGAAAGTAGATGCAGAGTTAAAGCTGCTGCTGCACGATCCTTCGAAAAGCTCTCTTAATTTGAAACTTTTTACCGTTCCAGGGACCTCTAAGCAACTATATTGCGATTCAGCATTGAATTCTATTCGACCATTTGTGACGAAGAATTTCAGGCGAGAGGTATTAAGATGTACTCACAACTTATGCCACCCTGGCCCACGTGCTACAGCAAAGTTGATGACGCAGCGATTCGTTTGGCCGGGGATCCAAAAAGACAGCAGAGATTTCGCTAAAACCTGTATCCAATGTCAGCGAGCGCAAGTTCATAGACATGCTTCTACAGAGCTGCAGCGCTACGCACTTCCAAGTAAACGTTTCTCTCACCTCAACGTGGATATAGTGGGACCATTTCCGCTCAATAACGAATTCCGCTACTGTCTCACCATAGTCGACAGATTTACGAGGTGGCCAAAAGCAGTACCTATGGCAGACATAACCGCACCCACGGTTGCAAGAGGGTTGATTGAATGCTGGATATCCATATTTGGAGTTCCTCATACAATCACTTCAGACCAAGGGCGCCAATTTCAGTCTACGCTTTTTGCTGAGCTCACGAGGACCCTAGGCATAACGCATCTACGAACTACGCCATACCATCCTCAGTCGAACGGAATGGTGGAGAGATGGCACAGGACATTGAAAGCAGCGATATTATGTCATAACCACGAGCGCTGGGCTGAGTATTTACCGACAATTTTATTAGGTCTACGCACGACGTTTAATCCTGATCTTCAGGAGTCCCCAGCAGAGCTAGTGTACGGTGCTAATCTCCGAATCCCTTCAGAATTTCTTATCGACAATTCATCAAATACCTCGGAATTGGAAGTTGTGGTTGAGCTTCGGAATGCAATGCGGCACTTGAGAGCACCAGAAACCACGTGGCACGCGAAAGGCAAAGTGTTCATTCATCCCATTTTAAGAACGTGTGAGAATGTGTTCGTCAGAGACGACTCTATCAGGCCATCTCTGTCACACCCGTACACGGGCCCATACAAGGTTTTGAGAAGGTCAGACAAGCATTTTAAACTCAGCATGAACGGCAGAGAAAAATCAATTTCTGTGGACCGCCTTAAACCGGCATACATCTGGGAGGACAATGCTCCAACGCAACTTCCAGAAGCCGAGCCAGATGAAAAATTACCGCCTGAGACTTCAATGACATCCGGCGAGATGAATCGTCCGAAACGTCGTGTTGTTATTCCAGCTCGCTATCGTTGACCTGGCGCTGGACTTGAGGGGGAGTACTGTGGCAACACAGCTCCTAAACGTCATAAGAAGTGCAACGCTGTTAGTAAAGGAGAAAAGGCAATAAGCAAAAAATACAACCATCTTGGTTCTTCTTCCGGTTCTTTTCTCTTTCTTCTTCTGGTCTTGGAGCATTGGCGGAACAGACAACCTGAATTTATTTATCCGAAATCATCAGCTATTTTTAGTATATAAATTTATATAAGCCATTCTTTTTTAAATAAAGTAAATTCTAACCGAGTTAATGCAAAGTAAATACCAACATCTTAATATATATGCTAAATATTTATTAAGGTGAGATATAGGGTAATACATTTTTTAAGTAAATTAAAAGTATATGAATTATCAATTCTGTAACTACATTTCTTAATGTATTGGATTTTCTGCTCTGACTAGAAATCGCAGTGAATGATTTGGAATTGCAGTGATGACCAACACCGTTGTCCAAATGCGACAAAATTCGGCGACATATTTACATATACATATATATATATATTTACATAGTATGCAAAGAATTTACTTAGGGCCGGTTTTACAATCCAATCTTAAGTCGAACTTTAGTTCTAGTTAAGACAAATCTTAGCTAAGTGGGCAGTTACACGATCAAGTTTTCATTAAATTTGCCTTTCAATTTGCCAATACACTCACATATTTCGAACTTGAACATAAACTTGAATTAAATTTTCCTTTCAATTCGCCATTTAACTTGATGGTCAAGCTGATTACAAATTTTGCATATATTTTGTCGTGTTTTGTTTTGCATATATTTTACCGCAATTTACAAATGAATAAAATTGATAAAAATTGCAAATGTTGCATTTATAGAACTATACAAAAGCCATGATGTTCTATGGAATATGAATCTTTCGTCATATCGACGGAACGACTTAAAAATAAAGGCATACGAATCAATTTCCGCTGATATGAAAATGTCTGTGGAAGATGTGGAAATAAAATAAAATCTCTTCGAACAGCTTAATAAGGCTTTCATCCTTCCTTTTCTTGAAACCTTCCGTTTTTTTCTGTTTCAGTTAATTTATTAATTTCTTGGTGCACCTTCAGTGAGGCAAGAATTTTAAGTTGTTTCCTTGACAACGGCATCTTAAAAATAAAATTGGCTATCCAGTTGCGTGCAGCCTACGCCACGCCTGTCAATTTGACAAGCAGTACGTGTGTTCAACTTGCTTTCAAGTTATTGATCGTGTACCCGCAGAGTAAGACCAGTTTTAGATTTTGCAAACATTTGCGTTTCACAATGGAGACTTACGGGCGGTCTTCACCTGCTTCCAATTGTCGCTTGCTTTCTGCTTCTTGTCGTCGCAAGCGAGAGAGAGATTTTTTCACTATGCATTTTTAAAGCATACTTTTTCACTTGCAACATGACGTAGAGCAAGAAGGTTCGTGTCCTGCGTGCTATTCAAACTGCAAACCCACTCGATTTTATCAATATATATTGTTTAGGCCAACAGCCTAATTTCCTTCTCATTTAATCGACATATGTACATGCCACCCTGTTCCCTTTTCAATACGATTGTCAGCACACAACGGTGATCATTCGTTGCTCCTTCCAATCAACTGTTTTCTTCGTTAAAAAATGACTTAGCGAATAAAACGGGGGTTGGCGGACTTAATATAAAACAGTAGTTTGTTCATTCCATTTTTGCTTTTCACGAGGATTGGATGACACAGCGTCTGCTATAATTAGTGTAAGTAAAAACAAAACATAACTTGTTATAACATCCATTTAAAGACTTCCATTGAAATACATAATTATTGATCCACTAATAAATTTCTTTTAATTCCTTTTCTTTCCACACAACTGACCACGAGACCATTTGCATTTGCATCAGCTTGTTTTCATGGTCCTTCGTCGCCGTTAATAAAAACGAGCCATAACAAAACAGAGGTCTCATTGGTAACATTTTTCAACAGACCAACAGGAATATTCGGCAACATAATTAACACCACCATCACATCACTTAACCACTTACATTCGGAAACATAAATCACATACCACATCACATATATGTACACATCTGGGAAGACAGGATTCGGAACACATCATACATACATACATAGACACATCAGTTCAACTCTAAAATACATAATTTCAACAACATCAAAATCTACATACATATATACATAGAAAATCAGAAGGTACGTGGTTTGAGTTTTTGAATTTTGTACATCCATATACATACATACATAAATACAATCAATTACATAAATATGTGAATAAAAGCCGGTGCATTTTTTTGTTGAAAAATCTGTCGAGGACAGAGGCGCGAGTGATTTTGTGTATTTTTGGAATTCAAAGTGCATAAAGTTTTTTTTAACAAAGTGAAAGTTGTAGTTGTTCCGCCATTTCACTGGCACAAAAAGTGGTACATTCGGGCCGCACGAGTGTTTGTTGTTGGGGTAATACCTTTCAATTTTCTTGAAGAATTCGTTCAACTTAATTAAAAATATAAATATTTTTACCACCAAGTGGAATTTAAATTCAAATTAAGCTTTTTTTCTTTTTTCAATTCGTTCTACAAGCATAGAATTGCAGAAATATTTTCATACCAACAACAACTCACGTACGCGGTACGCGAACTATTCCAATATTCAAAGAATTTGCACATTAAGTATTAATTGAATTCAACTACACAGAATCACTTTCGCGCAATATTTCCTAAAAAAAAAAAAAGTAAAGCTAATTCAAGTGAAATTAAAAGCGATATTGCGATCGCATAATTAATATTATGCACATAAAAATAAATTATTTAAGCCAACGTGAATAAAACGAATCGCGATAAAACAAATAAAACAATAAGTTGCGGCGAATTCACTACGGCCGAAATACCAGTGTTGGGTGGCAGTATGCCACGCATACGAAAAATAAAAAGAAGTTAATTAAGTTATTACAAGTTGATGTAAAAACAATTATTATTATAATAAAAATTATATTGTATGTAACATCTCCGAATATTAGTGACAATTTTACGTACTTTACGAATCGCGTGGAATATTTTTGAGGCTTCAAGAAATTATCAGTACTACGTGCAATACTCAATATTTTTTCGTTTGTCAAATATTTTGGGGCCTTTTCCTGGACTGTGTTTTCCTCTTTCACACATTTAACGATCTTCGCATTAGTTTTGTGATATTTTTTTTGGAATTATTTCAATTTTTTATTTTTTTTTGCGATTTTTAATAAGTTTCGGTACTACGTACTACATTCCCCTTTTATCAATTCTCCTCATTCAAATATTTTTGCGCCTTTTCTTAGAGTTTTCGCTCTTTATCCAGTTCTTAAACAATTTCAAATAATATATTCAATAAATGGCGAGTTTTCAACAGCTAGCGGATTCACTCATCGAATTCGAAACCGATTTTCGTGAGTTTGCTTCAACGGAACAAAACCAAACCGTTGTAGATATTCAAAAAGATGAGGTAAAAGAGTTGTGGGGTAGGGTAAAACGAGCCTATTTGGAATTTTTAGGTACCGATGCCGCAGGCATTAGCAAAGAAGCTGCTTCAGCAAAGAAAAAACACAAGCAAGCCTATTCTGCTTATTTAAAGTGCATGGAAGTGATCGGTGACCTATCCTCAAAATTCGTAGAAAAAAGGGAAAAAGAAAAATCTGAGGAACATTTCAATACGGATCACAATATTCGGCTCCCGCCTTGTGATACCGAGGTTTTTAAAGGAGATTACATGTCATGGCCAACATTTCGTGACATCTTCACGGCCATCTATATTCTAAATAAACGGCTCAGTCCAGTAGAGAAGCTATTCCAACTTATTCAAAAAACTCAGGGTGAAGCGAAAGAGATCGTTCGTAAGTGTCCACATACGAATGAAGGTTTTTCTACAGCTTGGAAAAATCTCACAGACCGTTATGAGAACAAGAGGATTTTAGTAAATAGCCAATTGAAGATCCTTTTCAGCCTGTCCCCGGTAGGAAGTGAATCTGGAAGTGCAATTAAGGAACTCCAGCGCGAAATAAATAATTGCATGTCCGCACTCCAGATTCATAATATTGATATATCGAATTGGGACGCGATAATTACTTACCTGTGCTCTACAAAGTTACCTGAGACTACGCTGTCGATGTGGGAACAATCCGTGCAGGATAAAACCGAAATCCCAAAATGGGGGGATATGGACAGATTTCTCACAAGTCGATTTCAGACTTTAGAAACTGTCTTCGATATTAGAGGGCCTAGTATTTCACGGCCACAATCTTCTAAATTCAGCTCCGAAAATCCTCAAAGACAATTTAAAACTTTTCAAGCGAATGTAGCAAGGAAAAGTTGTAAGCTGTGCAATAGCGATGCACACAGCATACGGTCCTGTTCGCAATTTCAAACAATGCCTCCTTCCGAAAGGAGCATTTATGCAAAAAGGAATCACCTGTGCCTGAACTGTTTGTCCTCCGGACATGGTGTCGCAAAGTGCACGAGCGCGTTCAATTGTTCAATTTGCCACTCGCGACATCATTCAATGCTTCATTTGAATGCAGTTCAGCAAGTTCCAACAAAAAATGTTGGAAATTCAAACTGGTCCCATACCAGTTCCAATCGTACGAATTCTGGTACTAGTCGCTCTGACTATCCAAATGGCTCCCATACTAGTACAAATCTGGCCACTTCCAGCACTAGTCGTCAAGTACTTCCAAACTGGTCGCATACCAGTTTAAATCGGATCACTTCTGACACTAGTAGTACGGAACCCGCATATGGCCCTCAAAGTCAAGTCCAGTCATGTTTCGCGAATATGAAAAAGGGAATTCTACTGGGGACTGCTCAAATTAATATATTATACAGCGGTTCCACCTTTTCGGCAAGAGCATTGATTGATTCAGGATCCGAATGCTCTTTTATTACTGACCGTCTCAGGCGTCTTATCGGCCTCCCGGTCAAACGGGTGAATGCAACAGTTTCCGGGATCAGCAATTCTGTTTCGGCAAAGGCAAGCCAAGCGCGCTCCATCAGGATCGGTTCACTCATCGATTCAACAGCTGCAGTGTCAACGATGGCGTTAGTTCTACCCCAACTGACGGGGAATCTTCCCACGTGCGGAATTAATCCAGCGATACGCCAAGTTTTTCCAGACCTGATTTTGGCGGATAAGCGGTTCTTCGCCAACGAACCAGTCGACGTTGTACTCGGAGGAGACGTCTATCCTCAAATTATACTAAATGGCTTGCGTAAGGACACCTTGGGTTCATTGCTAGCTCAGGAAACAATCTTCGGTTGGATCCTGACTGGACGGACTAATGAGGAGAATTCAACCACTTCGTGCGTCTCCTTTTTAAATGAAGTCGCGTTGGATAAACAGCTCAGTGCATTTTGGCAACTGGAGGACATTCCACGGAGTAGAACTCACACAACTGAGGAGGATTTCTGCGAAAAGGTATTCAAAAATACCACTGCGCGAGTAAAGGGGGGTAGATACATGGTCTCTCTCCCTTTTCGTCTTGACTTTCCGCAAGAAATTTCGCTAGGGTGTTCCAGGAGAACCGCGTTTTCTCAATTTTTTCGCGGTGAAGGTAGGCTAGCAAAAAACTCCTCTTTACGAGAGGAGTATTCCAGAGTGCTTGGAGAATACAAGCAATTAGGGCACATGACCGAGGTTAGGCCTTCTCCTACAGAAGTTCCGAGCGAGTACTTTTACTTACCACATCATGCGGTTAGTAAACCCGAAAGTACTTCCACAAAAGTTCGGATCGTGTTTAATGCATCCTGTCCGTCCGATAACGGTGTCAGCTTGAATGACGTGCTTTACCCCGGCCCAATACTTCAAAGCGATCTGACGATTCTTATCCTGCGTTGGAGACTTTTCCAATATGTTTTCAGTAGCGATATTGAAAAAATGTATCGTCAGATCTTAATTCATCCTCAA